>CM060952.1:206949307-207044307 GCA_030765055.1 Mantis religiosa | reverse complement strand
TAGCCCACGATCAAGCAGGAGAACCAGGCATTTGGCTGAGGTAAACCATGGGATTTGCCTCTGCCAGAACTTCAGTAATCCCAGCGGTCGCCAGCGTGGAATCGTGTGGAGATATTGTGGAGGAGATCTTGTGGTAGTCTGCGCTTGAAGTGAGCTGTTTGGCGAGTGCGAGCGCCGAGATTCTAGGTAACACCTCCAGGGTCCTCCTGAAGATAGAAAGGACTTGCCATTCGTCGGATGTACTGGAGAGGTCACTCAGGAGAAGACCTTGTGGTAGTCTGCGCTTAAGGCGAGTTCTTTGACGAATGCGAGCGCCGAGATTGTAGGTTACAGCTCAAGGGTCCCCCTGAAGATGGTAGGACAAAGGCCGTATCAGCCGTCGGATGTACAGGAGAGGTCAATCAAGAGAAGATATTGTGATAGCCTGCTCTTGAGACAAGTTGGTTCGCCAGTGCGAGCGCCGTGATTGTAGGTCACAGCTCCAGGGTCCTCCTGAACATGGTAGAAGAAGGGACGTGCCAGCCGTCGGATGTACTGGAGAGGTCACTCAGGAGAACACCTTGTGGTAGTCTGCGCTTGAGGCGAGTTGCTTGGCGAGTGCGAGCGCCGAGATTGTAGGTAACAGCACCAGGGTCCTCCTAAACATGGTATAAGAAAGGACATACCATCCATCAGATGTACTGGAGAGGTCACTCAGGAGAAGATCCTGTGGTAGTCTGCGCTTGAGACGAGTTGGTTGACGAGTGCGAGCGCCGAGATTGTAGGTAACAGCTCCAGGGTCCTCCTGAACATGGTAGACGAAAGGACGTACCAGCCGTTGGATGTACTGGAAAGGTCACTCAGGAGCAGATCTTCTGGTAGTCTGCGTTTGAGACGAGTTGGTTGACGAGTGTGAGCGCCGAGATTGTAGGTAACAGCTCCAGGGTCCTGCTGAAGATGGTAGAAGGAAGGACGTACCAGCCGTCGGATCTACTAGTGTACGGATAGAAGGCCAAATTCATGGTGAAGTTGTTGGTTTCTTTCAAACCATTGAGCAGTTGTAGATGTACGAAGCACCCTGTTTTATAGTACCTCTAATCGGTGGAGATTAGTCTGGCTGGTGCCAACTACAGACTGGAGCTGCATAGGTAAACGTGGACGGACTGGAGATATATCAAGAAGAAGGGAGATGGACCTGTTGAGTAAAGGGTAGGTTCCGATAGTCAGACAAACGAAAGTGTAACAGACCGACTGGTGTGGGCGTCCCAAGAACGTCGAGAGACAAGTAGTACCCCGAGATATTTCACTGGCACATTAGTTGATAAACATGAGAGCTGTTCCCCGAGCAGCTGTAGTGAAGGAGGATTCCTATAAGGACGTAAAGAGGAGATCTTAACACTAATTAGCAATATATAATTGCTAATGCACTTGGAAATACATAAAGCGCTTCTCACCGAAGCAATATGCCAGAAATAACAGGAGTAAAATAAGCAGCCTGAACTAGAGGTTACCTCTATCCATGCACGGCCACCTAGAATGTAAATTGTTTATCTTTGAACTTAAAGAATATATTTATTTCTCTATAAACAATAGGTTTGAGGAACCTCTTAATAGCTTGTGTGCATTTGTGTTTACAATTGAATGTCCTTTACCTTTTAATTAGTCATTTGTGGGCGCATCACAATACACGCTAAAAATTAATCACACAGTAATGTTTATTTTGTTAATCACTTTACTTAATATTTGCTGTCGAAGTGTTGCGGGGAAAAATACAAGTCAGTTGGAGAATTTATGAGGGTGGTCTGTAAAGTTCTTGACTCGACAATAAAACACAACCATTTATACTTTTAAAGTAGTTTTATTTTTCAACATAATCTCCTGTATAATCGATATACTTTTTCCAGTGGTGTTTTCCTCTCTGTAGTGTTCATCTGGAAGAGCTGCGAAGTAACCATTTATAGCCCTAACTGCTTCTTCATTGAACGAAAAGCGCCCAAGAGCTAGCGATTTCTTCAGTTTGGGAACAGATGGAAGTCTAAGGGAGCCAAATATGGGGGATAGGGCGGATGTTCCAGCACTTTATACGTTACCTCTCTAAATTTCCCCAATTGCTAGAATACTTTTGTGTTCAGGTGCTTCGTCCTAATGGAAAACAATTCCTTTCTTAAAATAAGACCTGAAGCATTCCTGGCGACGAATACGCTCACTTTCTTCTCGGTCAGACAGCCAGGTGAAAAGATGATTAGATATCAACGTTTTGGGAGTGTGCATCTCTCCCATCATCAGGATATTTATAAAATGTTATAACCAGAAATGAAATACTGAATATAACGCAAATATAAACAAAGACAAAGCACTATCAAAATTCATATTACTGAACAAAAGACTGTTTTCAGTAAATTAAATGCCAGGTTAGGAGATGGCGTGAGTATAGAAAATTGTGTCAAAGAAACGTAACTACTTAACTTGATTATCAAACTGTATTGATCTTTGCTTCTTTTCGATGGATTTCCATTTTAAGTCCGGTTCACTAGAGAAGCTGAACTGAAATCCAGCATCACGATTAAGCGTGCTCCTTTCAGAAGAAATGGCCAAAGCCTCCTTAATTCTCCGCTACCAGTAACTGTTGCATTATGCCAAGATGGTTATCTCCCAAAAATTGGCTCTATGGTTGTTATCAGAACAATACTCTGTCAGCCCAAACTTCTCAGGTTGCATTAAACGAATGCTCCGTTCATGTTCGAGTATTCTAGTAGCGATGGTCCTTCCTGTTTGTCCTATATATGGTGTCCCACAGTCACAGAGTATGCGGTACACTCCCGGAACTTGGAAATCCAGTTTGTCTTTCACTGGACTCTACAGATGTTTAATCTTCGTAGGTGGCTTGTGGATGGTCGTGACGTATTTTTCGAGAATTCTGCTGATTCTGCCGGATTGGTTGCCGGTAAACGGGATGTAGGCTGTAGTGGTAGGTTTATCTGACGCTTGCTGTATTATAGGTTTCTCTTTCCTAGCTTTGGTGATCGAGACTGCTGATTCTGCCAGATAGATTGCCGGTAAACGGGATGTAGGCTGTAGCGGTAGGCTTATCTGACGCTTGCTGTATTACAGGTTTCCCTTTCCTAGCTTTGGTGATCGAGGCTACTGATTCTGCCGGATAGGTTGCCGGTAAACGGGATGTAGGCTGTAGTGGTAGGCTTATCTGACGCTTGCTGTATTATAGGTTTCTCTTTCCTAGCTTTGGTGATCGAGGCTGCTGATTCAGCCGGATAGATTGTCGGTAAACGGGATACAGGCTGTAGCGGTAGGCTTATCGTTTACCGACAATCTATTCGGCAGAATCAGCAGAATTTTCGCAAAATACAACATCAGGACCATCCACAAGCCACCTACGAAGATTGAACAACTGTTTACATCAGTTCAAAGTTCCAATTTTTGGTTAGAAGTTGCCAGTAGGATTCTCCAATAATCAAACCAATAAAATTCCTTTGGCGCCCCAAAACACTGACTCCATGATCTTTCCCACCAATTGCACCATCCTTGTCTTCTTTCTAGCAAATGAACTAGCTTCTCCCAAGTTCCCCGACTGCTGCTTGGGATAGGGCAAAGGAAGACAGCTTTGAGAGTTGTGACGTATTTGACCCGGGAGCGAGATCTGCAGTGCTTGTGACGTCAGGCAAGAGCCGTGTAGTACCAAGTTGCCTATATAAATGCTCTGTGAGTCCCAGACATACAAGCACCCTATTAGATCATTGGGAGTTTATGAATGCACTAGCCGCCGTTCCAGGCTGTTCAGGGTACCCCGCATGGCTTGCGGGCACCCGAGATAACCCAGGAGCTAATCCTAAGAACAGCTAAAGCTTAGCTCCACATAACCTTCTAAGCTGTTTGCCATCACAATTTTCCAACTAAATAACGAACTTTAAAATCAAAACACCAGGATGCAAAGCATTGCATCCTTTCCCACAATCTGAAGTTTAATGTTAACTCAATGTCAGAGGTTCTACTCCCATTAGTCCTGGACCCGTAGGACCAAGGACCCGGACCTCCTTCTACCAGGGAGTTACCGAGCTGTCCCAAAAAGGGCAACCGGCGACTCCGAGGCTCTTTCCATAGGAAAAAAACTTAGAGACTAACAAGACCCTGCTCCATTTGGGCCTGTGGACTCAGTGGATACGCCACTTACGCGCGCCAACTCCAAAATGGGAAGGCTACCGATATGACCTCGGTAGGGACGCCTGGTGATCCAGCACACTTTCTACTAGCTATGCTGGCTAGTACGCGGGAATATTAGTGGCTTCCTTCAACACCGTGCGGAGACGTACCATATCTACCACGGGTATCGTAAACCACTGCTCTCTGGAGTCCAACCCAATCCGAACAACTCCCGATCAGGGAGGGGCTCGAATGTTCGGCCCGAGGTTCCTCTAGTAACGACATGAGGTACCAAGAGTACCCCTCCCCTACTGGGACATTCTGAAGGTACTGTGACTTTGTGGGTTCGTAGAATTAAAAGGCCGAGTTGCAGAAATTAAAAATCTCAATTATTTTCGTAGAGATACACTGTTCAATTCTCACGTAACAACATTACATCACACAACACAATCTTCCAAGGTCGACGACAATAACAAACAGTGACAGCTGATTACATTCGCTCTTGTTACAACAACACAACTGTCCAGCTGGTGTGTCACAATTACTTTTATATATGTAATTCACAACTCGAGAAGCTTCTCGAGCAAACAAGAAAATCAATCGTTCTCCGTGAATCGAGATATATCTAGAAACTTCCAGAGATGAAATCCTATCTATGACGGCGAGTCCTTTGTGTACACCAGCCGCACAGCTTATCAAGCTCTTCATTACCGTGAAACCTTATCTGCCGTCTATTGTCTATTTGTACCGAAACTGTTTATGCCTCTTACCGCAACAGTACTTAAAATTGTAACCTCAAAAAGAAACTCCAACCTCAAAACCCACAAGACATCTTACAAAATGCCAAATGAAAAACCTTACCTACGGTAAAACCCTTAACGGGTGGGCACGCAGCTAAAACCTTTTGACTATATACAGCCTGCCACCACTACGGACGTACGGACGGACAATCTGAGGGTTCAGTCAGATGTTGCTCACTGTAGCTGCCAGTTACAAAATGGAACTGTTAAATGTACCATGTGACGATTTATTCAAGGGAAAATATACACACAAGAAATACTTGACCGATTTTTACAAGAATATCCCTCAAACCAGATTTCCGAGGTTGTATTTACTTGCCGCATGGACATTGTATGTGTTTGGCTATACATATGTATTCGAATATTTTATTTTCTGTTTGAAATTAGCTAAGTCCAAACCCCGAAGCACCTTGTCGTATCACAATCTAACATGCAGCCTTTGGTTACAAATTTCCCAGTCATTACGTCTTGACATTGATAAACTAGGTAAAGAAAATGGAAACAGGAACTGTCGGAAAATGTCCACTTAATTGCTTTTTTGTTGTTGCTTTTTGTCTTTTTTTTTCTGAATAGGTCTGCTCCAATTTGCAGGGAGAATTACTTTATGTTATATTTTATTTACTTTATAACATTTCAGATAAACTACGAGTTGAAGTTTTATATATTCTCTCATAGCAAAGATGTAAACTGTAATTGTTTATAAACTTTGTAATTAAACCCAAGATGTAAGTTCTACATATTCATACCCGATACGTTTCCTGTCTTTCCTAAGCTGTCGGAACCCCAACACATCCTCTTGGTAGTAGTTAGACCGCTTAGCTCTCACCAAGGCGGCCCGGGTTCGATCCCAGGCGACCGCAAAGTGAGATTTGTGGTGGACAACACGGCGCTGAGGCGGGTTTTCTCCGGGGCCTCCGGTTTCCCCCGCCATCTCATTCCACCGGTGCTCCATCTTCATCTCATGTATCATCAGTGTCACCGCCTGCGGTGCCGTATATAGTAAAAGCGGACGTTAAACGCTACACATTTCATTACATGCTCTTGGGCAGCAGAAATCAGCGCGGTGACGTCACGCGCTAATCTGCCTTTCGTTCGGAGGCATATGTAGCTGTTAGAGCTCACGTAGCTCACATCACAACGCCTCTACATGTATTCCCCTGTAATAGGGCGTGTAGTGCTGAATCTTTGTTTCCTCCATTGTAACGTATCGCTGCAAGTCATTTGTGTTCTTCTGAAAATGCACCAAGCACTTCGTGTAAATACTTTTTTATGTTTACTTCCTGATGCAAGATATGACCAATATGAAGTTCCAAAAGCATTGGCAATTTCAAACATACTTGTACGGCGATTTTCTAAAATAATGACATGAACTTTTTCAATGAACTCATGGAGTTAAAGAATAAAAATATTTGATGTTGCTAATTAAGGCTTCGCGGGTGATCAGCCGTGTCAAGTTAATAAAGGTCGAGCGTTTGGCCTTTGCAAATTCCATGGCGTTCTTCAGTATCCTGAAGATCACCCGCGAAGCCTTGATCAGTAATGGTCGCCGTGAAACCTCCAAGTTTTGCATTTGATGTTGCTGTTGAACCTTTATCTGTATAGGGGAGGGAATCCGTCCCCTACAGCTGTCATGGTGCGGGTGCTGCGGACCCTTAGCACTCGTGGTAACTCTGGCGTTACTAGAGAATCCTCGGGCCGAACTGCCGAGCCTCTCCCGTCGGGGAATTGTTCGGATTGGGTTGGACTAGGTGGGGCAGTTTGTTCCCAACACCCACGGGGAATTGGGTACCTCCGGCCAGGCTACGGCCACCAGGATGGGGTAGAGGGTTGCCTAATAAGTCCCGCGTACTAGCCTGCAGAGGTAGTAGAAGGTATGCTAGATCACCAGGAGGTTGCACCGAGGTATTCGGTAGTCTTCCCTGCAGGGTTGACGCGCGTAAGTGGCGTATCCACTTCCATCCGTCTTGACGTTGTGCTCAGCGGGGAGGGGCTTTTAGACTACAGGTATTGCCCGATGGAAAGAGCCCCGGAGTATCCATCGCTCCCGGGTGGAAGGAGGCCCGGGCCTATGTCCTACGGGTCCAAGACCCGTAGATCCTCTGCACTTAACTAATTGTTGAAACTTTATGTAAAATTGTATAGTTATCAACAATTAATTCCTTTACTTTATCCCACCCGTTACCGGAGCAACGAGTGATTTTTGTTTAATTTGTCCCACTCGTTTTCCATTGCAACAGTGTCTCTTACTAGTATCTCTAGGATAAACACATGTATGACCTCATTTCGGACATATTATTTGTAATTCATTTACGATTTCCAATTTTAAAATATAAAGTCATTTGTTTCATCTGTTAGCATAAACAAAAATGCAGGCATTTCAAGGTCATTACATTGCAACCAACTCCTAAAATATTTTATTATCATCTAAGTCTACTGTGGTTTTTTATTACATTTACACAGGTGAGAAAATATGTAATGATGCCGTTTTTGCAAATAACTGAAATGAAATAGAGTATTAAACGCTTGTATAATATCTTTCACAGTAACACGGAATCATTCATTACTCGTAAAAGCGACATTTCATTACAAGAGACAACCCGTTAATGAACTGAATATACATCGATAGCCGTGTAATGATGGAGGGACAAATTTATTGGATTAAAGTTCGAAATAAACTTGCAAATGAAATTTCGCTAACCATCAAAAGTATAATAAAATACTGATGTTAATTAACCTTTAACCCTTTTGACATTTGCATGGTCTTCAGGGATTCCATTTTTGTAAACTCGTTTAGTGCTTTTGATACAAAGTTGCTGCATTAGATGCAAGACTACTTGGACATCTCTTAGAAAAGTGATGTTCTGCAATCTCATGGCCCTCTATATTCATGTGATCATTCTTATGAACGTTTAGACATTCCTCTATTTACCTGATGTTAACGGAGGTAAACGTTTGCAGAAATTATCTTGTTGGTAATTTTCTTGTAGATACAAGAAGGATTGGTATATAGGATGAGCTTGAAACGATAGATTGAGCAAAGCTGGTCGGGATGTGATGGTTCTCTTCCCCTATGTGGGAGGTACTACGGAGAGAGAGAGACAGAGAGACAGAGAGAGAGAACTGCGTGTCGTATTCGATGAAAGTATAAATGTTGGCAAATTAAAAACTTTATTAAGAAAAACAGTGCGATCCATATAAATCTGAACCATTTCAATAGGCCATAATTTCCCTTTGAAATCTCATCGAATGTAGACATTTGCTTCAATGCTCTCAGTGGCTCTGGGAGAATTGGCAACACTGATAATTGTTAATAACTGACAGTCTTACATCTACAGTCATAACAGCAATATGCAGTAATCACTACGAGAGCTTGTTTACATTTTCAAAATTTATTGGAAGACAAATTCTTTGGTAACAACACAACGGGAACTTCGAAGAGAATTTAATGTATGTGATGTTCCGACAAAGACAACAATTTTATCGCTCATAAGAAAGCTGGAGACAACAGGTATACTCATTAGTGAGAGTGGAAAACATAGACCGCCATTGAATGCAGAGACTGTTACAGATGTTCGCAGAAGGCTATTGAATTCTCCAAACAAATCGTTGTGTCGATTGAGCCAGGAATCAGGGTATTCATATGGAACAAGCCAGAGAGCTGTGACCTTACAGAGTGCATATGGTGTAACAACTGAAAGAAGCAGGTTATGATAAACGAATCAGTTACCGTCGATTGTTTCAGAGTACTGTTATTCCACGTCCAGGTATTGTCTCCATATCGTGGTTTACAGATGAGGCATGGTTTCATCTGTCAGGCTACATAAAGAGATATTGTGCTGCTGTAAACCCCCAGGTGATCCACGAAACCCCACTACATGGTGCGCCATGTCAGCTTCCAGGATCGTTGGTCCCATACTCTTTGATGCGACTATAAACACTGGAGTTTATATGGGTATCCTCAAGACATTTGTGTGGCAGCTGGTTCATATAGAATTCAGAGAAGGTTATTTCCAGTAAGATGGAGCCAATGACACCATGGAAATTGTAACCAGTTTCTTGGAAAATCTAATAATTCTTAAAAGGTCTAAGACCTCACGATCCCCTGACATAATGTCAACGGAGTTTGTCTTGTGGAAGTATCTAAAAATAGTGTAGAAGAATAGGCCACGGACAATTTATGTTCGCAAGGAATCCATTCGAACCAAAATACAAGGGCTGTTCAATAAAGAATGATTACAATTTTTTTTAGTCATACTCAAAATTTTGATGGTCCCGCACAAAAATAGTCTACCCTAAATGAAACGCATTTATCCCAGCGTTTCTGCCAGTCTTCAAAGACATGTGGGAAACAATTTTTGAGAGATCCTTCAAAATCGCCTCCGAAGCACTGACATCCGCCTCTGATGATGGATAATGCTTCCCAAGAAGGCGTTTCTTCAATTTAGGGGATAGAAGGTGTCACATGGTGGTAAATAAAGACTATAGGGAGGGTGAGCGATGCACATCACTTTGATTTTTGCAGGATATATAGCCACAGCTTTGGCAATATGCCTCCGCGCATTATCGTGGTGCAGGATCCAGCCAGCTTCACCGAAATGTGCTCTTTTGCTGCTGATATGCACTAGCAATGTTTTCAGTACATCCCTGTAGTATTGTCCAGCTACTGATGTGTGTGTAGGTACATCATGCTGATAAACCATTCCATGAATATCAAAGAATGAGATAACCATAACTTTCCCAGCAGAAGCAACCACTTTTTACTTCTTGGGGGGTGGTGATGAAGGAGATTACGACACTGAGCTTTGCTGTTTGCTCTCAGGACCAAAATGATGTAGCCAAGTTTCATCAACAATGATTGCGTTTGAAAGAAACTCCAGATCTTCCTCTAACATCAACTTTACCTACATGCAGACATAAATGCGAATGTCCTTTTGTTCGGAAATCAAAGGTCTTGGAACCCATCGCACACAAACACGTCTCATGTGTAATGTTTCTGTCACCAACGTGTGGGTGGCACCCAATGAAATTTTCGGTATTTCAGAAGGTGATCTTAAGTTAATTCGTCGATCCTCTCTCACAATGGCAGCGGCAGGGTTGATATTTTCTGCGGTAAGAGCAGTAACTGGAGCACCGGGTCCACCTTCCTTTGAAATTGATTTTCTCCCCTCTTTAAACGTTTTAAACCACCTTCGAGCTGTGCTGTAGAGAAGAACAGACTCTCCATAGGACTCCTGTAACATTGTATAGGCCTCTACTGAAGATTTGTTGAGAATAAAGTAGTATTTCAAAGTCTCATATTGTTCAGGCCACGCCGTGGCTCAGTGGCCCGTGGCGGCCCGGGTTCGATCCCAGGCGACCGCAAAGTGAGATTTGTGGTGGGCAACACGGCGCTGGGGCAGGTTTTCTCCAGGACCTCCGGTTTCCCCCGCCTTCTCATTCCACCGGTGCTCCATCTTTATCTCATGTATCACAGTGTCACCGCCTGCGGTGCCATATCTAGTAAAACCGGGCGTTAAACACTACACATTTCATTTCATTTCGTATAATGTTCCTTGCGTGTTACCTCCATTGCAGCGTTAGGCGATAATGAATATGTGTGGACTCTGATGGTTCTCACGGGTGGGAACAAGGAGTACCAACCATGAAACTATTACGGCGTGTTTGTTTCACATTAAGCTAACAGAAAGTTAAATATTTAGGGCAAAAAATTATGGCCGTAAAAAATTATGATCGTTCTTTATTGAATAGCCCTCGTAAGTAAAATTGGCGAGGATACTCTCCGTAAAACTTCAGAGAATATGGTAAGACGAGTAAAAACATGTATAGATGCTGATGAAGTACACTTCCAATATTTTCTCTGAACTGTAAATAGTTGGTGTAATCTCCCAATTGTGTATTATATTCTCTCAAAGTTACACGTGTGTCCTATTATTGTTTCAAAAGTTATGGCATATTGAAATGGTTCAGGTTTATGTGGATCACACTGTACAATGTAGACTTGATATATTTTATTTTAGGAACATGTTACTGTTGGTAGTTTAATACAAACAAATATTGCAGACCTTGCGGAGATCCAAGCTTACATACTCTCTTTCTTCGTCTTAATGCGATCTTTTAAATACTATTCTCCCTATCAGCATTTCTCTTTAACCATTGAAAGGATTTCACCGAAGTTCCGCTCTATTTTAAACGAATTCAATTATGTCCATAGCAGGCTGATGACATATTTTCTTGGCCTTCTAAATTCCAGAACTGATGACGATGATGTTAATGTCACGGCAACAAGCATAAAAGTTCTGGCACAAATAAGAAAACAGTCGACGGATAAAGTTTCATGGTAATAATGAGCCTTGTTAAGCAGTTAATGATAGCGCGGCTATTGTAAACAAGCGCCGGCAAACAGAGATAACTGACGTAAAAGACTCGCCGGCATAGATGAAGTTACGCTTCTAGAATGAGATAGAATGTTTGGTTTCTTTATTCTTACGGAAATTTCTGGACTGATAGACGTTATTTGGGTTTTGGGTTATTTTAGAACAATCTAGAAGTACGAATTAAGTACAGATGTATTATTTTATCTTGACAGTAATACTGTGTGGTAGGGATGAAAAGCAACTGTGGTGGGGATAGTGCACCTATCGCCACAATGCGTCACACGCGTAAGATTACGAGAGGGGAGAGCGGTTCATAAGGTGTCTAAAAACAAATTTCATTCTCGAAGCCAGTTTTGCAGCTCTTATAAACTGAGCTGTAGTTCTTACTATGGTAGTAATCTCCACGCTTTTGTTGGATCTTAAATAGTACATAGTCATTTAGAACAAAACCCTGTTCTCCTCCAGCAGGCATGATAAATAACTGTCGGCCTTTCAATATCGCTGCAGAGTCCCTGTAACGTATTTCACTCCAGGCATATGGTCCAGTATGTGCTGTATTTATATAAGTTTCATCCATATAAACTATATAAACTTCACTTCAATATCTCCGAATATTTCATAAATACTTAAGCACTTTTGCACGTATGGTGCGATGTTCCATTAAAATTTCTCTGTCACGCTTAGTGTTTTTTTATTTTCAAATAATCCTAGCTTCAAAAGTACTCTTCTTAATGCTCAGACACTGCCTTGAAAGTCTCAGTAGAATTTTTAGCTTCATAAGCACTTTCTTCAAAGTTGGTCTTTGTTTTTCTGTGCTTTAAAAATTATTCATAGTTCGCCTAACTACTTCTGAATTAAAACATCCAAATTAGATTTTGTGCATGTTCTTAATCTTTGTTTACTGGGCATAGAGAAGGACGTTGTTGCACTAGCATCAATGGCTTTTCTTTCCTTAATAACTCTCCTAAACTACTTTCAGACACAACTGTTGCCACAGATACCCTTCCCCAGATTTTTATAGTCTGACCCAGACTATTGTTTCTTTTTTATAAATCTATGGATATAGGTTATTACTTCTCGTGTTATTAAATGTAGCACTTTATTTCCTAATGTGCTGCTAGGAGGCGTCATTTATAAATTTTCTCTTGGAACCAGGAGACAAGCACATTTTGAAACAAGCTGTAGTGTTACCGAGTAGCTCTGCACGTGTTTAGTTGCTCGCAACTGATATGCAACTGACCGGCCCTCCCCTCCAGTTGCAACCGTTCTGAGGTGGACTCGTCCAGATATCTCTGCGCATCGCTCTGCACTTTTCAAGATAAAAAAGTACATCTGTATTTAAGGAAGTGACGGTTTCAAAGAGAGTAGTGGTAAACAGAGTGAGTAAGCAGAGTCTGTTGTGTAACAAAGGTGTTGTAAAGAGAGCTGAACTGGACGCTCTTATTGTTCGCGACCTTGGAAGATTGTGTTGCATAGGCGATGTAATGTTGTTACGTGAGAACTCAACAGTGTATTTCGACGAAAATAAGGGAGATTTTTAATTTCTGCAACTCGACCTGTTAATTCTACGTACCCACAAAGTCACAATAATGATAAGCTTTCACAAAAATAATACGTCTTATAACAGTTAGGGCAGTAGCTAAGAATAGGTGGAGGAAGGTGTATAATTTCCTTCCTAAAGCTGTTTTCCTTTTACTTCCATTTATGATGCACTTAAACCTAACTTCGTGCTTATTATTTCTACCCGTTTTAGTATCTCTGTATTACAGCAGTGAACAGAGAGGTTATAAATGTTAGAAAGCTCTTAGGGAAATGTTTGGGTGAAGCACAGTTCTTTATTCAGAAAGCTGAATATCTGTTTATGAAACTTCTGCATCGTTACTAATTAAGTACCATCTAAAGAGGTAGTAAGCATAAAAGAAAAGAATTTCCATGAAGGTACCTGCATAATATCAAGAGCAGACGTCAGTAAAATGGATAAAACACTGGAAGTAGAGCAACGTTCTCTTCTTCTGAGCTGAGCTAACGAAGTGTCGGTCGCTGGTTCTTGCCATTTAGAAACTGTTATGAATATTGGTGTCTGAAGCTTTAAATCAGTTCAAGTATATAGTAGAAGTATACAAGATGAGAGAAGAGATAGCTCCTACCCGAAGTCAAGAGGCCAAACCTGTAGTCCCATCAGTTAGGATGAATTTATGTAGCTCAGTAAACCGTGTCACCTTTACCACCATTATGTAAACTTGAAGCATATTTAAATAATACCAACTGATCATAAATACAGTTAAATGTACATTAACTTCCAAACTTTGAAATATTTTTTCCTTCTTCATTAAAATTTTCCATTTTGTTGAATAAATTATCCATTTACTCCTAAATATTTAGTATTTATGTCTTCTAGCTATTTGTGGATTAGATATGACTTGTAATTTTTAAGAAAGTTCCTCCTTTGTTACTAACAAACAGCTTGTATTAAGTTATTAATATTCCTAAATATCCTATTTGAGCGGATGTAATAATTTAGAGCTTTTCCTGTTAATACAATTGTCCTTAGTGTTATTTAAAAACTTTGTTTTTACAACTGCTCGAGTGTTTGGTGGCTGTATACACACCCCATGACGTTTCCATGACTGGAACACATTAGCAAATGTGCAATCAGTACTACGAAATACAAGAGTAGTCTGAAAAGTTTCCGATCTCAATACGAAGATGGCAGCACTTGTAAATAAATGCTAGTGAATTTCATTGTTCATTTATTGACAGTTACTCGCCGAAGCTTCAGCCATTTTGGACGCTCAGTTGTTAATTAACAGTCGTTTGAGTGAGTTGATGTGTGTCGTTATGAATAGGGACAAACTGGAGCATCGAGCAGTCATTAGATATTTGTTTTTGAAAGACAACATACCAACGGAAGTCAAAGATTAGTTGGATTCTGTGTACCGGTACTCTACCCTATCAATTACCAGAGTGAAAGTTTGGGCAGCTGAATTTAAACGTGGCCGTAAGAGCTTGGAAGACGATGAACCTTTGGGACGTCCAAAATTTGCAATTACAGACGAAAACATCGCCAAAGTTCACCAAATTCTGTAAGATAACTGCCAAATTAAAGTGAAAGGGATAGCAGAAGCTATGAACATGTCAAAGGAACGTCTTTGTCACATATTAAATAAACATTTACACATGACAAACCTGTTAACACGTTGGGTGTAGCGTTTGCTCACGTTCCACCAAAAACGGTTCGAATGGACATTTCCAACGCTCTATTGGCACAACTTAGGCATAATAAATCCGAGTTTTGGCGCCGATTAATTACAGAAGATCAAACCTGGATACACCATTACACGACCGAAACAAAAATACAGTTCGAAAAGTGTACTGCAAAGAGTGAACTGGCTCCAAGAAAAGCAAACACCGTTTTGTCGGATGGTAAGTTGATGCCGACCGTTATTTTAGGATAGTGATGGAGTTACTTTAATCGATTATCTTGAAAAAGTGAAACACCATAACAGGAATATACTACGCATCATTACTTGACAAGCCGAAGGCACAACTTATGGGAAAACGGCCACAACTGGTGCTTCAGGACGACAACGCACCGTCTCACAACTCAGCGGTTGCAATGACCAAAATCCACAAATTACGGTTTGAACTGCTTGACTCACCACATATAGCTCCAAGCGATTTCGTTTTGTTCCCCAATTTGAAAATTAAGTTCGGAGGATAGAGATTTTCGTTAAATGAAGAGACAATCAGCTTCGTGAACAATTATTTTGTAGGTAAAAACGCCGAGTACTATTTGACGGATTACAGAGATGGAGCATCGCTGGGAGAAGTGTGTAGAGTTACAAGGAGACTATGTTGGAAAACGCTGAGTACTATTTGGACGGGTTACAGAGATGGGAACATCGCTGGGAGAAATGTGAAGAGTTACAGGGAGACTATGTTGGAAAACGCCAAGTACTATTTGGACGGGTTACAGAGATGGGAGCATCGCTGGGAGAAGTGTGTAGAGTTAGAGAGAGACTATGTTGGAAAACGCTGAGTACTATTTGGACGGGTTACAGAGATGAGAACATCGCTGGGAGAAGTGTGTAGAGTTACAAGGAGACTATGTTGAAAAACGCCGAGTACTATTTGGACGGGTTACAGAGATGAGAACATTGCTGGGAAAAGTATGTAGAGTTACAAGGAGACTATGTTGAAAAACGCCGAGTACTATTTGGACGAGTTATAGAGATGGGAGCATCGCTGGAAGAAGTGTGTGGAGTTACAAGGAGACTATGTTGAAAAACGCCGAGTACTATTTGGACGGCTTACAGAGATGGGAGCATCGCTGGGAGAAGTGTGTGGAGTTACAAGGAGACTATGTTGAAAAACGCCGAGTACTACTTGGACGAGTTATAGAGATGGGAACATCGCTGAAAGAAGTGTGTGGAGTTACAAGGAGACTATGTTGAAAAACGTCGAGTACTATTTGGACGGGTTACAGAGATGGGAGCATCGCTGGGAGAAGTGTGTGGAGTTACAAGGAGACTATGTTGAAAAACGCCGAGTACGACTTGGACGAGTTATAGAGATGGGAGCATCGCTGGGAGAAGTGTGTAGAGTTACAAGGAGACTATGTTGAAAAACGCCGAGTACTATTTGGACGAGTATAGAGATGGGGGCATCGCTGAGAGAAGTGTGTAGAGTTACAGGGAGACTATGTTGAAAAACGCCGAGTACTATTTGGACGGGTTACAGAGATGGGGGCATCGCTGAGAGAAGTGTGTAGAGTTACAAGGAGACTATGTTGAAAAACGCCGAGTACTATTTGGACGGGTTACAGAGATGGGAGCATCGCTGAGAGAAGTGTGTAGAGTTACAAGGAGACTATGTTGAAAAACGCCGAGTACCATTTGGACGGGTTACAGAGATGGGGGCATCGCTGAGAGAAGTGTGTAGAGTTACAGGGAGACTAGGTTGGAAAACGCCAAGTACTATTTGGACGGGTTACAGAGATGGGAGCATCGCTGGGAGAAGTGTGTAGAGTTAGAGGGAGACTATGTTGGAAAACGCTGAGTACTATTTGGACGGGTTACAGAGATGAGAACATCGCTGGGAGAAGTGTGTAGAGTTACAAGGAGACTATGTTGAAAAACGCCGAGTACTATTTGGACGGGTTACAGAGATGAGAACATTGCTGGGAGAAGTGTGTAGAGTTACAAGGAGACTATGTTGAAAAACGCCGAGTACTATTTGGACGAGTTATAGAGATGGGAGCATCGCTGGGAGAAGTGTGTGGAGTTACAAGGAGACTATGTTGAAAAACGCCGAGTACTACTTGGACGAGTTATAGAGATGGGAGCATCGCTGGGAGAAGTGTGTGGAGTTACAAGGAGACTATGTTGAAAAACGCCGAGTACTACTTGGACGAGTTATAGAGATGGGAGCATCGCTGGGAGAAGTGTGTAGAGTTACAAGGAGACTATGTTGAAAAACGCCGAGTACTATTTGGACGAGTTATAGAGATGGGAGCATCGCTGGGAGAAGTGTGTGGAGTTACAAGGAGACTATGTTGAAAAACGCCGAGTACTACTTGGACGGGTTACAGAGATGGGAGCATCGCTGAAAGAAGTGTGTGGAGTTACAAGGAGACTATGTTGAAAAACGCCGAGTACTGTTTGGTCGGGTTACAGAGATGGGAGCATCGCAGGGAGAAGTGTGTAGAGTTACAAGGAGACTATGTTGAAAAAAGTCGAGTACTGTGTGGTTGGGTTACAAAGATGGGAGCATCGCTGGGAGAAGTGTGTAGAGCTACAAGGAGACTATGTTGAAAAACGCCGAGTATTATTTGGACAGGTTACAGAGATGGGAGCATTTCTGAGAGAAGTGTGTTGAGTTATAAGGAGACTATGTTGACAAACGCCGAGTACTATTTGGACGGGTTACAGAGGTGAGAGCATCGCTGGGAGAAGCGTGTAGAGTTACAAGGAGACTATGTTGAAAAACGCCGAGTATTATTTGGACAGGTTACAGAGATGGGGGCATCGCTGGGAGAAGTGTGTAAAGTTACAAGGAGACTATGTTGAAAAACGTCGAGTACTGTGTGGTTGGGTTACAAAGATGGGAGCATCGCAGGGAGAAGTGTGTAGAGTTACAAGGAGGCTATGTTGAAAAACGTCGAGTACTGTGTGGTTGGGTTACAAAGATGGGAGCATCGCTGGGAGAAGTGTGTAGAGCTACAAGGAGACTATGTTGAAAAACGCCGAGTATTATTTGGACAGGTTACAGAGATGGGAGCATTTCTGAGAGAAGTGTGTTGAGTTATAAGGGGACTATGTTGAAAAACGTCGAGTACTGTGTGGTTGGGTTACAGAGATGGGAACATCGCTGTGAGAAGTGTGTAGAGTTACAAGGAGACTATGTTGAAAAACGCCGAGTATTATTTGGACAGGTTACAGAGATGGGAGCATCGCTGGGAGAAGTGTGTAGAGTTACAAGGAGACTATGTTGAAAAACGCCGAGTACTATTTGGACGGGTTACAGAGATGAGAACATTGCTGGGAGAAGTATGTAGAGTTACAAGGAGACTATGTTGAAAAACGCCGAGTACTATTTGGACGAGTTATAGAGATGGGAGCATCGCTGGGAGAAGTGTGTGGAGTTACAAGGAGACTATGTTGAAAAACGCGGAGTACTATTTGGACGGGTTACAGAGATGGGAGCATCGCTGGGAGAAGTGTGTGGAGTTACAAGGAGACTATGTTGAAAAACGTCGAGTACTATTTGGACGGGTTACAGAGATGGGAGCATCGCTGGGAGAAGTGTGTGGAGTTACAAGGAGACTATGTTGAAAAACGCCGAGTACTACTTGGACGAGTTATAGAGATGGGAGCATCGCTGAAAGAAGTGTGTGGAGTTACAAGGAGACTATGTTGAAAAACGTCGAGTACTATTTGGACGGGTTACAGAGATGGGAGCATCGCTGGGAGAAGTGTGTGGAGTTACAAGGAGACTATGTTGAAAAACGCCGAGTACTACTTGGACGAGTTATAGAGATGGGAGCATCGCTGGGAGAAGTGTGTAGAGTTACAAGGAGACTATGTTGAAAAACGCCGAGTACTATTTGGACGAGTTATAGAGATGGGGGCATCGCTGAGAGAAGTGTGTAGAGTTACAGGGAGACTATGTTGAAAAACGCCGAGTACTATTTGGACGGGTTACAGAGATGGGGGCATAGCTGAGAGAAGTGTGTAGAGTTACAAGGAGACTATGTTGAAAAACGCCGAGTACTATTTGGACGGGTTACAGAGATGGGAGCATCGCTGAGAGAAGTGTGTAGAGTTACAAGGAGACTATGTTGAAAAACGCCGAGTACTATTTGGACGGGTTACAGAGATGGGGGCATTGCTGAGAGAAGTGTGTAGAGTTACAGGGAGACTATGTTGGAAAACGCCAAGTACTATTTGGACGGGTTACAGAGATGGGAGCATCGCTGGGAGAAGTGTGTAGAGTTAGAGGGAGACTATGTTGGAAAACGCTGAGTACTATTTGGACGGGTTACAGAGATGAGAACATCGCTGGGAGAAGTGTGTAGAGTTACAAGGAGACTATGTTGAAAAACGCCGAGTACTATTTGGACGGGTTACAGAGATGAGAACATTGCTGGGAGAAGTGTGTAGAGTTACAAGGAGACTATGTTGAAAAACGCCGAGTACTATTTGGACGAGTTGTAGAGATGGGAGCATCGCTGGGAGAAGTGTGTGGAGTTACAAGGAGACTATGTTGAAAAACGCCGAGTACTACTTGGACGAGTTATAGAGATGGGAGCATCGCTGGGAGAAGTGTGTGGAGTTACAAGGAGACTATGTTGAAAAACGCCGAGTACTACTTGGACGAGTTATAGAGATGGGAGCATCGCTGGGAGAAGTGTGTAGAGTTACAAGGAGACTATGTTGAAAAACGCCGAGTACTATTTGGACGAGTTATAGAGATGGGAGCATCGCTGGGAGAAGTGTGTGGAGTTACAAGGAGACTATGTTGAAAAACGCCGAGTACTACTTGGACGGGTTACAGAGATGGGAGCATCGCTGAAAGAAGTGTGTGGAGTTACAAGGAGACTATGTTGAAAAACGCCGAGTACTGTTTGGTCGGGTTACAGAGATGGGAGCATCGCAGGGAGAAGTGTGTAGAGTTACAAGGAGACTATGTTGAAAAAAGTCGAGTACTGTGTGGTTGGGTTACAAAGATGGGAGCATCGCTGGGAGAAGTGTGTAGAGCTACAAGGAGACTATGTTGAAAAACGCCGAGTATTATTTGGACAGGTTACAGAGATGGGAGCATTTCTGAGAGAAGTGTGTTGAGTTATAAGGAGACTATGTTGAAAAACGCCGAGTACTATTTGGACGGGTTACAGAGGTGAGAGCATCGCTGGGAGAAGCGTGTAGAGTTACAAGGAGACTATTTTAAAAAATAAAAAGCAAAGGCAGAACATATATTTTGTATCTTTATTAGGTCGGAAACTTTTCAGACCAACCTCGTGTAATGTAACCTTAGCTGTTGAAAAATCATCTTACCAGAACACCCAAGCTAACAGCACAGCTTTGTCTTTGTTTCCAAAAGAAGTATTTGTTGAAGGTGCACTGAATATGAAATTACCTCACTTCAAACTCTTTAACCGATTAATATTTAGGGCATTTATTTTGTGGAAAGGCGAAATAAGATGAAATAAAGAAATTAAATTTACTTATGTGGTAAAATGATGTTCCTTATTTAATTATTTTCCCCACAGATGCCCCCTTTGCTTTTATTTGTGAATTGTGAAACCATTCATTGCACTCATTTCATTCTTCTTATTTTTGCGTTGGTACCATTTTATGTTTAATTTGCCAATGCGTTTTGCAGTTAGTAGAAGATGAGTAAAAATGAAAACAGCCTTTTACCACTGGTAAAAAATTACGTTTTCCCAGGAGAGAATATGAGTATAGCTTTGCAGGGAAAAATACGTTCTTAAAGATAAACAAATGAAGTACAAAGTGTTTCATGCCGTTTCTGTTTCAAGTAGAAAATCCCCTGTTACTTGCCCGTTATTTAAATCGATAGTTACGTTTTGTATGCAGTTCTGAAGGCTCCATAGTGTTCTAAATTTATGTATAGTATATGTTAAACCAAGCGACATAGCTCAGGTGGTCTGCATTCGGGAAGTCCAGGTTTGATTCGCGTGACTGACTGACCTGACCGAATGACCTCTTCATTTTTACCAGGTTGCCTGGCGAATGTCCTGTTCTTCCATTTTAGCTCCGTTATCATTTCATGTCGTCTCTCATCTGGTGGCTCTTTCAGGGTAGAAGTTTCGGCGGGAGTCTTGGCGTTGCATGGAAGAATAGTATAATATAATAATAACTCATGGCGCGACAGCCCTTAGAGGGCCAAGGCCTACCAACCCGACATCCGGCCTCACGCTCACTTACGCCCGGCAGAGGTGGACGATCATCCAACCGATACAGGGAGGAGATGTGGTCAGCATCTCGGCATCCCCCAGCCGGAATGTTGGTTTTCGTGACCAGGGCCTCCTCAATTTTCTCACGATGTTGAGTGAGCACCGGTCCTATACCCGGGACCTAAAGTCCCCACCACATGGATAGGATCGAACCCGGGCCAGGGACCATGGCATGCTACCTTAGCCCACTACGCCACGGCGGAGGACGGCAGAATGGTATGCTCTTGGTAAAAATGTCCCTCTTATAGCACGGTGTTCCGTCTCCGAGCTGTCCTAGTGGGCCGCCAAAGTGCGGTGCTGCGGACCCCTAGCACTCGTGGTACCTCTGACGTTACTAGAGGAACCTCGGGCCGAACATCTGAGCCCCTCCCGAATGGGAGTTTTTCGGATTGGGTTGGACTCGAGGGGGCAGTGTGTTCCCGATACCCGTGGGGATCGGGTACGTCTTCAGACGGGGTTGAGGGAAGCCATTAATTCTCCCGGATACTAGCCTGCCAAGCTACTAGAAGGTGTGCTAGATCACCAGGCGGCCCCATCGAGGTTCTCGGTAGTCTTCACCTTTGGTGTCGGCGCGCGTAAGTGGTGTATCCACTTCCATCCCGTCTTGACGTTGTGCTCAGCGGGGGGCGGGCTTTTTAAGAAATCAGGTATTGCCCTATGGAAAGAGCCCCGGAGTATCCATCGCTCCCGGGTAGAAGGAGGCCCGGGTCCTTGGTCCTACGGGTCCAGGACTAATGGGAGTAGAACCTCTGCACTCAACTGTCCTAGTGGGCCGTCACAGGAACACAGTAGAAGGGATGTCGACTTTGCAAGCCGGTTTTTTTCGTTTGTACCGGATAGCGATGTATTTCTGAGCTCCAGTATGACGGAATCTTTCGCAACAGGTCGGTTGGTTGCCGATTGTATTGGACTGGTGGTGAATTTCAATCTAATGAGACTGCAATCTGCTAAGGCACATTGCCCTCCGCACTGTCCTTACTGCTTCAGTTTCGCCGCCCTCTCTCTCTCGTTCCCTTAGGGGGGGATCGGTCCCTTTCAGCTGCTGTGGTGAGCGAGGTGCGGACCCTGAGCACTCGTGTTACCTCTGACGTTACCAGAGTAATCTCGGTCCGAACAGCCAAGACCCTCCTGAATGGGACTTTTTCCAATTGGTTTTGACTTGAGGGGGCAGTGGTTAACGATACCCGTGGGAGATCGGGTACGTCTCCGGACGGGATTGAGGGAAGCCATATATTCCCGCGTACTAACCAGCATAGCTAGTAGAAAGTGTGCTAGATCACCAGACGGCCCCACCGAGGTTGATCGGTAACCTTCACCTTTGGCGTTAGCTCGCGTAAGTGGCTTATCCACTTCCATCCCATCTTGGGTTTTAGGACCAGATTGGGGTGGGCGCTTGTTCGTCTCTAGGTCATCCCCTATTGAAAGTCACACTTAGGCGCCCGGCGTCGTTCTGGGACAGCTCGGTAACTCCCTGGTTGTCAAAGGGGGGTCGATGTCACTTTGTGAAGTCTGTCCAGGTAGTTACCCTCGCGTTATATATGTCTCCTTACTCGTTCTCGTAGGGGAGGGAATCCGTCCCCTTCAGCTGTTGTTTTATGGGTGCTGTGGAACCCTAGCACTCGTGGTACCTCTAACGTTACCAGAGGAACCTCGGACCGAACAGCTGAGGCCCTCTGCAATAGGATTTGTTAGGATTGGTTTGGACTCAAGGGGGCAGTGTGTTCCGGCACTCACGGAGGTCGGGTACCTCCGGCCAGGCTTCGGCCGCCCGGATGGGGCAGAACGTTGCCTAAGAAGTTCCGGGTACTACCCTACATCATGTTCTGATAATTTTCTGTTTTGTAATGAAGTTACATTGTTAGGAATCTGTGGGTGATAGCAGAAAATTGAGATCAAATTGAAATATTTCTATTTTATATGACAGGTTTACAAAATGCATATATGTCTACTGTAAGAGAAAAACAGATGTCCATTGTGAAATAAGTGATCATTGTAAACATTAAAAGCAGAAGCATTATTAACAGTGAAGTATTCTTCATATTTAAGTTTGATTTATGAGTCACTATGTTTACACTCAAACTTCACTTACTTGTTGTTGTATAATTGAAACGTTAGACAGTTATGTTAGACAGTCCAGAATATGAAATAATTCCAAAAAAATCCATTAAACCAAAGTATCACTTCTGTTGACAAAGCTTTATCAATTACAAAAACATTAAGTACATCTGAAAAATACAACTTAAAATCTTCCAACCTCACACTACCAAGGTTGTACTGTCTGCCAAAAGCCCACAAACAAGACAACAGCATAGACCCATCATCAGTGACATCAATTCACCTACATACCACATAGCAAAATGGTTAGTAAGAAAATTAAAATATTCTGACAAATTTCAAAGTTTGGGAATAAAAAACTCCTTAGAAATGATAAATCACATTCAGAAGTACAACATCCCGGAAAATCACATACTAGTTTCTTTTGACGTTAAGGCACCTTTTACAAGCATTCCAGTAGAAAAAATACCTACATTCCTCAAAAAATGGCTAACCCTAACTACAACGGACCCCAGATAAATAGATTACATTATCAATCTTACAGATTTATGCATAAGGAATAATTACTTCATGTTTAACCAAAAATTCTACAGACAATCAAAAGGATTAGCTATGGGGAGCCCACGTTCGCCTATTTTAGCAGACCTATACATGAGCTATTTTGAAACACACATAGTAAAGGCCTTCCCACAGATTTATAAATTTTGGCAGAGATATGTTGATGATGTTTTTGCTATCATTTCGGAAAAGCTTAGAGAAGATTCTCTAAATTTACTAAACCTGCAAGATAACCACATCCAATTTACTATGGAAGTGGAAAGAGACAACACCCTACCCTTTTTGGACCTCAAGATAACTATAAATCGTCGTGGTGTAGATTTTGGAATATGCAGGAAGCCCACTCACATAGATAATTACATAAAGAAAAATGAATACAACCCAGTTTCACATCAACTAGCTGCCTTTAGAAGTCTAATTCACCGGCTATAGAACATCGCACTGAGTAAGGATGAATTTTTAAAAAAAACAACAAGACATAAAAAACATAGCGGTATTAAATGGATTCAACCCAGCCATCATAAGGAACATGATGAAGAGGAAAGAAAAACTGAAGATAATATAAAAAAATACCACTCTCACACCACTTAAAACACAAATTGGCAATATAGAAAATTCACCTACCATCCATGGGCTTTTAGAAAATTTGAACGAATCTTCAAAAGACTAAACTTAAAACTAGCACCCCAAAACAAACTCATCCTGAGTAACCTGCTAAATAAACCACTGAAAAATACAATCCCCAACAATTTGAAATCAGGAATTTATCAGATTAAAAAATGCATACATGTCTACTATAACAGAAAAACAGATGTTCATTGTGAAATAAGTGTTCATTGACTTATCATGTCGTATACCCTTCATGGTCTACTTTTATGGCGGCATAATTGCATTGCAGTATATAGTTTCAAAAAACAGTTATCGTATATACGCACCCGGCGAAATTACGTGGGCAGACCTTCCGTTTTATTTACCTGTCGGTAGACGGAGGCCTCAAAGCTGCTGTCAGTACATCTAACACGATCGCAAGTAGCTAAGGGAATCGTATATAAACTCGCTCCATCAGCGATGCTAATGATGTCGTCAAATTTTTCGCGGTAAAACTACAGATAAAAATTAATACGGTAAATATTATATGAGCGTCAAAAGTGTGTTTCTTTGTCGCGTTTATATGAAGTATTCTATGGCGAATGAAGAGAAATAAATGGTAGTAATACGTTACCTTTGAGCAATAGCAAGTTAAATGCTGCTATAGTTCTACTATTTAATACACATCCTGATAAGGTCATTAACCTTTTCAATTAGAAGCCGATATCTTCTTAACGTTTTTATTTTAATAATATGTATGAGGTAAAGCTGTAGAGTTTCCATTTACTAGTTATCTTATTTCGGTTTCATCTAATTTGTCAGTTTCTTTTGACGTTAGAAGGAAGGAATTTCATTTTATTTTCCGACAGACTTGCCGGTAGAGCTCCAAGGTTCGGGTCTCAATGGAAAGGTCCCTTGCTTCATTTTGTGATCAAATTTTCTCTTCATCCACCTCTCTTCCATTTCAACTGAGAAGAGTCGATGGCAATCTTCCTTTATATTCAGCTTCTGTCATTTGCCCATTGACATCTATCGATTCCCGCTTAGTCTCCACTAGCGTTTCACCCTGCCCCGTCACAGCTAGGGACGTTCTGAGAAAGGGGTGAAAGATGTCGGTCTGTATGGTTCATTCCAGAATGGTTCGCTACTCTGTTGTTTCTACTTGTTGCTTTATTTCCCTTGTATTGGTAAACTACTTTCATGCATAAGATGTAATTCCAGAATCCCCGATGTGATGCACAAGTTAGATGGAGTATCTTCAGAAAGAAGATTCGAAATTTGACGCATATACGTGTGTTGATATTATTTTATTCAACAATAGTACCAACTGTTCTTACCCCCATTTTAACCCTTTTCAGAGCTCAATTATTATGTTTTCCTCAGAATTATAGAATCTATGTTGAATATACGGGTATTACATATTTTAAGATTTTAGTGTAACTGAATGGCTTTGTGGTTGTTTATATCACGTATTTAACTCAGGGGTTAAATTAAGCATGGCCTTAACGGTTTTTTGGAATAAAACTAATGGCTGTACTTAAGACCTGAAGATTCCTGGCGACGAATACGCTGACTTTCTTCTCAGGCAGCCAGCCAGGAGAAAAAATGATTATATATCAACGTTTCGGGAGTGTACATCTCTTCCATCATCAGGATATTTATAAAATGTTATAACCACAAATGAAATACTGGATATATCACAACTATAAACAAAGACAAAACACTATAAAAATCAGCATTACTGAACAAAAGACTGTTTTCAGTAAATTAAATGCCAGGTCAGGAGATGGCGTGGGTATAGAAAATCATGTCAAAGAAACGTAACTACTTAACTTGATTATCAAGCTGTATTGATCTTTATTTCTTAATTCGACGAATTCCAATTTTAAAGGCCGGTTTCCAAGAGGAGCTGAACTGAAATCCAGCATCAAGATTAAGCGTGCTCCTTTCAGAGGAAATCACCAAAGCCTCCTTAATTCTCCGCTACCAGTAACTGTTGCATTTTGCCAAAGTGGTCGTCTCCCGAAAATTGGCTTTATGGTCGTTATCAAAACAATGCTCTGCCAGCCCAGACTTCTGAGGTTGCATTAAACGAATAAATCAATGTAATAATTAAACGGAGCATTCGTTTAATGCAACCTGAGAAGTCTGGACTGGCAAAGCATTGTTTTGATAACGACCATAGAGTCAACTTTCGGGAGACGACCACTTTGGCAAAATGCAACAGTTACTGGAAGCGGAGAATTAAGAAGGATTTGGCGATTTCAGCCGAAAGGAGCACTCTTAATCGTGATGCTGGATTTCAGCTCAGCTCCTCTTGGAAACCGGCCTTAAAATGGAAATCCGTCTATTTATGAAGCACAGATAAATACAGCTTGATAATGAAGTTAAGTAGTTACGTTTCTTTGACACAATTTTCTATACTCACGCCATCTCCTGACCTGGCATTTAATTTACTGAAAACAGTCTTTTGTTCAGTAATGCTGATTTTTATAGTGTTTTGTCTTTGTTTATATTGGTGTTATATCCAGTGCTTTTTTTAAATTTTATAAATATCCTTAAGATGGGAGAGATGCACACTCCCGAAACTTTGATATCTAATCATCTTTTCACTTGGCTTGTTGCCCGAAAAGAAAGTGAGTGTAATGGATGTACTTCGTAGTATGCGTCAAAATGTAGTTTTAGACGTACCAAATTATATGTTGTTCATTTTCACTAGTGCAATAAAAGGTATACCTGCGTCTGAAACGCGCCGGGGATCGTTCCCACCCCTGGAGGGTGCGGATTTAAAGTCCCTGGTGCGCACTCAGCATCATGAGGAAATGAGGAGCTACGATAGGTACCGGCCCTGGTTGCATAAGGCAACATTCCGGCTGGGGGATGCCAAGATGCTGAACACATCTCCTCCCCGCATCAATTGGATGACCGCCCACTTCTACCTTGCTTGTGTGGGCGTGAGGGCGGCTGTCGGGCTGGCAGGCTCAGGCACACTTTGGGCTATTACATAATGAGTTACGTTTTTTACTATATCGTATATATTTCAGTATACTGTTTGCTAAACACAGTACATATTCCGACCCATAATTCTCTTTTAAATATCCTCTGCATCCAAATACTGGAATCGTGTGTTTGGCTGCTTACTTTTGCCCTATCAATAATGATAACATCTCATGAACTACGAAGCTTGAATGGGAATAAATGAAGTTGTATTAAACTCAGTATCGTACCCCGACATCTAGCATCTATACTAAGCAATACTTTCACATTTATCTATTCTAAAATTTCAGAAAATATATATACAAAGAATAAACATCCCTTTTTCAGAAAAATTACAAGAAATTACAAAAATTACAAAAATTAAAAAAAATTAATTATTAAAAATACGAGGGGGCCCAAAACGAACCGGACTCTGAGGGCGCTGCCACTCGTAGATGTAATGCACGGCTCTCACGCTAGATGGTATTAGTAGAGACCTTCATGAAACAGCTGTGTAGATGGCGTCAGTGTAGAACTGAACGTGCAAGTGTGGTATTGTATTTCTCTGACTGTTGGCGGGTTACCTCTGCGAAGTCGTTATGGCAAATTTAAAAGAACAAAGAGTGTGTGTAATTTTTTTTCCTGCTTAAAAAGCTGCAACGGAGACACACCAAATGCTTCAGGAAGCTTTCCAGGAGGATGCTATGAGCCGCAAAAAGGTTTTCGAGTGGTTTGGGCGCTTTAAACGTGGTGAGATGTGTGTTGAAGACCACGCTGGTTCTGGACGCCCTTCAACATCGCGAAATGAGCAGAACATTCAAAAGGTCCACCAAAATATCAATGAGCATCGTCACCAAACGATCGACCAAATTTCAGCAGCGACAGGAATCAGTTGGAGCTCGTGCCAGTGGATTTTGAGGGAGGATTTGCACATGAGACGTGTTGCTGCTAAATTTGTTCCGCGCCTTCTCACACAGGAGCACTAAACCATCCACATGAATGTGTGTCAGGACTTGAAAACAGAGATTGCACGTGATCCAAACTTCTTGAACAAAGTCATTACAGGGGATGAGAGTTGGTGTTACGGGTATGACCCAGAAACCAAGCAAGCGTCAAGCCAGTGGAGGACTCCCAACTCTCCCAGCCAAAAAAGCAAGGCAAGTGAGGTCAAATGTTAAGACGATGATCGTTGTCTTTTTTGATATTCGTGGAATTGTGCATCAGGAATTCGTACCCCCTGGCCAGACTGTTTACCAGCACTTTTACTTGGATGTTTTAAGGCGTCTGCGAGAGGATGTGAGGAGAAAACGCCCGGAACTTTGGCGATCAGGCGACTGGTTTCTGCATCAAGCCAACGCTCCAGCACACACGACCTTACTAGTGACCCAATATTTTGCATCTCAGAGGTGGTCTGTCGTTCCCCACTCTCCGTAGACGCCGGACATAACCCTATGCGACTTTTTCCTATTTCCACAAATAGAAAAAACGCTAAAAGGGGAGCGTTATGACGATGTGGAGGCGTTAAAAACAGCTTCACAAAGGACACTGGACAGCATCAAACTTGAAGAGTTCCAAACATGCCTCCAACAGTGGGGAAAGAAACTTGACAAGTGCATCGCAAGTAATGGAGAGTATTTTGAAGGTGACTGAAGTAATTTTGTAAAAAAGGTTTATCGATAAGGGTTTTATGTCAACAATCCGATTTCTTTTGGGTCCCCCTAGTACATTAAAAACAATACTTAAATAACAAATGAAAAATATAATTTATTTCTTAAAAGTACCGGCATGTGGTACTGAACCAGCAACAGGCTGTTCTTCTAAAGAGTATAAATAACAATAATTTACAAACATTTTTAAACAATAACAACACTGGTATCCAGTACAACACTTTAAAACTATGTTTGTAAAACTATGTCAATTTTCAATTTGTTTTAACCATAATTTTAGACTAATATACCTATGTTTAATTAAGTATAGTATATACTTATCTTTAAGATTATTAACATATATAATTTTATACTCATTTATAAATTAATTTTTATTAATTCGCTTAATTACCTCTTCCTTATATTGTTATGTAAATATCATTTTAAATTAATGAAATTTATTTGTTGTATTTTAAATCAGTCAATTCTTTCTTCCACAATTAACACACTTCACTAGCACCAAACTTATTCCTCATCAAAATTAGAAAAGAAAATGGTTCACTTTATACCACACAGAATTTTTATTTGGGTATTTCAACTCCTTGTAGAAATAAAAAAGATCACTATTTCACTTAAACACTCGCTATGCGAAGGTCTGATAACTCTGATAATATTTGATAAGTGTGGTGAAAAACAGATAATATATTTCTTTTTCGTGAATTCTCACCTAATTCCTCGCCACAGTCTCCCCCATTGATGGCTATACACGTGGTCCAGAGATGTTCCAGCTTTTTCCTACGTCGCAAAAATAGCTTCCGGCAAGGTCTGCAAAATACGTGTTGATGGTGATAATCATTTCTTCATTTGATGAACGCTTCCTACCATAAACCAAATTGTCAAGTTTGGCAACTGGAAGAAGTTACTTGAGGCTGGAGGTTCCAAGAGAATCCCAGAAGAGCCAGAGGAGATATATTGTGACTTTGTGGGTTCGTAGAATTAAAAGTCCAGCTGCACAAACTCAAAATGTTCTTTATTTCCACCGAATTACAGTTGGAACACTTGCCGATTACATAGAATTACGTAGCGTACACAATTACAATCCACCAGTTCGTCTGTCACAGGTCCACTGCACACTCACTATTACGTAAAAGTCGCTACTCGGCAACTTGCCGTTCAATAACTCTCTCTAGAGCTAAGAACTCCTCTGGTACACTTACGCAGTCTTCCAGTCTCTTCGCTAGCACGGCGCTCTTCACGGCTGCTCGCCAAGAGCTGACTGACTCGTCCACTGCAGCCCTTATATAGGAAGATCTCTTTTTCTGGAAGCTTCGTGGTTTGGAACAATCATCCCGATTGTTCCAGACGTGAGGGGGAGGGGAAAGAGACGGTACAGTGGCTCGCGATGCTCTTCTAACCATCACCTCCGTGAGCGCTACACAGATAAATGGGTAGGCGTGGGCTAAATGCTTCCGCTCTGGCCCCTACCTGCCAGCTGGTTCTCTCGGGAATTCCGATGTTCGGGTGACAGTATGACTATGACAGTGGACAGACAACTGATTATGCAGAATAGGAAAGATGACAACCTGGATATCTGCAACTTATGAACCAGCTCCATCTACTGATGCCAGTCCTTTAGGAGATGGATACCAGTAGGAGGAAGCTTTGGATACCATTATAGAAGAGGACATTTAAAACTGTAGGAAACATTCTTTCGTATCTTGTTATAAGAATTAAAGCTTTTGTAGAAATGTAGATTTGATTTATATTGTTGGTGTCGAATTAACGTAAAAGAAAGACTGTTTTAGATAGATTAGATGAGTATATTTGTAAGGTTACTGGAATCTAGTAATATGGAGGTTTAGTTAGATAGTTAATGTAGCAAGTAGATTATATCCGCAAAACTTGTAAATTGTCTTCTGTAACTTGATTTAAAAATTACTGAAGTTAAAAATGAAGTTTGCATAATAATGTATAGATTCAGAAACCGGGCTATTAGATCTGTACATTTTATTTTATAGTTAATTATATGGATCATGGTCATCATATGTAATTTTGTAAAATTGGAATGCTATAACTCGCAATATTGCAAATTTTATACGTATGAATATGTTTGCCTTTGTAAAATCGTCCCTGGTTCCGGTGTTTTAGATCGCTTACGAACTGTCTTTGCAAACAACAAGCAATGATTTTTACAACATTTAGCAAGGAACTTCGAATTTCGGCGAGGGGTAAACATCTAGTGTCCCATTGTGATATGTTCAACCAACGTGACTGGCAGTAGACGGGGTGGAAGTACCGCATAGTAAGGGAAGATTCTTCATCACAGGCCGCTAAGATAAACAATAGGTAGATTAGATTAGATTGATTTGCGTTCAGTAGTATATATATAAAATTGAAAAGTTAACATAAGACACATATTATAGTATACAGACAATATGAACAACAATATGGAAAACAAAGCAGGGATAATTATATATGATACAAAATGAAACACTTTTTAAATCAGCTTTCACTTGTCTTATGCCAGTACGTCTTGACCTTTTTGCAATGGATACCATTCTTATTATTTATTAAATACGTATACATTAAAAATCAAATTCGAACATCCATCAAAGATTTATTGGTAATGATTTGTGATTGTATAAATTAGATACTGCTTACAGAGCTACAGAAGAATTATCAGGATAATTTGTCATTCAGATAATCTTGTACAGAATAAAAAGATTTTGAGCAAAGGTACTCTCTAACAGTTTTTTTTTAAAAACACCGAAATTATCAATTTTTTGTTTGAGAACATTAGGAAGTGCGCCAAATATTTTGATAGTTTCATAATGCACACCTTTCTGGAAGCAAGAAAGTTTAGCACTGAGACGATGGTTATTATACTTTTGTCTAATGTTTATTCTGTGAATTACATTGTTTGTTGGAAATAAGACGCGATTGCATACAAAGAAATTTAGGATCGAGAATATATACATGCAAGGAAGCGTTAATATCTTCTAAAAAGATATTTACAGGAGCATCTGGTGTGGGTGTTAGTAATGATTCTTATAACCCTCTTTGGCAAAAGAAATATTTTTTTACTTTCTACTGAGTTGCTCCAAAATAATATTCCGTATTCTATAATAGAGTTAAAGTATGCATAATATACTAATTTAAGTGTGTCAATAGAACTCACATTAACCATTTGTTGCATAACTAACTCACATTAACCAGCGGTAGTGTGTAGTAGTGTGAATATTTCAGCAAACAGTATATCAATTTGTTAGGAACATTTTCAACAAATGCCAATGATGAATGTGTAATTGAAAACGCGACTATAGTACAATAGAGATGTTAGTATCTGTTTTATCACTAACTTCCTCGACCCCGTTCCTGCTTATTACAACAAGCAAACATCCCTAACTATCCCCTGAGGGCATGCAGCCAGGTGAAAACCTCCCAAAGGACGTGAATCTACAGAGACAGAACTCCCGACCAGAAGATATGGCTTCGAACCTGAGGCTTCAACCCGAGCCAGCCTGCAGATAACAGTTGCATACAGGCCTTCAACTGAATCTTAGTAGAGCTTGGCTTAGCTAAGAAAGTTGCGGAACACAAAATAATCAGTTTGTGCAATTAAAAAATAGAAAACACTAAAGGTAACCAAAGGCAAGCCCGCTTCCTGTTCATTCAACAATACATGTCACATATTGACCGGCATTCAGGTCATTTCAAAATTTCTCTTTTGTTCTTGTTTACGCATTACAAGAAACGTGAAACAAAAGTGGAAATATGTGACTCTCACTAATTATTAAACTTTGAAGCGTAACATCGTTTGTAACAAGACGATTGTGAAGTGATTTTAATGACGAAGATTTCGAACAGAGACCAGATACGCAGCAGTATTAATCATTCATGCGTCACTGAAAAATAATAAAAGTATCTCATGAAATTCTCGTCAATCAGGAAAACCCTCAGCTCTTAAAATCCTCATTACTGAGATTGCATTTTAATGCCGGATTTGAACTCGCTGATCACCCTCTTACCATCACAGTATCATCCTTTGAAGACTTCTTAATGGGCGACATTAATGGCGACAGTGTTTTGGTTACCAAAGCTAGAATTGTGTTTTTAAGTTTTCAGTAATATAATGTTCTATAATAATAATTTTCTGTATAAATATAAGAAAGGATAATAGAAAATCAATACGTAATGAACAGTTTATGTTTCATATCACTTTATAGGTTCGTTCCCTTTAGTTTCTTTCCCCGAGTCGAGTTTTTCTGTGTTTTCTCTGAATACTATGCAACCGATCGGAATGGCTCAGGCGGTGTCATCTATAGCCTGCATTCGGGAGTCCCGGGTTCGATTCCTATGGCCGATCTACCTGACCCATGTGTTTTTACGGGATTTCCCGGGTTGCTACGCGAATACCTAGTAGGTTAGTTACATCGCGCGAATTTCCTCTCCCTCCAATTCATCTCCATTATCATTTCATGTCATCTCTCATCTGGTGGTCTCTTTCAGGGTAGAAGTGTCGGCGGGAGTCTCGGCGGTGCATGTCGGGATGGCACGCTCCTGCTAAGCTGCTTCCTCCTCCGGTAGGTCGGTTGCCGGACTCCGCGTCTCTGCTGGAACTATTTCGGGACCACTACCCAGGGACCTTTAGGGCACGGCTACTGGGCTCGTTGCCCTCACACAGTAGGGGAGTGTGATCGTTTTCCTAACCTGTCGGGAGAAGTCTCTAAGTAAACTGTAGGGACCCTACCCTCTGTACTGTCGTGGCTCCTTGGGCTGACCGTCATCTGACTTCTCTCCCCTCATCCTTCTTCCCGGGGGTGTCCCACTTGGGGCATAGGAACAATGGGCGCAGCATAATGGCCTATTTAGCGGATCCTGCCCTATCTTGTGTTAATACTATGCGAATACTGAGGTGCATGCCCGGATTTCTTTCCTTTCATTTCACGCTCTTGTCATATTTTAGATCTGTTTATCAGCGTCTTCTGGAGGACGGTAGCAAGGGGGCTAAGGCGTGCGTTAAACAAACCTTTCCTAACCATCTTCGCCCAGGCTGCTAGAGTCGCTTCATCACCCTCACTCTGGTTTGCACCTGGAAACTTCGGTGAAGTGCCAGGTTACAATCTATCCAAATATTAGTCACTGCAGCACGTCTCCGTGGTTCCTCTGACTCTGTCATCCTGTGTGCAGGCGCTTACTGTAGGGGAGGGGGTCCGTCCCATTCAGCTGCTGTGGTGCGAGCGCTGCGGACCCTTAGCACTAGTGATACCTCTGACGTTACTAGAGGAACCACGGTCCAAACTGCCGAGACCCTCACGTCGGGGAGTTGTTGAGTCCAGAGGGTCTACTCTCATCAGTCCTGGACCCATAGGACCAAGACCCGGGTCTCTTTAAACCAGGGAGGGTCCGAGCTGTCCCAAAGGGCGCTCGGCGTCCTCCGTGTGGCTTTCCATAGGGCAAGACCTGGGTTACTAACAAGCTCCCCCCCATCTGGTTCAAGGACACAAGACGGGATGGAAGTGGATACGCCACTTACGCGCGTCAAAACCAAAGGTGAAGGCAACCGATATGACCTCGGTGGGGCCGCCTGGCGATCTAGCACACATTCTACTAGCTCTGTAGACTAGTACCCGGGAATATTAATGGCTTCTTTCAAGCTCGTCCGCAGACGTACCCGATTCCCACGGGTATCGGGAACCACTGCCCCCTCGAGACCAACCCATTCCGAACAACTCCCAGAGGGAGGGGCTAAGATGTTCGGCCCGAGGTTCCACTAGTAACGTCATAGGTACCACGAGTGCTAGGAGTCCGCAGCACCCGCAACACGGCAGCTGAAGGGGACGGATTCCCTCCCCTACGGAAAGACTGCCTGTCGGTAGTGTGTTCCCGACACCCTTGCTAAATTGGGTACCTCCGGCCAGGCTACAGCCGCCCCGAGAGGGTAGAAGGTTGCCTCATAAGTCCCGCGTACTAGCCTGCAGAGGTAATAGAAGGGTTGCTAGATCACCTGGGGGCCCCACTGAGGTTTTCCGTAGTCTTCCCTGCGGGCTTGGCGCGCGTAAGTGGTGTATCCAATTGCGTCCCGTCTTGACGTTGCTGTCGATGGAGTGGGGGAGCATTTTTGGAAACCAGAAATTGCCCTTTGGAAAGAGCCCCGATGTTATCTATCGCTCCCGGGTAGAAGGAAGCCAGGGTAGATCCTCTGCGCACAACTGTGTGCAGGTGGTACCTTGCAACTGATCCCTGCTTGATCGCGCTGGATGAGGTGTGACTTCTCCATTCCTATAAACACAAAAATCATATTATGAGTGCAACCAGTAAAGGGTTAACACAGTTGAACATTTTCAAGACATATGATATTTGTCATTTCAGAAATGAATTATTTTGGAACATTTAGAGATATATGACAGATTTATAAATTGACAGAAGCATCTAAATTAAATACATAATCTGTAGCAGCATGAATTTTAAATTCATAGATATATTTGTTTAAAGAAAGCACAGGCTCTTATCAGAACCCATATAAACGGCAAAGATAAACGTGAAATATCTCTAATATTCCAGAAGTACAAATCCTAAGTCTTGCAATAAACCAACAGCAGTTTCTCTAGCATTACTAAGCCTTTCTAAGTCATAGAAACAGATCTATCTTAAGTATTTGTAAAATTATATCTACTATAAGACATGCATTTGGAGAAATAGAACTTCGCCATCATACCAAACGGAACCCCAGGTGGAGGTGTGTAGTGTAATGAGATCTTGAACTCGCTTTTGACAAAGTAGGATTCACTTTTCTGAAACAGTGAACTAATTAAAGCATTACAGGAAGTTCTGATCCTTGTAGGGGAGGGCATCCGTCCCCTTCATCTGTCGTGGTGCGGGCACTGCGGCCCCCTAGCACTCGTGGTACCTCTGACGTTATTAGAGGAACCTCGGGCCGAACATTCGAGCCCTTCCCTGATAGGGAGTTGCTCGGATTGGGTTGGACTCGAGGGGGCAGTGGTTCCCGATACCCGTGGGAGATTGGGTACGTCTTCGGACATGGTTGAGGGAAGACACATGATTCCGCGTACTAGCCAGCATAGCTATACTGGTCGCCAAACGAGAATGTGATTGACAGTTAGTAGCCACATGTAATAACGGTCTAAATAAATGGGAGGGGATGAGTACGTCATAACGTTTTCATATTAACGATTAAGATGACCAATTAGAGTCGAGACGTTTCCATGACAATATTAGATGCTAAACCTTGGTTGCCGATATTCTAACATGTGTTTAGCATGACGCGGGCGAGCGAGTTACGGAAACGCTAGCAGTAAATACAATACCTAGGTTCTTATTTCTCTTCTGATAACGCTGTACAAACAGAATGCTCTCACATTTATAGTCTGTGAGGTTTAACTAGTCGTGTGCCTTTTAGAAAGAGAAAGGAATACTGACCGCTCACTCTATGACGTAGCGGGCAAAGCAGACACCCCAGCCAAGCGTGCATCAGTGGCGGAGCGCCCCTTCTCCACTCCGTCCGACTGTTGCTCATCCCCCGCTACACAGTCAGAAATTTCAAACGAATCTTCGTTTTCTTCTTCCGATTCCAAGTCTTTTAAATTTATAACTAATCTGTCTGTAATTTCATCTATCAGACCGTCTTTTCCCCGGTAAAACTATTCAGTGTTTTGTACATGCTCACACGTGCTTTTCCAGCTTTCTGGGGTCACTTTTCTAATCGCATTATGAAACAAGGCTCTTACATCGACACTTTTAAATGAAATGTTATGTTTGGCATCATCATTCTTCACTTGTGCCCAAATCAGTTCTATAGCATTAAAGTCGCAGTGATAAGGTGGCAATCTTACTATGGTGTGACCGTGTACCTCTGCGAGACTATTTCATACACTTTGAAATTATCCTTTTCAGTTTAACTAATTCGTATAGCACTGTATTTGTCACTTGTGGATCAAACTCAATATTCCTATAACGAAGCCATTCCTGCATATGGGATTTGAGTGAAGATGAAGTGGGTGCTTTATTAATTTCTATGGAATGATAAGGGGCATTGTCCATAATGATGACATCACTAGACGGGATGTTAGGTAGAAATGTATTAACAAACCAATCCTTGAAAACATTATTGTCCATTTCTTCATGGTAGTCTTTGGTTGAATTTGACTTAAAAGTTAGCAAAGCATTAGGAATAAATCCTGGTGAATATCCAGCATGTTCATATATAATTGGCTGCCCTTTGCCGATTGGTGTTTTAAGAGGGAAATCAGTTACATTTTCATCAGCAATACACTTCCACACCGTATTTCTCGTATGGTTTATATTTAACCAAGTTTCGTCAAAGTACACTATAGGCCTACCTGTAGATCTCAGTTCTTACATTCGTCTTAAAAATTTAAATCTTTTAGAAACAATATCCATTCGTTCCATTAAAAAGTGTATTCCCTGTGAATTTTTACCGTAACTGAAATTAAGCCTTTTAAGAATTTGTTTAAGGGTCACACGCTTCCTTTAACTAAGTTTTTAGCTCTTACAGCCTCATATATGTCCGGCAAACTAGGTAAAAAGTCCGTAAGATACAGCGAATAGATTGTTCGCTTAATAGCAGAAGCTGTTAGTGAATCAATTTCTGTTTTTCGCAGTCTTCTATTAGGGCGCTTCTTGCCTGGTGTTTGCAGTCTACCGCCGCTAGCTTCTGCATTTTTGTCTTCTTTTAAAATTCATTGGACAGAACTAGAAGAAATACCTGTAGCAGCAGCAGTTCTCTCAACGATGATCGTCACTGAAATAGTCGGCTTTCCACAATTAAAAGCTTCACATTCACCACTGAAGAAACCGTGAACTATGACTACAATTTCCCTAGAACCTGATTTTAGAACTTTCCCTCGAGATTCAACTTGAAACAACACAAACACAACTAAAACTACAAGAAAATAATTCAACATTATATCCATATGTTGCAACAATGAAAAAAATTTTGTGTGTCGTGTAAATCCACAAAACAATAAATGCACAGTTCTATCGCTCATACGCCACTGACAACCTTTAATCAACACACAGCGGAGTGGGGGTGGCGAGCGTCTACTTTTCACGAATCACGACAAAGCAGTGGTTGCTAACCCGCCCACGTGTGCTAGACAGGGACAGCATTCTGTGTTAGACAAGGATAGTAGAGAATACGCCAAGATAAACCTCACAGACTTTTTTGTTTATAGAGATCCTGTACTGGCAAGTTACTTTGTGGCAATTTGCCTTGGTTTACGTGTGCCTAAGTCCGTGTATCTGAGTGCGTGTTGTGATCATTTGCAATTGTGTTTAATGAATGTTTAATTATGTCTAAGTATAGTGACAAGGGAAAATCTGAACGTGCTCGGAAACCAAATAAAACTATATTTGGTAAAGGTATTCCAATTAAAGGACATACACGGGAAATAATGTGCTCTGTGAGAGAATACTTGGATGTGGAGAAATTGAAAGAGGAGTCTAGTATTCAGGTGCTTGATAGGACTTCACCTGCTGTAGGTATCAGTAAGGGCATTAAGGTTAAGATTGGGAAAGAAAAGTATTTTAAAGAACAAAGTTAGACAATGGGGTATAAATTAGAAACTCCCGGATAAAATTATGTAAGCGGCATTTTCCAACTTCAATGAGCATCAAAATGTCACAGGCATGCCTCTTTTGTTACGCTTATCTTAACATTTGTGTTCTTGCATGTTCTAGCGTTTGCATGTAGATCCATAACTGCACTATTGTCTTTGTGTACAACGTTATAAATAATTAATAATAACAACAATAATAATAAAATACCCATTGCAGTCGAAACTGAATCACCCTCGCACGGGTAGTGCTATCGCGCTCTCCACGTGGGAGCAATAAGCGGCAACGTCGCCTCTCTTTCTGGACGAAATGTCAATCACTATCTAGATTGGCGACCTGTATAGTAGAAGGTGTGGTAGATCTCCAGGCGGCCTCACCGAGGTCATACCGGCAGCCTTCCCACTTTGGTGTTGGCGCGCGTAAGTGGCGTATCACTTCAATCCCGTGTTGAGTCCACAGGACCAGATGGGGGGGGGGCCTTGTTAGTCTCTAGGTCTTGCCTTATGGAAAGCCACACGCAGGCACCGGGCGCCCTTTTGGTAATTCTCGGTGACTCCCTGGTCGGAGGCCGGGTTCCTGGGTCCTAGGGGTCCAGCACTAATGACGGTAGATACTCCGGTAGGAACTGAAAGAAGTTATGATCCTAGTCATTAAAGAGCCAAGGCAGCCACTCCGAAACTAAGCGAAGAGGGGTGGGAGAACGTAGCACATATTTCCGCGACTTCTGTGAGCTTCTTAGTCTCTACCTAAGTGGATCATTTTGATTAATGCTGAATCCAGCCTTAGCTATGGTCGCTAGAGAGGGCTGCCATTTTTGAGGTTATCGCTCTTTCAAGGATTCAGCCTCCCTCGTGTTCGCTGGCATTCATTTGTTCATTGCAATATCAGACAAATCTGTGATTGTCTCAATAGAAACATCTGATTAAAGTATTTGTAGTGAAAGAGGGTGGGTTTAAAAATAGGAAATAAAAACGTATCAGGGGTTTCAAAAAACAATTAACTTGAAAAATATTGGTTAATTAATTGAATTCCTTTTTGAGTAAACATGCCCATTATGTGTTTCAAATGGGAAGAGTTCTCGCCTGTAGTGAATTAGTTGCATTAGTGTCTTCAGCGTTGCTATCTTGTTACCCCCACTCTTTTTATATTTCCTTCTCTCTCGAACACTTGCGAGTGTTCGTGGAGCTAGCTAATCCAATGAAAATACCAAATATGCATCCCTTTAGCTGTGAGTGTTACTTACGTTAAGAGATAATTCGTCATCGTCATTGTCTTCATCGTCTGAGTACTGCAAATTTATGATTATAGGTTCCAAAATCTCGTTACGTGCTATTTCATTCCAAAAGTCGTCTTCTTGTAGTTTATCTGATGTCTCACGCAGGTTTCCCAGTCTTTTTGTGTTCCTTGTAAATTTCTTCGTGAATAAGTGGTTCAACGTCAGTCAGTTTAAAAATATTATTTCTATTTGCAACAAAATTTGAGCCCACGTTAACTCGATTGCATTGTTCTACCAGTAATAAGGGGGGGGGGGAGGTGGACCGTGTCTCATTGATCCAGCTGATACAACTTTTCATGGAAGAGTAACTGAATAATGCTTCTTTGAACTCTATAAAGTAAATGGACATTCATAAACAAAGATATAATGTGATCAAACAGTTCTGCCACACCAACAGGAAGTGTATTGTTTCCCCTCATTGAATTTAACAAACGGCTTGGCTTATTAAAAGTACATAATTCTTTTACCATGTCACGTCAAACGTTTACGTTTCAGTTTAGAGTAATTTTAAATATATGTTCACACATACATGCCAACCAATGATGATATTCATTACAGTGCTTACGTCGCAATGTATTGTTATAATATAATGGTATCTACTTTATTTATTTGTATTAGGAAAACTATTTGAGCTAAAAATATGGGTTTTTTACGGTTATGTTGAATACATTACTCTCTCATTCCACATCCATCAGTTTTTGCAAAATATGAATTTTTATGTTAGCGGGAATAGTATTTATTAGAGATTTGTTACTTTGACGCTCGTCACACACCACTTAGGGTGAATGCAATAAGACAACATCGCAGTACTCCGATTGGTTGTTCAACTACTAACACTCAAGGACAAACACCTTCCCATTTGAACTATATGTCATGATGGTTTAAGCGAAAAAGTTTTCTGTGAATCCAGACAAATCAAAAGTGGTCACATTTATAACCTGTCGCACGTCACATACTCAAATAGAAATCGGGATTAGTGATATGTTATTAGAAGAAATTGACGGCATAAAATTTCTGGGCCTTCAAGTGGACAGATGTTTAGATTAGAAAGCTCACATAAAATATATCTTACCTATACTCAGCTCTGCCTGTTATGCTATCCGAGAGCTGGTTAATGTGAGTTCTATTGTCACACTTAAATTAGTATATTATGCATACTTTAACTCTATTATGGAATACGCAATATTATTTTGGGGCAACTCAGTAGAAATTAAAAAAATATTTCTTATGCAAAAGAAGGTTATAAGGATCATTACTAACACCCACAACAGATGTTCCTGTAAAGATCTTTGCACAATATTGAAGATGTTAACGCTTCCTTGCATGTATATATTCTCGATCCTGAAATTCTTTGTATGCAATCGTGCCTTATTTGCAACAAATATTGTAATTCACAGAATAAACACTAGACAAAAGTATAATATCCATTATCCCAGTGCTAAACTTTCTTGCTTCCAGAAAGGTGTGAATTATGAAACTATCAAAATATTTGGCGCACTTCCTAATGTTCTTAAAGAAAAAATTGATAATATCGGTGCTTTTAAAAATACTGTTAGAGAGTAACTTTGCTCTAAACCTTTTTATTCTGTACAAGATTATCTGAATGACAAATTATTCTGATAATGCTTCTGTAGCTCGCTAAGTATTATCTAACTGTTCCAATGACAAATCATTAACAATAAATCTTTGATGCAAGCTGAAAGTTTATTTTTAATGTATATGAATTTAATAAATAACAAGAATGGTATCCTTTGCAAAAAAGTTGAGACGTACTGGCATAAGCCATGCTGGTTTAAAAAGTGTTTGATTTTGTATCATATATAATTATCATGTTTTGTTTTCCATATTGTTGTTCATATTGCCTGTATACTATAATATGTATCTTATGTTAACTTTTATACATGCGTATGCTATTAAACTTTATACCTCTGAACATAATCAATGTTCACAGCGTTTTCTGGCTAAAAGTGTACGTACTGAACGCAAATCAATCTAATCTAATCGAATACTTACTATTAACACGCAGAACTCCGTAAATCCCGCTTTACTACGTTGAAAAGTTATTTCTAAATATTGCTGCCTAGCTAAGCAATGAAAATTTGCAGTACCATGTTGTGTTGTGGCTGGAGGATGACAGTTTCGCTCTAGCCAACTCAATTCTGTTTTTCCAGAGCCTGAAGCACTGTATGGGAGTACGTATGAGTGTTTGAGCGTGTTTCTGTGATTTTTTATGTGTGTATGACTGATTTAATACTCGTATAATGCCCAAATCAAACAACTTTATACGGGTTTACCATGACGATAGACAGTGTGTTCCTAAAGTAAAAGGCCGCCGGTATAACCATTGCAGTTAAGAGTATTCGAAATACAGGAGAGTGGTTTAGGAAACAGGCACATTCGAATATTTCAGCAGTTTATTCCAACACAAGCAGTGGTTAAATTTTGATCCACTCAACCCGCTTCTGTTCCACTCAGTCCATACGCAAATATAAGCCTCTTTTTATACGTAAAATCAAAATACACTGTTATATATTTTCTATAAGGCCCTCTTAGACCTTATACTGAATTTATATCGCAAGCACATGCGATGTTTTTGTTTATTTCGGAGAGATTAAAAGCCTTCATAGACCATCATTAATTCCTGGTTGGGGTATTTATGTCTCTGTGATATAGTTTTCAGGTTTTGAACGTACAGCTCGGGTCAGGGGCATGATATCATAGATGTGAGTTAAGTATTACATACCCTGTAAGTTTCCCTGAAGAGAGTAAAACAGATGTTCATTATACAAAATGTCGTGGAACATAATCGTTTTAATATCATTAAACATCAAGCTTATTCTTTAATATTGTGATTTGAATCACGCCACTCTGCAATAACTTGGAGGAATCTATTTCAAAACAAAATTTGGGCTAGCGGTATCGTGCGCCAGCTGAAGGGTGACCTATGTTTTTTGTCTAAGATAAATTTACTTTATGTCGCCTAACAGCAATGGTCTTATACGACAACTATAAGATGGTAAAGCAAGATTAGAAGTGCAAATCCGCACAAGCTTGTCAAATAAGTGTTAGTCATTCTATGACGAACATTGTTAAAAAAGGCAAACAGTTCACCAAATTAGAAGATCCCATGTTTAGGTCTCCTTGGAAACATTGGGAAGCTAAAAAACATGATACCAACTTAGACGATTTTCAAAAGTGCGTTTTGCGTAGAACAATTTATGATTTATATAACAGGGATGAATATCCAACTTCCAAAAGGCTGACCAATTTAGCGAGTGAGAAAACAGAATATGTATGTACTTATTCACTGCAATTGGGTACTACCCGGTGGCAGAGTTAAGAATACAGATCAAATAACAAACACTAGATTTACAACAATAACACAGTAAACAATACAAACATGATATTATTTTACTTTAGTCACTTAAAGCATATCTAATTACTTCTCTATTTACATATTATATATCATTATAATTTAAAAGTTAAACTCTAAACCATCTAGATTTTTTCTAAATTTCTTCAGCGACAGGGGACAGCCCTGAAAGACTGCTACAGGCAATTCATTCCATTCTTCAGTGGTTCTATTAACAAAAGAAAATTGTCCTACGTCGGTTCTGTATCTTCTACCCTTAATTTTATACCTATGATCGTTTCGTCCATAATAATCCGGATTATCTAACCTTACACTAACGTCCACCCATGCCTTTTCACCAGCATTAGCTTTGAATAATGCTACCAACCTATGTTTTTTACGCCTAATTCTTAATTCCTCACATTTAGTCTCATCTCCTTTTATAGGCCCAAAATACTTGCCTCTTTTTATGAATTTTATTGCCCTCTTCTGTACTTTTCCTAATGGATCGATTTGGTTAGCTCTATACCGGTGCCAGCATGCTACTCCATATTCCATAACCGGCCGCACTAAGGCCTTGTAGGCAATTTCCCTGCACCTAGCGCTCCCCTTTTTCAATATTCTCATTACGAAATGAAATGCCTTCCACGCATTCCTAGATGTGGAATTTACTTGTTCGTCCCATCCAGCATTACTTGCCAGGTACACTCCCAAGTATTTGCAGCTGTCCACCTGAGGAATTTGCATCCCTCCCATGTGATAGTTAGGAGTAATTTTGTCCTTAGTTCTACTAAAAACAATGGACTTCCTTTTCTTGGCATTAATTGACGTTTTGTTAGCCGCAGCCCCATTACAGATTTCATTTAAATCATCCTGAAGAGCGGTTTCATGCACTGTATTCCGAATTTTATTATAAATGATACAATCGTCTGCAAATAACCTTATCTGGCAGTTATATATTAACAGCAATGTCATTAACAAAAACGAGAAACAATAAAGGTCCTAGTACTGAGCCTTGCGGCACACCCAAACTTACAGTTACCCTATCGGACAGCTACTTACCTAGACTATACTATTCACAAATCTCTTGAATTCTGCAAGATTAAAATTTCTGCGCACAATATACAATCAGAAGGACAGCTGAGTCATGGTGCTTCATAAATGTACATTCGTATCTTCCGTATTTAATAAGTACTTTAATAAAAGAAAAATTGGCAAAGTACATTAAATGCAGTATACAAATATGGCATCACTACAGTACAGACTATACACAAATCGTGGAAACGTCACTATTTTGTTTCACTGTTTTCTTTTGTTTCATCTAATTTGTGCCATTTTGTTTTGTGTGCATATGAAAAAGCTGCGCTAGTGAATTGTTCTTAGATTCAGAGTTTTAAGGCTCCGATTACATATATGTTCTCACAATTAAACGAACTTCCCTTTCAGCGTCTGTATGCACATCTCACATCATTTGCTAGGCGCGATCGGTCAGACAGACAATGATATCTTCCATCTCTGTCGCCCGCTCGCTATTGAAATGGCAATGCCAAGAAAGTACGCTAACTGTATTGGCTGTTCCCATTTTCATTTTTATTTTGTAGCTACTGTAGATTACTTATTCTATATATTGAGGTCACGTCAAAATAACAGTGTAAAGCATTCAGGTAGTGCTATGTAACAATGGAGCAATGAGTTAAGCGTGACTGTTAGGAAATCTTAGAAGATGACTGGCGTGTTTCCAAGAATTCGAAACTCACAACAGAGACATCTGCAGAATTACATCCTGGTGCAATACGACACTTTGAGAACCTACTTTAAAAATAGTGGAATACTAGAGTAAAACAGTATTCCTTGTTAAGTCGGTCATAAGGAATTTCGAGGTTAATTGAATGACAAATAAACGAAAAGTAATGGAAAGTCATTATCCTTTCACATTTGACGTGCGTAAGCTAAGGTATTGAAAGACAGAGTCAGACGGAAAAATTCACTGCCATAGCCGGGATTTGAACCACGGATCTTCTGGTTGCCGTACAACCGCTCTAACCCTTGAGCCACCATTAATTTCCATTAATTGACCTAATAGTGGTTAACTATAAAGCCCGGGCCTTAAAGTACTTACAGCTTAGTATGTCGTCGTTAAGGTAGTCGTCTCATGTGTTTATGGGAACTCCTAGTGGTTAACTATATAGCCCGGACCTTAAAGTACTTACAGCATAGTAAGTCGTCATTAAGGTAGCTGTCTCATGTGTTTATGATAACTCCCAGTGGTTAACTATAAAGCCCGGACCTTAAAGCACTTACAGCATAGTAAGTCATCATTAAGGTAGTTGTCTCATGTGTTTATGAGAACTCCTAGTGGTTAACTATAAAGCCCGGGCCTTAAAGTACTTACAGCATAGTAAGTCGTCATTAAGGTAGTTGTCTCATGTGTTTATGAGAACTCCTAGTGCCTTACTATAAAGCCTGGCCTTAAAGTACTTACAGCATAGTAAGTCGCCATTAAGGTAGCTGTCTCATGTGTTTATGAGAACTCCTAGTGGCTTACTATAAAGCCTGGCCTTAAAGTACTTACAACATAGTAAGTCGTCATTAAGGTAGTTGTCTCATGTGTTTATGACAACTCCTAGTGGTTTACTATAAAGCGCGGGGCTTAAAGTACTTAAAGCATAGTAAGTCGTCATTAAGGTAGTTGTCTCATGTGTTTATGAGAACTGCTAGTGGTTTACTATAAAGCACGGGTCTTAAAGTACTTACAGCATAGTAAGTCGTTCTTAAGTTAGTTGTCTCATGTGTTTATGACAATTCCTAGTGGTTTACTATAAAGCCCGGGGCTTAAAGTACTTAAAGCATGGTAAGTCGTCATTAAGGTAGTTGTGTCATGTGTTTATGAGAACTGCTAGTGGTTTACTATAAAGCCCGGGTCTTAAAGTACTTACAGCATAGTAAGTCGTCATTAAGGTAGTTGTCTCATGTGTTTATGAGAACTGCTAGTGGTTTACTATAAAGCCCGGATCTTAAAGTACTTACAGCACAGTAAGTCGGCTTTAAGGTAGTCGTCTCATGTGTTTATGGGAACTCCTAGTGGTTAACTATAAAGCCCGGACCTTAAAGTACTTACAGCATAGTAAGTCGTCATTAAGGTAGTTGTCTCATGTGTTTATGATAACTCCTAGTGGTTAACTATAAAGCCCGGACCTTAAAGTACTTACAGCATAGTAAGTCATCATTAAGGTAGTTGTCTCATGTGTTTATGAGAACTCCTAGTGGTTAACTATAAAGCCCGGGCCTTAAAGTACTTACAGCATAGTAAGTCGTCATTAAGGTAGTTGTCTCATGTGTTTATGAGAACTCCTAGTGGTTTACTATAAAGCCTGGCCTTAAAGTACCTACAGCATAGTAAGTCGCCATTAAGGTAGCTGTCTCATGTGTTTATGAGAACTCCTAGTGGTTTACTAAAAAGCCTGGCCTTAAAGTACTTACAGCATAGTAAGTCCCCATTAAGGTAGCTGTCTCATGTGTTTATGAGAACTCCTAGTGGCTTACTATAAAGCCTGGCCTTAAAGTACTTACAGCATAGGAAGTCGTCATTAAGGTAGTTGTTTCATGTGTTTATGACAACTCCTAGTGGTTTACTATAAAGCCCGGGGTTTAAAGTACTTAAAGCATAGTAAGTCGTCATTAAGGTAGTTGTCTCATGTGTTTATGAGAACTGCTAGTGGTTTACTATAAAGCCCGGGTCTTTAAGTATTTACAGCATAGTAAGTCGTCATTAAGGTAGTTGTCTCATGTGTTTATGAGAACTGCTAGTGGTTTACTATAAAGCCCGGGTCCTAAAGTACTTACAGCACAGTAAGTCGGCTTTAAGGTAGTCGTCTTATGTGTTTATGAGAACTCCTAGTGGTTTACTATAAAGCCCGGCCTTAAAGTACTTACAACATAGTAAGTCGTCATTAAGGTAGTTGTCTCATGTGTTTATGACAACTCCTAGTGGTTTACTATAAAGCCCGGCCTTAAAGTACTTACAACATAGTAAGTCGTCATTAAGGTAGTTGTCTCATGCGTTTATGAGAACTCCTAGTGGTTTACTATAAAGCCCGGCCTTAAAGTACTTACAGCATAGTAAGTCGTCATTAAGGTAGTTGTCTCATGTGTTTATGAGAACTCCTAGTGGTTAACTATAAAGCCCGGCCTTAAAGTACTTACAACATAGTAAGTCGTCATTAAGGTAGTTGTCTCATGTGTTTATGACAGCTCCTAGTGGTTTACTATAAAGCCCGGCCTTAAAGTACTTACAACATAGTAAGTCGTCATTAAGGTAGTTGTCTCATGTGTTTATGAGAACTCCTAGTGGTTTACTATAAAGCCCGGGGCTTAAAGTACTTAAAGCATAGTAAGTCGTCATTAAGGTAGTTGTCTCATGTGTTTATGAGAACTGCTAGTGGTTTACTATAAAGCCCGGGTCTTAAAGTATTTACAGCACAGTAAGTCGGCTTTAAGGTAGTCGTCTCATGTGTTTATGAGAACTCCTAGTGGTTTACTATAAAGCTCGGGCCTTAAAATACTTACAGCATAGTAAGTCGTCATTAAGGTAGTCGTGTCATGTGTTTATAAGAACTCCTAGTGGTTTAGTATAAAGCCCGCGCCTTAAAGTACTTACAGCATAGTAAGTCGGCTTTAAGGTAGTCGTCTCATGTGTTTATGAGAACTCCTAGTGGTTTACTATAAAGCCCGGGCCTTAAAGTACTTACAGCGTAGTGAGTCGTCATTAAGGTAGTCGTGCAATGTGTTTATAAGAACTCCTAGTGGTTTACTATAAAGCCCGCGCTTTAAAGTACTTACAGCATAGTAAGTCGTCATTAAGGTAGTTGTCTCATGTGTTTATGAGAACTCTTAGTGGTTTACTATAAAGCCCAGGTCTTAAAGTACTTACAGCATAGTAAGTCGTCTTTAAGGTAGATGTCTCATGTGTTTATGAGAACTCCTAGTGGTTTACTATAAAGCCCGGGCCTTAAAGTACTTACAGGATAGTAAGTCGTCATTAAGGTAGTTGTATCATGTGTTTATGAGAACTCATAGTGGTTTACTATAAAGCCCGGGCCTTAAAGTACTTACAGCATAGTAAGTCGTCATTAAGGTAGTTGTCTCGTGTGTTTATGAGAACTCCTGGTGGTTTACTATAAAGTCCGGGTCTTAAAGTACTTACAGCATAGTAAGTCGTCATTAAGGTAGTTGTCTCATGTGTTTATGAGAACTCTTAGTGGTTTACTATAAAGCCCGGGCCTTAAAGTACTTACAGCATAGTAAGTCGTCATTAAGGTAATTGTTTCATGTGTTTATGAGAACTCCTAGTGGTTTACTATAAAGTCCGGGCCTTAAAGTACTAACAGCATAGTAAGTCGTCATTAAGGTAGTTGTCTCATGTGTTTATGAGAACTCCTAGTGGTTTACTATAAAGCCCGGGCCTTAAAGTACTTACAGCATAGTAAGTCGTCATTAAGGTAGTTGTCTCATATGTTTATGAGAACTCCTAGTGGTTTACTATAAAGTCCGGGCCTTAAAGTACTTACAGCATAGTAAGTCGTCATTAAGGTAGTTGTCTCATGTGTTTATGAGAACTCCTAGTGGTTTACTATAAAGTCCGGTCCTTAAAGTACTAACAGCATAGTAAGTCGTCATTAAGGTAGTTGTCTCATATGTTTATGAGAACTCCTAGTGGTTTACTATAAAGTCCGGGCCTTAAAGTACTTACAGCATAGTAAATCGTCATTAAGGTAGTTGTCTCATGTGTTTATGAGAACTTCTAGTGGTTAACTATAAAGCCCGGGTCTTAAAGTACTTACAGCATAGTAAGTCGTCATCAAGGTAGTTGTCTCATGTGTTTATGAGAACTCCTAGTGGTTTACTATAAAGCCCGGGCCTTAAAGTACTTACAGCATAGTAAGTCGTCATTAAGGTAGTTTTCTCATGTGTTTATGAGAACTCCTAGTGGTTTACTATAAAGCCCGGGTCTTAAAGTACTTACAGCATAGTAAGTCGTTATTAAGGTAGCCGTCTCATGTGTTTATGAGAACTCCTAGTAGTTCACTATAAAGCCCGGGCCTTAAAGTACTTACAGCATAGTAAGTCGTCATTAAGGTAGTTGTCACATGTGTTTATGAGAACTCCTAGTGGTTTACTATAAAGCCCGGGTCTTAAAGTACTTACAGCATAGTAAGTCTTTATTAAGGTAGCTGTCTCATGTGTTTATGAGAACTCCTAGTAGTTTACTATAAATCCCGGGCCTTAAAGTACTTACAGCATAGTAAGTCGTCATTAAGGTAGTTGTCTCATGTGTTTATGAGAACTCCTAAGTGGTTTACTATAAAGCCCGGTTCTTAAAGTACTTACAGCATAGTAAGTCGTCATTAAGGTAGCTGTCTCATGTGTTTATGAGAACTCCTAGTAGTTTACTATAAAGCCCGGGCCTTAAAGTACTTACAGCATAGTAAGTCGTCATTAAGGTAGTTGTCTCATGTGTTTATGAGAACTCCTAGTGGTTTACTATAAAGCCCGGTTCTTAAAGTACTTACAGCATAGTAAGTCGTCACTAAGGTAGTTGTCTCATATGTTTATGAAAGCTCCTAGTGGTTTCCCGGGAAAAGCACGAATCAGCTGGGGAATTTAATGTCATGTTGGCACGTTGGCCATATTACCTGAATGGTTAGAGCGACAGAACGGAGACCAGGAGATCCGTGGTTCAAATCCCGGCTATGGTATTGCATTTTTAAGTGTGACTCTACCTTTACAAAATTTAGCCTACACACGGCCAGTGTGAAAGAGCAACTTATTTCCAACTTCTCTAAGTTTAATAAATTTGGCGGTATAAGTACTTCATACTGGCGAAGCTTATTTGAGTCTGGATGTTACAAATGATTTATATAGTATAACAAAATGACTAATATGGTTGAGTTTGGGATTGTTACAAATAATGAATCTCAAATTTCTGTATACCACACAGAGTAGCATATATACAATACTGTGTACATACAATTCATTACATCGTTATTGTAAGGGATGCTGTTTTGCAAGGACCATAGGTATGCTATTGCGCGTGGTTGATTTAGATTTTAAATGTGTCATTTCAAACACCGCGCTTTTTTGTAATCAGTACTCGTTTTCGTGTTTCGTGTCTTTTTAACGTGTTATGTTGAAGATTAACAGCAATAAATCAACCTTTTGCAGATAGCTTCCATTTTCAGAACATATTCTTAATGCATGTAAAATGAAACTTAAAGCATGTAGATATATTTGCAGTAAGTGTCGGTTACTTAAAGTTTTGATAAGGTTCTCTCGGGCCAGAGCGATGGTATCAGGTGTGTTTCGGCGCAAACAGTGTCAGCTTTACTGGGGCGCTAATGGGTGGTGCAGGTGAATGGCTAAACCCACACTCCCCCTCCCCCACCTTGATATTGAATTCCAGCATGCCATTCTGAACGTGTACCAGATGGTTAACACAACAGATGACGATAGCTGTAACGGGTTAGTGCTTGACCGTGAGGTAGAACTCCTTCTGGTGTATATGACATACAATAATGTTGGTCTATTAGGGGAAAGTGGTAAGAGAGAGAGAGAGAGAGAGAGAGAGAGAGGGAGAGAGAGAGAGAGAGAGAGAGAGAGAGAGAGAGAGAGAGAGAGAGAGAGAGAGAGAGAGAGAGAGAGAGAGAGAGAGAGAGAGAGAGAGAGAGAGAGAGAGAGAGAGAGAGAGAGAGAGAGAGAGAGAGAGGAATAGGCTTGGTGAAAGTTTTTAAAAATATTAAACATATGAAGCAATAATATAGTTACAAGTTGGGCGCCAGTTTGAAGCAATGATATATGTATGTGGCGAACAATGTTCCACTTGACAATACAGTTTGAAGCACTTTTGTTTAGCTCAGGGTAAAACAATGAAGTTTCTCACAGGGTATGCGTAGATGTGTGTGATAAGGGAATTTTAATAACACTGGAATGCCCGTTTCAAACTTATTTATTTACTGCTTCTTCTTTTAAAACATCGAAATGAAAGTTGCCGACCAAGTTACCAATCTCTGTTTAGACTTACTGACGATAGAATGTTTATTACTCGATAAACTTTATTCGTTCCTCATATATATATGTATATATATGAACCGACAAATATTCAAGACAGAACCAGAGTACTGCCCTAATAGGCTTCACGCCTCGGACCGCTCCAATCGGCCTTACGCCGAAGACTGTTCTAATGGTTTGCAAGCCACGGAGAGCTCTCCTCGGCTCCACGACGAAGACCCTTGTCCACAGCTGAGCTTGGGTGTATCACTTTCACATCCTGAAAACCCTCTTCATTCAACCAAAAATCTCTTTGTGGCTGTTTTGTCATGCCATTCTGAATTATCCAAAGAATACCCTATTCTTACAAGTCAAGTGAGCCCCTTTAGAAAACTGCTAAGGACACTGTTTCTTACATTGTTTTGTTATAACAACTTTCCCCACAACTCAACTGGCCTTGCCTTGTCGTAACAAAGAACCAACATTCCTTTGACATCCATCATGATTCTTTACTTCTGGCAAACCTTAATTTCGGTATCACATATTTGAAGTTATTTGTGTTCCCTAGAACACGCTGGGTCTGATATATTTGCATTTAGGAAGTTCCCTTGGAATGGATAGAGTTAACATGAAAAATTCAAAGCCGTGGCCGGGATTTGAACCACGGATCTCCCCGGTAGACCACTTGGGGCTCTCGCATCCTATGTGTGTGTATGTGTGTGTGTGTGTAATATTTAACGCCCGCTTTTACTACATACGGCACCGCAGGCGATGACACTGATGATACATGAAATGAAGATGGAGCACCGGTGCAATGAGATGGCGGGGGGTAACCGGAGATCCCGGAGAAAACCCGCCCCAGCACCGTGTTGTCCACCACATCACACTTTGCGGTCGCCTGGGATCGAACCCGGGCCGCCTTGGTAAGAGCCAAGCGGTCTAATCTGGCATCCGATATACACCGTTCGTGGCGACTAACTGTCGTAAATACTTAAGTCCCAGGCTTCATCATTAAACTTTTATTATTTTAGTTAATTGATGGAAATTAATCAATTCTCCACACTAGCCATACATAGGCTAAGATCTTTGTTAGAATCAACATGAAAAATTCAAAGCCATGGCTGGGATTTGAACCACGGATATCCTGGTTTCCGTCCAGTCGCTCTTAACCTTTGAGCTACCATGGCCTACGCACCGTCCTGACATTAAATTCTCCATTTGACTCATATTTCCCCGGTAGTCCGCTTGGGGCTCTCGCATCCGAGATACACCGTTTGTGGCGAATTCCTTAGGAATTCCCATTATTCAATCGGTTTCACTGCACTTTTTGAATATCAAAAGACAATATCGTTTCCATTCACTAGCATACAAATTACAAAGGGATTTCGGCACTTTGACCAGACTGATTTCTTGTGTCTATGTCCTAATTGGGGTACCCTTGGGACGAAGGAGGAGGAGAGAGGAGTGAGAGCAACCGTCACTACAGAACGGAGAGCGAGGCCCCTATTACTAACCCTGGTAGTCTAATCCAACTGGCTTCCCACCTGACTTGGTCCTCAATTATGCTAGCACTCGAGGTTCTTCTAACTTCGGGCGGAACATTCAAGCCCCTCCCTGTTGGCAATTGTTCGGATTGGGTTGGACTCGAGGGGCAGTTGTTCCCGATATACGTGGGAGAGCTTCGGCCCCCCGGGGGAGGCAGAGTGTTGCTTAAAGATAACTATCTTACATAGCTAGTAGAAGCAGTACTAAATCACCCGACGGCCCAGCCGAAGTTTTCAGTAGTCCTCCCTGCGAGGTTAACGCGCGTGTCATGTCCACTTCCATCCCGTCTTGTGTTTTCGGACCAGATGGGGAGCTTGCTAGTCTTTAGGTCTTGTCCAACTGCGAAGTCCCACGGAGACGCCGGGCGCCCTTCGGTGACAGCTCGCTAACTCCCTAGTATAAGAGATAGGTCAGCGACGGCTGCCTTTGTAGACCCTACACTTCATGTCACCCTGCAACCACCGTAGGGTGAGGAATCCGTCGTCCCCTTCAGTGGTACGGGCACTGCGGACCCCTAGCACTTGTGTTAAAGATGTATTATTTTATCTTGACAGGAATCCTGCGTGGTAGGGATGAGTAGCAACTGTGGTGAGGATAGTGCACCTATCGCCACAATGTGTCACACGCGTAAGATTACGAGAGAGGAGGGCGGTGCATGAGGTGTCTAAAAACAAATTTCATTCTCGAAGCCAGTTTTGCAGCTCTTATAAACTAAGTTTTAATTCTTACTATGGTAGTAATCTCCACGCTTTTGTTGGATCTTAAATAGTTCATAGGTATTTGGAACAAAACCCTGTTCTCCTCCAGCAGGCATGATAAACAACTGTCCGCCTTTCAATATCGCTGCAGAGTCCCTGTAACGTATTTCACTCCAGGCATATGGTCCAGTATGTGCTGTATTTATATAAGTTTCATCCATATAAACTATATAAACTTCACTTCGATATCTCCGAATATTTCGTAAATACTTAAGCCTTTTTGCACGTATGGTGCGATGTTCCATTAAAACTTGTCTGTCACGCTTAGTGCTTTCTTTTTTCAAATAATCCTAGCTTCAAAAGAACTCTTCTTGATGTTCAGACACTGCCTTGGAAGTCAGGAGAATTTTTAAGCTTCATAAGCACTTTCTTCAAAGTTGGTCTTTGTTTTTCTGTGCTTAAAAATTATTCATAGTTCGCCTAACTACTTCTGAATTAAAACATCCAAATTAGATTTTGTGCATGTTCTTAATCTTTGTTTACTGGGCATAGAGAAGGACGCTGTGGCATCAGCACTAATGGCTTTTCTTTCCTTAATAACTCTCCTAAACTGCTTTCAGACACAGCTGTTGCCTCAGATACCCTTCCCCAGACTTTTATAGCTGACCCAGACCATTGTTCCTTTTTTATAAATCTATGGATATTAGTTATTACTTCTCGTGATTTTAAATGCATCACTTTATTTCCTAATGTGCTGCTAGGAGGCGTCATTTATTAATGTTCCCTTGGAAACAGGAGACAAGCACATTTTGAAACAAGCTGTAGTGTTACCGAGTAGCTCTGCACGTGTTTAGTTGCTTGTAATTGGTACGCAACTGACCTACCCTCCCCTGCAGTTGCAACCGTTCTGAGGTGGACTCGTCCAGATGCCACTGCGCATCGCTCTGCACTTTTCAAGTAAAAAAAACACACATGTACCTCTGACGTTACTAGAGGAACCTCAGGCCGAACATTCGAGCCCCGACCGAATGGGACTCGTCCGGATTGGGATGGACTCGAGATGGCAGTGCGTTCCCAATACCCGTGAGAGGCTGGGTACCTACGGCCGGGATTCGGCCTCCTGAATGGGGCAGAGGATTTCCTCAAAATTCCCGTGCAGAGATAATAGAAGCTGTGCTGTATAATCAGGCGGTCCCACCGAGGTTTTCAGTAGTCTTCCCTGCGGGGTTGACGCGCGAAAGTGGCATATCCACTTCCACCCGTCTTGACGTTGTTGTTGGTGGGGTCTATTTAGATTCAAGCTATTGCTCCATGGAAAGCAGCCTGAGTTTTCCATCGTTCCCGGAAGATAGAGGCCTGAGTTTTCGGAATTTCGGGTAGAGCTCGCCGTGAACTGTCACCCTGCAACATCCACATCCCGTTACTTCCTAATTAAGCCAGTTCCAGTGCAGTTACACATTTAACGCACCTCAAGCTTTCCCGGAACTTGAAAATTTCTATTTTGTACTGTTCCCTTGCTTTAGAGCTCTATTTTTCTCTATTTTATACATGTATACAGTACATATAAACAGCCATGCCCACGATCCTCTACGCAGCGGAAAACAAGAGACATTACCCCCTAGTGACCATGGCTACGAGGACCGGCCTATTCGTTCGTTAACAACTTGCTACACAAACTTGCGAAGCGTATTTAAATGTGTCCCCCGAAATTTCAGTCAGTCCACAGAACCCCACTTCCCATTTTACATTACCTTAGATCATGCCAAGCGTTAAATGAATCGCTAGCGAAATGTTCTGCATATTTTGTTTCTGCACTGAGACATATCCGGATGGCTGGCTAGTCTACGCTGTTTTCGCCAAGCTCTTAAGCCATAAGCAGCAGCTGCTGTCATTTCACGGATATTTGCACTGCTAGTTATTATCCCATAACTCCCGATCTTCCCAATTTACAAGAAAAAGCTACTTTCAATTTTAATTCCGGAGCCTGATAGATTTTCCGCACTATGACAAAGCGGTGAGCACATCAGGGCTGGGGGAGAGCAAATGCAATCATGGCACCGCCCTGTCTGCTCTATATCCATTATTAATACTTTGTTCTTGCATGGCATGGATTCTAATTTCCTTTACAATCAAAACCCCATTTGATGATGCTAATCCGATGTACATCAGTAGGTTAAAATGAGCGGTTCCAGCGCAGACAAAAAAGGGCAAGATGGCGGCCGTGCGCAATCTATGTATTTAAAGGATTTATTGTCCTATTCAGTTTACTTTTTTTTCTCCTTCGGGATAGTGGGGTGTCTATTGAGGCTTCTTGTGGCGTATTTAGTGGCCCTTAAGGCGTATTTGGCAGCTTTTTTGGTGTATTTAGAGCCTTTGGAGGCCGTATATAGCGACTTTATGGTGTATTTAGAGGCTCTTGAGGCGCATTTACAGGATTTTGGGACGTATTTAGCAAATTTTAGGTATATTCAGAGGCTTTTGTGACGTATTTAGGGTCTTTTGGACGTATTTACTAGCCTTTTGGTGTAATTTAGAGGCATTGGAGATGTAGTTAGGGGCTTTTGGGACGTATTTACTGGCTTTTACTGTGTTTAGAGACTTTCAGGGAATCTTTAGGAGCTTTATGATATATTTAGGGACTTCTTGGGGTGTATGTATAGGCCTTTGAGATGTATTTAACGGCTTGAGGGGCTATTTAGAGGCTTTAAGATGCATTTAGGAACTTCTTGGAATGTATTTAGAGGATCTTAGGACATTTTAGTTGCTTGAGATGTATTTAGAAGCTTCTTGGGGTCTATTTAGGGGATTTGGAGTATTTGAGGGCTTTTTGCTGTATTTAGAGTTTTCTATCTATTTAGAGGCTTTTGCAACGTATTTACTGGCTTTCTGGCGTATTTAGAGACTTTTGATGCGTATTCAGCGTGTTTTTGTGCATTTCGAGATTTTTGCTGTATTTAGAGAATTTTAAGACGCATTTAGAGGCTTTTAAGTGTATTCAGAGGCTTTTAGGACGTATTTACTGGCTTTTGCTGTATTTATAGGCTTCTTTGGCTGTATTTACTGTCTTTTGGATGTACTTAGTAGACTTAGCTGTATTTGACTTGCCGTAGTTCATGATGTTTTTAACCATTTCAAACGTTTACCCCTCATATGAAATCGATGCTTCTAACACTTTAAGCTATCCTAAGTCCTACTCCTCAGCGTAATATATCGATTTTATAATAAGATAACCTAATCTAACCTAACCTAGCGTAACATAAGCCAGGTCTTCCCCTTATGCTTTACTATTTCACCCCTTATAACCTAACCTATTATAAACTAAGCTAACGTAACCTAACCAAAGCTAACCTAGCCTAAACTAAGCTAACCTGACCAATCTAACCCAACCTAACCTAACCCAAGTCTTTCTCTTATGCTTTACTATCTCAGCCTATTATAATCTAAGCTAACCTAACCTAACCTAATCTAACCCGACATAGCCTAACCTAACCCAGATCTTCCTCTTACGCTGTACTATTTCACCCTATTATAAACTAAGCTAAATTAACCTAATACTGTAAGCTAACACAAGTCCTACACCTGTGCTTTACTATTTCACTCATTATAACCTAACCTAACCTATCCTAATTGTGCTATTCTCCAACACTATAACGAAACCTAAATCCTAATATTAGACTCCACTATTTCCCCTCATTATAAGCTAACCTAACCTAATACTTTAATCTAACCCAATTCCTACCCTTGTGCTTTACACATTATAAGCTAACCTAACCTAAACTATCCTAACTGTGCGATTCGCTAACACTTTAACCAAACCCAAGTCCTAATCTTAGGCTCCACTATTTCACCTCATTATAAGCTAACCTAATACTTTAACCTAACCTAAGTCCCACACTTGTGCTTTACTATTTCATCCCATTATAAGCAAACCTAACCTAACTGTGCTTTTGTGCTTAATTTGCTATATTGGTTACATTTTGTGGTTACATCAGTTAATTGTTTCCGTTGGTTCTGTGCTCTCGTTGGTAGTTTGACTACATTTGCTAATTGATCAGGCGTGGTTACCTAACCTATCTTTGTGTTGCTTTTGAAGCATTTGTTTTTCACATTGTATTCTTTGCACTTACTTCGCTTCCACTATCCTCTTTTATGAAGCTTTAAACCTAACATTGTCTGATACTCTAACCACTGATACTGAAGTACTTGTAGATTAATTTTATGTGGGACATTTTGTGAATTCTCTTAGGATATCCGCCTCCCAAGCTCTTACTCTGTTTGTATAAATTAAATCGGTGTATACTTAGCTTGTAGTTCAGTAGTAGACGCCTCTCCTCTTTTATCTGGGCTGGAGACCAGCACTGGAATTTAATACTAGTGGCAGAGTTAACGCCTTCCTCCAATTTTTTTATTTCTTCTTTCTTCCTCAGGCGTCGTGAGAGTCGTAGGATAGATTTCACTTGTGTAAATATTCATTCTGTAGCTTAGCTTACAGAGATAACCATTGTCTTCTGATCTAAGTTGCCCCCTGTTGAACACTTTCTGCAATACTATAGTGTCCGTACGCGTATGTTGATACTCCATCCTCAGCAATCACTCTCTTGTCGTCATGAGGCGATAGGGCTATTTTATTAGCTTCAACTGTAGAAACATTATGTTTTCGGGACAGGATTAAGTTCATAGGAGTTCTTAGGATCTTTTGGGTTTTAAGACATTCCACATAGCTATCGAAGTTGATGTACTGCCTGATTGCGCTACGCTTTATGCCTTTAATCTTCTTGATTACACCTCCATCTATGTCGAGAGCATCCATCTTAGGTCTGAGCCCTACAAAACGACAAATAATTTTTCCATTGGCTTCATCTTTAAATTTTCCCAAAGCTTTCCTGTTTTTTGTAGAATGACATATATGGTCGACAGGATAATCAGCAGTATCCAGATGTTCAAGAAAACGTAACTTATCCTGGTATATATCTTTTGTAGTCACTCTATGGATAAAAGAGTCTGTATCCATGTACATGAGTTTTAGATTTTCAATCCCGTAATACGGCAATAACACATCATAATGATATCGATACATCAAGGTTTTTGAGATATCCAGCACACACATCCCAATGTATATAGGTTTGTCGAACACTATCTCTCGCGAAGCCATGTGTACTGCAGCCAGATTAGGTCCATATATAGTTCGATCAATGAACGTAGGCTTAGCAACCAGCTTTTCCAATGTCTTCCAATCGGTAACAAGTCGTATATTCATTCGGTTTCTTATATTCTCCATAGTTTTTCCGAACATGGCATTGTTAAAAAGTTTGTACAGATCCTTCTCGAAATCATTTCTAGATCCCTGTCGTAGTCTGTTATTGAATTGGACATAAGGCTTTAACCAGCACGACTGTCGAAATTGTAGTACATGATGGATTTTTATCAGTTTTATCCCATGATCAAGAGCTTGCTTCAAGGTCATGTAGTGCACCACATACTTAGTTCGTGATCCAAGGTGTGGAATTAGCTTCTTGGTAGAAGAATCCTTAGGCTTGATACACTCGGACAGGAATGGTAAATCATTATGCAGCTCATGAAGTTCTGTAGGATATTCAAGATCCACTTCTAAAATGTAGCCGAGAGGGTCATCTTCTCGAAGAAGTTTAATATTTCCAACATACGGAAAATGATATATAAGTTTCCTCAGAGCTAGGAATAACTTCTACTCTATCGCTAGTACAGCCCAACTCCTTAACAATGAAATGGGAGTCATATCCACTCAGGTTATGTATGAAGACAGGAATATAATTAGGCGTTTTACAGGTTAGATTACACTGATTATGTAGACTTCCTCGATATTCACCACTTATATGATCATGATCCCGTACTTTCCAGTTATCTTCGGTAAATTGTTTACCACATAAGTAGCATTCTGTAGAAGATTCGAATGATTTTTGCTGCTTATCTGTTAGAGTTAGTGGAGCACCAGTTTTGTATACAGCATTAATCTTCTTTGCGAGATAACTTACATACTCCATAAACTTCGGTGCAGCATCATAACCACGATATACATAGGGTTCAGTAGGAAGATCAGTCTGTAAACCTTCAATTGTAGCTGAGGATTTGACATAAACACAGAAACTCATAGGAATATGCTTCTGATATGGAACTGTATAAGACGTTTCGGGATTAGAAGAGCACTCGTGGTAAGGGGTAAGAATGCTTTCAAAGTCAGCGTATATGACATAAGGTAATTTCAACATCCTTTCATGATTCTTGAATCTAACAATAGATTTCTCCTTAGTTGGCATAACAATCTTTGAACCCCGGTGTTGGCAAGTAAATAGACGTTTCATTTAGGTTTCCTCCGATAGTAGAACCATCTTCGGACCCCGGTGATGGCTCGATAATAGTGTTTTCTTTTTAGGTTTTCCCCGATAGTAGCGCCACCTTCGAGCTACAAATGTGGTGGTGTGATGAAGTTTTCCTTTAGGTTTTTTCCGATAGGAGCGCCACCTTCGAACCCCCGGTAGTGGTGGGAATGATGAAGTTTTGTTTTAGGCTTTCTCCGATAGTAGCGCCACCTTCGAATCCCGTTGGTGGAGGGGATGATGAAGTTTTCTATTAGGTCTGCGCTAAGTGTATAAAGAGAGCTTGATCGATCTTAGATTGTAATTACGCGAGTGTGTTTATAGCTTAGCGGATCAGCTTCTACAGTGAAGTTCATCATCAGTAGCGCTGACAACTTATCAAGGTGAAGAATAATAGTGAAAAGGTGTATCAGACGCTTACTTAGCAACATATTCCCCGACAATTAGCCTGAACATAACAAAAACTGTAGCAATGGAAGCTCTGTTATACACTGCTATTCCAGAATTCAAGTGTGGTAAATGTGATAAGATTTTCCTGAAAAAATATCATAAAAAGAGGCACGAGCTGGTCTGCGGTCAGTATTATGAATGTAAACATTGTGCTGACGTTTATAGTACTGAACATCGCATAGATGTGCATCAAGAACGATGCGAGAGAATAATTGCTGCTAAGAAACTCAAGATCGAACCTACCAAACATAAATTGCTGTTAATGGTTCCTGATGAAGATGATGTCGTAGAATATGAAACAGCTTTCCAGGATCGACTGAAATCATATTTCATCCAATGCTCTACATGCCAAGACCTGAACACATATCTCCAAGAATCAAAACAGCGGATAATTCAAGTCATTCAGAAGGAGCTAAGGGTTCATAAAAGTGTGAAAATTAACATCATGGCTGAATGTCAGTTTGTGAATGCCATTGGTGACACTACTGATAAAGCATTTAAAACACAAAATCAAGCAATATTTTTAGAAAGTGACTTGGATGTCATCTTGGAAAGGAAATTCAAGAAACTTTGTACTGAAATGGAGGAAAGTCAACTTAAAGGAAGCAACTGGGCTTTATTAGCTGTTGACGGGGTTAGAGTTAGAATCAACAAGAATAATGGACTAAGAGGAAGCAGTTACATCCCTCTACCGACCTCTATTTGAGCTGAAGGAGCCTGCATAAATCCACAGAATTATGAAGATGAACAATGTTTTATGTATGCTGTTCTCGCCAAGTTCATTCAAAAGGATCCTCAACGTGTTAGCAAGTATAAGGACTTTCAAGAAAGATATGACTTTTCCTGCGTCTCGTTTCCTACGAGCCTGACTGATATCCCGAAATTTGAACGAAGAAATAACATCTCTATAAATGTTTTCGGACTGGATGAGAAAAATCAAGTGCTTCCTATGAAGATTATCGATAAAGAACTGTCCGACCATCGGGACCTGCTTCTATTAAGTGATGCAGCTGGACGTCATCATTACGTTTATATAAAGAATTTCGAGAGACGTATTCATCAACAAAAAACCAAATATGAGGGAAAACTCTGCATCTGCAAACGCTGTTTTACACACTTTGATTATCGAAATGGAGGAGTTGAGAGGTTAAATGAACATAGAAAAATATGTAGCCAACACGGAGTTGCTAAGATTGTTATGCCAACTAAGGAGAAATCTATTGTTAGATTCAAGAATCATGAAAGGATGTTGAAATTACCTTATGTCATATACGCTGACTTTGAAAGCATTCTTACCCTTACCACGGGTTGCTCTTCTAATCCCGAAACGTCTTATACAGTTCCATATCAGAGGCATATTCCTATGAGTTTCTGTGTTTATGTCAAATCCTCAGCTACAATTGAAGGTTTACAGACTGATCTTCCTACTGAACCCAATGTATATCGTGGTTATGATGCTGCACCGAAGTTTATGGAGTATGTAAGATATCTCGCAAAGAAGATTAATGCTGTATACAAAACTGGTGCTCCACTAACTCTAACAGATAAGCAGCAAAAATCATTCGAATCTTCTACAGAATGCTACTTATGTGGTAAACAATTTACCGAAGATAACTGGAAAGTACGGGATAATGATCATATAAGTGGTGAATATCGAGGAAGTCTACATAATCAGTGTAATCTAACCTGTAAAACGCCTAATTATATTCCTGTCTTCATACATAACCTGAGTTGATATGACTCCCATTTCATTGTTAAGGAGTTGGGCTGTACTAGCGATAGAGTAGAAGCTATTCCTAGCTCAGAGGAAACTTATATATCATTTTCCAAGTATGTTGGAAACATTAAACTTCGCTTTGTGGATACCTATTGCTTCCTTAGTGCCAGTTTGGATAAACTAGCAAAAAATCTAACATCATATCCTGAAACCATAAAGCACTTTGGAGCAGAGAAATTCAAATCGATGACACGTAAGGGTGTTTTCCCCTATGATTACGTTACATCGTGGGATGTTTTGAATGACACAGAACTTCCTCCGAGGGAGGCATTCTACAACAAGCTGAACAAAGAAGAAATTAGTGATGGAGAGTATGAACATGCAAAAGGTATATGGAGACAGTTCAATATTAAAACATTAGGAGAGTATAGCGATCTCTATCTAACTTCAGTTGTTCTTCTACTAGCTGATGTGTTTGAGACATTCAGAGACCAGACCCTGAAAACGCATAAAGTTGATCCTGCACATTATTTTACATCGCCTGGACTTACGTGGGATGCAATGCTGCTGTATACAGGAATTGAACTAGAATTGCTACAGGATTACGATCAGCTACTCATGGTTGAATCAGGTATTAGAGGAGGATTATGCCAAGTGTCTCATCGATACGCAAAGGCGAACAACATCTATATGGAGGAGTATGACACAAGTAAGCCCTCTCAATATATCACGTACGAGGATGCAAATAACCAATATGGCTGGGCGATGTGCCACGCCCTTCCTTATGGGGGTTTTGAGTGGGTTTCTCCTGCAGATATTAACCTAGAAATTCTTCGAGAAGATGACCCTCTCGGCTACATTTTAGAAGTGGATCTTGAATATCCTACAGAACTTCATGAGCTGCATAATGATTTACCATTCCTGCCCGAGTGTATCAAGCCTAAGGATTCTTCTACAAAGAAGCTAATTCCACACCTTGGATCACGAACTAAGTATGTGGTGCACTACATGACCTTGAAGCAAGCTCTTGATCATGGGATAAAACTGATAAAAATCCATCGTGTACTACAATTTCGACAGTCGTGCTGGTTAAAGCCTTATGTCCAATTCAATAACAGACTACGACAAGGATCTAGAAATGATTTCGAGAAGGATCTGTACAAACTTTTTAACAATGCCATGTTCGGAAAAAAAATATGGAGAATATAAGAAACCGAATGAATATACGACTTGTTACCGATTGGAAGACATTGGAAAAGCTGGTTGCTAAGCCTACGTTCATTGATCGAACTATATATGGACCTAATCTGGCTGCAGTACACATGGCTTCGCGAGAGATAGTGTTCGACAAACCTATATACATTGGGATGTGTGTGCTGGATATCTCAAAAACCTTGATGTATCGATATCATTATGATGTGTTATTGCCGTATTACGGGATTGAAAATCTAAAACTCATGTACATGGATACAGACTCTTTCATCCATAGAGTGACTACTAAAGATATATACCAGGATAAGTTACGTTTTCTTGAACATCTGGATACTGCTGATTATCCTGTCGACCATATATGTCATTCTACAAAAAACAGGAAAGTTTTGGGAAAATTTAAAGATGAAGCCAATGGAAAAATTATTTGTCGTTTTGTAGGGCTCAGACCTAAGATGGATGCTCTCGACATAGATGGAGGTGTAATCAAGAAGATTAAAGGCATAAAGCGTAGCGCAATCAGGCAGTACATCAACTTCGATAGCTATGTGGAATGTCTTAAAACCCAAAAGACCCTAAGAACTCCTATGAACTTAATCCTGTCCCGAAAACATAATGTTTCTACAGTTGAAGCTAATAAAATAGCCCTATCGCCTCATGACGACAAGAGAGTGATTGCTGAGGATGGAGTATCAACATACGCGTACGGACACTATAGTATTGCAGAAAGTGTTCAACAGGGGGCAACTTAGATCAGAAGACAATGGTTATCTCTGTAAGCTAAGCTACAGAATGAATATTTACACAAGTGAAATCTATCCTACGACTCTCACGACGCCTGAGGAAGAAAGAAGAAATAACAAAATTGGAGGAAGGCGTTAACTCTGCCACTAGTATTAAATTCTAGTGCTGGTCTCCAGCCCAGATAAAAGAGGAGAGGCGTCTACTACTGAACTACAAGCTAAGTATACACCGATTTAATTTATACAAACAGAGTAAGAGCTTGGGAGGCGGATATCCTAAGAGAATTCACAAAATGTCCCACATAAAATTAATCTACAAGTACTTCAGTATCAGTGGTTAGAGTATCAGACAATGTTAGGTTTAAAGCTTCATAAAAGAGGATAGTGGAAGCGAAGTAAGTGCAAAGAATACAATGTGAAAAACAAATGCTTCAAAAGCAACACAAAGATAGGTTAGGTAACCACGCCTGATCAATTAGCAAATGTAGTCAAACTACCAACGAGAGCACAGAACCAACGGAAACAATTAACTGATGTAACCACAAAATGTAACCAATATAGCAAATTAAGCACAAAAGCACAGTTAGGTTAGGTTTGCTTATAATGGGATGAAATAGTAAAGCACAAGTGTGGGACTTAGGTTAGGTTAAAGTATTAGGTTAGCTTATAATGAGGTGAAATAGTGGAGCCTAAGATTAGGACTTGGGTTTGGTTAAAGTGTTAGCGAATCGCACAGTTAGGATAGTTTAGGTTAGGTTAGCTTATAATGTGTAAAGCACAAGAGTAGGAATTGGGTTAGATTAAAGTATTAGGTTAGGTTAGCTTATAATGAGGGGAAATAGTGGAGTCTAATATTAGGATTTAGGTTTCGTTATAGTGTTGGAGAATAGCACAATTAGGATAGGTTAGGTTAGGTTATAATGAGTGAAATAGTAAAGCACAGGTGTAGGACTTGTGTTAGCTTACAGTATTAGGTTAATTTAGCTTAGTTTATAATAGGGTGAAATAGTACAGCGTAAGAGGAAGATCTGGGTTAGGTTAGGCTATGTCGGGTTAGATTAGGTTAGGTTAGGTTAGCTTAGATTATAATAGGCTGAGATAGTAAAGCATAAGAGAAAGACTTGGGTTAGGTTAGGTTGGGTTAGATTGGTCAGGTTAGCTTAGTTTAGGCTAGGTTAGCTTTGGTTAGGTTACGTTAGCTTAGTTTATAATAGGTTAGGTTATAAGGGGTCAAATAGTAAAGCATAAGGGGAAGACTTGGCTTATGTTAGGCTAGGTTAGGTTAGATTAGGTTATCTTATTATAAAATCGATATATTACGCTGAGGAGTAGGACTTAGGATAGCTTAAAGTGTTAGAAGCATCGATTTCATATGAGGGGTAAACGTTTGAAATGGTTAAAAACATCATGAACTACGGCAAGTCAAATACAGCTAAGTCTACTAAGTACATCCAAAAGACAGTAAATACAGCCAAAGAAGCCTATAAATACAGCATAAGCCAGTAAATACGCCCTAAAAGCCTCTGAATACACTTAAAAGCCTCTAAATGCGTCTTAAAATTCTCTAAATAGAGCAAAAATCTCGAAATGCACAAAAACATGCTGAATACGCATCAAAAGTCTCTAAATACGCCAGAAAGCCAGTAAATACGTCGCAAAAGCCTCTAAATAGATAGAAAACTCTAAATACAGCAAAAAGCCCTCAAATACTCCAAATCCCCTAAATAGACCCCAAGAAGCTTCCAAATACATCTCAAGCAACTAAAATGTCCTAAGATCCTCTAAATACATTCCAAGAAGTTCCTAAATGCATCTTAAAGCCTCTAAATAGCCCCTCAAGCCGTTAAATACATCTCAAAGGCCTATACATACACCCCAAGAAGTCCCTAAATATATCATAAAGCTCCTAAAGATTCCCTGAAAGCCTCTAAACACAGTAAAAGCCAGTAAATACGTCCCAAAAGCCCCTAACTACATCTCTAATGCCTCTAAATTACACCAAAAGGCTAGTAAATACGTCCAAAAGACCCTATATACGTCTCAAAAGCCTCTGAATATACCTAAAAGTTGCTAAATACGTCCCAAAATCCTGTAAATGCGCCTCAAGAGCCTCTAAATACACCATAAAGTCGCTATATACGGCCTCCAAAGGCTCTAAATACACCAAAAAAAGCTGCCAAATACGCCTTAAGAGCCACTAAATACGCCACAAGAAGCCTCAATAGACACCCCACTATCCCGAAGGAGAAAAAAAAGTAAACTGAATAGGACAATAAATCCTTTAAATACATAGATTGCGCACGGCCGCCATCTTGCCCTTTTTTGTCTGCGCTGGAACCGCTCATTTTAACCTACTTACATCACTATAACCTAGTAAAGCCAATATGTGAGACGAACTTTTGTGCAATGGACGCTGAGTGCAGGACAGAGAATTACATACATCGCTCTCAATTTAGCATTGTGCTGCAGATAGTGTGCAGAGTGCATATTCTAATTAAATTACACTTTTAATTTTACTAAAGCCGAATCTCGGATACTTTTATTTCCAAGCTATTCCAGTGACCAGCGCTATATGAATAGGACAAGAAGGTTAAAAGGAATGAACGGCAGAGGAGCTTAAACCGTTCATCAGCTTCTGGATTCTCTATCTCACGCTAGTTTAATCCTGCTGTAAACAACAAGGCAGAACTGACTCAACTCGCCACGTGTTAGACGCTATACTCTATCTCACGCTAGTTTAATCCTGCTGTAAACAACAAGGCGGAGCTGACCCAACTCGCCACGTGTTAGACGCTATACTCTATCTCACGCTAGTTTAATCCTGCTGTAAAAAACAAGGCGGAGCTGACTCAACTCGCCAAGTGTTAGACGCTATACTCTATCTCACGCTAGTTTAATCCTGCTGTAAACAACAAGGCGGAGCTGACTCAACCCGCCACGTGTTAGACGCTATACTCTGTCTCACGCTAGTTTAATCCTGCTGTAAAAAACAAGGCGGAGCTGACTCAATTCGCCACGTGTTAGACGCTATACTCTATCTCACGCTAGTTTAATCCTGCTGTAAAAAGCAAGGCGGAGCTGACTCAACTCGCCACCTGTTAGACGCTATACTCTATCTCACGCTAGTTTAATCCTGCTGTAAACAACACGGCGGAGCTGACTCAACTCGCCACGTGTTAGACGCTATACTCTATCTCACGCTAGTTTAATCCTGCTGTAAACAACAAGTCGGAGCTGACTCAACTCGCCACGTGTTAGACGCTATACTCTATCTCAGGCTAGTTTAATCCTGCTGTAAACAACAAGGCGGAGCTGACTCAACTCGCCACGTGTTAGACGCTATACTCTATCTCACGCTAGTTTAATCCTGCTGTAAACAACAAGGCGGAGATGACTCATCTCGCCACGTGTTAGACGCTATACTCTATCTCAGGCTAGTTTAATCCTGCTGTAAACAACAAGGCGGAGCTGACTCAACTCGCCACGTGTTAGACGCTATACTCTATCTCACGCTAGTTTAATCCTGCTGTAAACAACAAGGCGGAGCTGACTCAACCCGCCACGTGTTAGACGCTATACTCTGTCTCACACTAGTTTAATCCTGCTGTAAAAAACAAGGCGGAGCTGACTCAATTCGCCACGTGTTAGACGCTATACTCTATCTCACGCTAGTTTAATCCTGCTGTAAAAAACAAGGCGGAGCTGACTCAACTCGCCACCTTTTAGACGCTATACTATATCTCACGCTAGTTTAATCCTGCTGTAAACAACAAGGCGGAGCTGACTCAACTCGCCACGTGTTAGACGCTATACTCTATCTCACGCTAGTTTAATCCTGCTGTAAACAACAAGTCGGAGCTGACTCAACTCGCCACGTGTTAGACGCTATACTCTATCTCACGCTAGTTTAATCCTGCTGTAAACAACAAGGCGGAGCTGACTCAACTCGCCACGTGTTAGACGCTATACTCTATCTCAGGCTAGTTTAATCCTGCTGTAAACAACAAGGCGGAGCTGACTCATCTCGCCACGTGTTAGACGCTATACTCTATCTCAGGCTAGTTTAATCCTGCTGTAAACAACAAGGCGGAGCTGACTCAACTCGCCACGTGTTAGACGCTATACTCTATCTCAGGCTAGTTTAATCCTGCTGTAAACAACAAGGCGGAGCTGACTCATCTCGCCACCTGTTAGACGCTATACTCTATCTCAGACTAGTTTAATCCTGCTGTAAACAACAAGGCGGAGCTGACTCAACTCGCCACCTGTTAGACGCTATACTCTATCTCAGACTAGTTTAATCCTGCTGTAAACAACAAGGCGGAGCTGACTCATCTCGCCACCTGTTAGACGCTATACTCTATCTCAGGCTAGTTTAATCCTGCTGTAAACAACAAGGCGGAGCTGACTCAACTCGCCACGTGTTAGACGCTATACTCTATCTCACGCTAGTTTAATCCTGCTGTAAACAACAAGGCGGAGATGACTCATCTCGCCACGTGTTAGACGCTATACTCTATCTCAGGCTAGTTTAATCCTGCTGTAAACAACAAGGCGGAGCTGACTCAACTCGCCACGTGTTAGACGCTATACTCTATCTCAGGCTAGTTTAATCCTGCTGTAAACAACAAGGCGGAGCTGACTCAACTCGCCACGTGTTAGACGCTATACTCTATCTCAGGCTAGTTTAATCCTGCTGTAAACAACAAGGCGGAGCTGACTCAACTCGCCACGTGTTAGACGTTATACTCTATCTCAGGCTAGTTTAATCCTGCTGTAAACAACAAGACGAGTTGACTAAACTCACCACGTTTAGACGTTATACTCTATCTCACGCTAGTTTAATCCTGTTGTAACAACAAGACGAGTTGACTAAACTCACCACGTTTAGACGTTATACTCTATCTCACGCTAGTTTAATCCTGCTGTAACAACAAGACGAGTTGACTAAACTCACCACGTTTAGACGTTATACTCTATCTCAGGCTAGTTTAATCCTGTTATAACAACAAGACGAGTTGACTAAACTCACCACGTTTAGACGTTATACTCTATCTCACGCTAGTTTAATCCTGTTATAACAACAAGACGAGTTGACTAAACTCACCACGTTTAGACGTTATACTCTATCTCACGCTAGTTTAATCCTGTTATAACAACAAGACGAGTTGACTAAACTCACCACGTTTAGACGTTATACTCTATCTCACGCTAGTTTAATCCTGTTATAACAACAAGTCGAGTTGACTAAACTCACTACGTTTAGACGTTATACTCTATCTCACGCTAGTTTAATCCTGTTATAACAACAAGACGAGTTGACTAAACTCATCACGTTTAGACGTTATACTCTATCTCAGGCTAGTTTAATCCTGCTATAACAACAAGACGAGTTGACTAAACTCACCACGTTTAGACGTTATACTCTATCTCACGCTAGTTTAATCCTGTTATAACAACAAGACGAGTTGACTAAACTCACCACGTTTAGACGTTATACTCTATCTCACGCTAGTTTAATACTGTTATAACAACAAGACGAGTTGACTAAACTCACCACGTTTAGACGTTATACTCTATCTCACGCTAGTTTAATCCTGTTATAACAACAAGACGAGTTGACTAAACTCACTACGTTTAGACGTTATACTCTATCTCACGCTAGTTTAATCCTGTTATAACAACAAGACGAGTTGACTAAACTCACCACGTTTAGACGTTATACTCTATCTCACGCTAGTTTAATACTGTTATAACAACAAGACGAGTTGACTAAACTCACCACGTTTAGACGTTATACTCTATCTCACGCTAGTTTAATCCTGTTATAACAACAAGACGAGTTGACTAAACTCACCACGTTTAGACGTTATACTCTATCTCACGCTAGTTTAATCCTGTTATAACAACAAGACGAGTTGACTAAACTCACCACGTTTAGACGTTATACTCTATCTCACGCTAGTTTAATACTGTTATAACAACAAGACGAGTTGACTAAACTCACCACGTTTAGACGTTATACTCTATCTCACGCTAGTTTAATCCTGCTGTAACAACAAGACGAGTTGACTAAACTCACCACGTTTAGACGTTATACTCTATCTCACGCTAGTTTAATACTGTTATAACAACAAGACGAGTTGACTAAACTCACCACGTTTAGACGTTATACTCTATCTCAGGCTAGTTTAATACTGTTATAACAACAAGACGAGTTGACTAAACTCACCACGTTTAGACGCTATACTCTATCTCAGGCTAGTTTAATACTGTTATAACAACAAGACGAGTTGACTAAACTCACCACGTTTAGACGTTATACTCTATCTCAGGCTAGTTTAATCCTGTTATAACAACAAGACGAGTTGACTAAACTCACCACGTTTAGACGCTATACTCTATCTCACGCTAGTTTAATCCTGTTATAACAACAAGACGAGTTGACTAAACTCACCACGTTTAGACGTTATACTCTATCTCACGCTAGTTTAATCCTGTTGTAACAACAAGACGAGTTGACTAAACTCACCACGTTTAGACGTTATACTCTATCTCACGCTAGTTTAATCCTGTTGTAACAACAAGACGAGTTGACTAAACTCACCACGTTTAGACGTTATACTCTATCTCACGCTAGTTTAATCCTGTTGTAACAACAAGACGAGTTGACTAAACTCACCACGTTTAGACGTTATACTCTATCTCACGCTAGTTTAATCCTGTTATAACAACAAGACGAGTTGACTAAACTCACCACGTTTAGACGTTATACTCTATCTCACGCTAGTTTAATCCTGTTATAACAACAAGACGAGTTGACTAAACTCACCACGTTTAGACGTTATACTCTATCTCAGGCTAGTTTAATACTGCTGTAACAACAAGACGAGTTGACTAAACTCACCACGTTTAGACGTTATACTCTATCTCACGCTAGTTTAATCCTGTTATAACAACAAGACGAGTTGACTAAACTCACTACGTTTAGACGTTATACTCTATCTCACGCTAGTTTAATCCTGCTGTAACAACAAGACGAGTTGACTAAACTCACCACGTTTAGACGTTATACTCTATCTCACGCTAGTTTAATACTGTTATAACAACAAGACGAGTTGACTAAACTCACCACGTTTAGACGTTATACTCTATCTCACGCTAGTTTAATCCTGTTATAACAACAAGACGAGTTGACTAAACTCACCACGTTTAGACGTTATACTCTATCTCACGCTAGTTTAATACTGTTATAACAACAAGACGAGTTGACTAAACTCACTACGTTTAGACGTTATACTCTATCTCACGCTAGTTTAATCCTGTTATAACAACAAGACGAGTTGACTAAACTCACCACGTTTAGACGTTATACTCTATCTCACGCTAGTTTAATCCTGTTATAACAACAAGACGAGTTGACTAAACTCACCACGTTTAGACGTTATACTCTATCTCAGGCTAGTTTAATCCTGTTGTAACAACAAGACGAGTTGACTAAACTCACTACGTTTAGACGTTATACTCTATCTCACGCTAGTTTAATCCTGCTGTAACAACAAGACGAGTTGACTAAACTCACCACGTTTAGACGTTATACTCTATCTCACGCTAGTTTAATCCTGTTATAACAACAAGACGAGTTGACTAAACTCACTACGTTTAGACGTTATATTCTATCTCACGCTAGTTTAATCCTGTTATAACAACAAGACGAGTTGACTAAACTCACCACGTTTAGACGTTATACTCTATCTCACGCTAGTTTAATACTGCTGTAACAACAAGACGAGTTGACTAAACTCACCACGTTTAGACGTTATACTCTATCTCACGCTAGTTTAATACTGTTATAACAACAAGACGAGTTGACTAAACTCACTACGTTTAGACGTTATACTCTATCTCACGCTAGTTTAATCCTGTTATAACAACAAGACGAGTTGACTAAACTCACCACGTTTAGACGTTATACTCTATCTCAGGCTAGTTTAATCCTGTTATAACAACAAGACGAGTTGACTAAACTCACCACGTTTAGACGTTATACTCTATCTCACGCTAGTTTAATCCTGCTGTAACAACAAGACGAGTTGACTAAACTCACCACGTTTAGACGTTATACTCTATCTCACGCTAGTTTAATCCTGTTATAACAACAAGACGAGTTGACTAAACTCACCACGTTTAGACGTTATACTCTATCTCACGCTAGTTTAATCCTGTTATAACAACAAGACGAGTTGACTAAACTCACCACGTTTAGACGTTATACTCTATCTCAGGCTAGTTTAATCCTGTTATAACAACAAGACGAGTTGACTAAACTCACCACGTTTAGACGTTATACTCTATCTCACGCTAGTTTAATCCTGTTATAACAACAAGACGAGTTGACTAAACTCACCACGTTTAGACGTTATACTCTATCTCAGGCTAGTTTAATCCTGTTATAACAACAAGACGAGTTGACTAAACTCACCACGTTTAGACGTTATACTCTATCTCAGGCTAGTTTAATCCTGCTATAACAACAAGACGAGTTGACTAAACTCACTACGTTTAGACGTTATACTCTATCTCACGCTAGTTTAATCCTGCTGTAACAACAAGACGAGTTGACTAAACTCACTACGTTTAGACGTTATACTCTATCTCACGCTAGTTTAATCCTGTTATAACAACAAGACGAGTTGACTAAACTCACCACGTTTAGACGTTATACTCTATCTCAGGCTAGTTTAATCCTGTTATAACAACAAGACGAGTTGACTAAACTCACTACGTTTAGACGTTATACTCTATCTCAGGCTAGTTTAATCCTGTTATAACAACAAGACGAGTTGACTAAACTCACTACGTTTAGACGTTATACTCTATCTCACGCTAGTTTAATCCTGTTATAACAACAAGACGAGTTGACTAAACTCACCACGTTTAGACGTTATACTCTATCTCAGGCTAGTTTAATCCTGTTATAACAACAAGACGAGTTGACTAAACTCACTACGTTTAGACGTTATACTCTATCTCAGGCTAGTTTAATCCTGTTATAACAACAAGACGAGTTGACTAAACTCACCACGTTTAGACGTTATACTCTATCTCACGCTAGTTTAATCCTGTTATAACAACAAGACGAGTTGACTAAACTCACTACGTTTAGACGTTATACTCTATCTCACGCTAGTTTAATACTGTTATAACAACAAGACGAGTTGACTAAACTCACCACGTTTAGACGTTATACTCTATCTCACGCTAGTTTAATCCTGTTGTAACAACAAGACGAGTTGACTAAACTCACCACGTTTAGACGTTATACTCTATCTCACGCTAGTTTAATCCTGTTATAACAACAAGACGAGTTGACTAAACTCACCACGTTTAGACGTTATACTCTATCTCAGGCTAGTTTAATCCTGTTATAACAACAAGACGAGTTGACTAAACTCACTACGTTTAGACGTTATACTCTATCTCAGGCTAGTTTAATCCTGTTATAACAACAAGACGAGTTGACTAAACTCACCACGTTTAGACGTTATACTCTATCTCAGGCTAGTTTAATCCTGTTATAACAACAAGACGAGTTGACTAAACTCACCACGTTTAGACGTTATACTCTATCTCAGGCTAGTTTAATCCTGTTATAACAACAAGACGAGTTGACTAAACTCACTACGTTTAGACGTTATACTCTATCTCACGCTAGTTTAATCCTGTTATAACAACAAGACGAGTTGACTAAACTCACTACGTTTAGACGTTATACTCTATCTCACGCTAGTTTAATACTGTTATAACAACAAGACGAGTTGACTAAACTCACCACGTTTAGACGTTATACTCTATCTCACGCTAGTTTAATCCTGTTGTAACAACAAGACGAGTTGACTAAACTCACCACGTTTAGACGTTATACTCTATCTCACGCTAGTTTAATCCTGTTATAACAACAAGACGAGTTGACTAAACTCACTACGTTTAGACGTTATACTCTATCTCACGCTAGTTTAATCCTGTTATAACAACAAGACGAGTTGACTAAACTCACTACGTTTAGACGTTATACTCTATCTCACGCTAGTTTAATCCTGTTGTAACAACAAGACGAGTTGACTAAACTCACTACGTTTAGACGTTATACTCTATCTCACGCTAGTTTAATCCTGTTATAACAACAAGACGAGTTGACTAAACTCACTACGTTTAGACGTTATACTCTATCTCACGCTAGTTTAATACTGTTATAACAACAAGACGAGTTGACTAAACTCACCACGTTTAGACGTTATACTCTATCTCACGCTAGTTTAATCCTGTTGTAACAACAAGACGAGTTGACTAAACTCACCACGTTTAGACGTTATACTCTATCTCACGCTAGTTTAATCCTGTTGTAACAACAAGACGAGTTGACTAAACTCACCACGTTTAGACGTTATACTCTATCTCAGGCTAGTTTAATCCTGTTATAACAACAAGACGAGTTGACTAAACTCACCACGTTTAGACGTTATACTCTATCTCACGCTAGTTTAATCCTGTTATAACAACAAGACGAGTTGACTAAACTCACCACGTTTAGACGTTATACTCTATCTCACGCTAGTTTAATCCTGTTATAACAACAAGACGAGTTGACTAAACTCACCACGTTTAGACGTTATACTCTATCTCACGCTAGTTTAATCCTGCTGTAACAACAAGACGAGTTGACTAAACTCACCACGTTTAGACGTTATACTCTATCTCAGGCTAGTTTAATCCTGTTGTAACAACAAGACGAGTTGACTAAACTCACTACGTTTAGACGTTATACTCTATCTCACGCTAGTTTAATCCTGTTATAACAACAAGACGAGTTGACTAAACTCACTACGTTTAGACGTTATACTCTATCTCACGCTAGTTTAATCCTGCTGTAACAACAAGACGAGTTGACTAAACTCACTACGTTTAGACGTTATACTCTATCTCAGGCTAGTTTAATCCTGTTATAACAACAAGACGAGTTGACTAAACTCACCACGTTTAGACGTTATACTCTATCTCACGCTAGTTTAATCCTGCTGTAACAACAAGACGAGTTGACTAAACTCACCACGTTTAGACGTTATACTCTATCTCACGCTAGTTTAATCCTGTTATAACAACAAGACGAGTTGACTAAACTCACCACGTTTAGACGTTATACTCTATCTCACGCTAGTTTAATCCTGTTGTAACAACAAGACGAGTTGACTAAACTCACCACGTTTAGACGTTATACTCTATCTCAGGCTAGTTTAATCCTGTTATAACAACAAGACGAGTTGACTAAACTCACCACGTTTAGACGTTATACTCTATCTCAGGCTAGTTTAATCCTGTTATAACAACAAGACGAGTTGACTAAACTCACTACGTTTAGACGTTATACTCTATCTCAGGCTAGTTTAATCCTGTTATAACAACAAGACGAGTTGACTAAACTCACCACGTTTAGACGTTATACTCTATCTCAGGCTAGTTTAATCCTGTTATAACAACAAGACGAGTTGACTAAACTCACTACGTTTAGACGTTATACTCTATCTCACGCTAGTTTAATCCTGCTGTAACAACAAGACGAGTTGACTAAACTCACCACGTTTAGACGTTATACTCTATCTCAGGCTAGTTTAATACTGCTGTAACAACAAGACGAGTTGACTAAACTCACCACGTTTAGACGTTATACTCTATCTCAGGCTAGTTTAATCCTGCTGTAACAACAAGACGAGTTGACTAAACTCACCACGTTTAGACGTTATACTCTATCTCAGGCTAGTTTAATCCTGCTGTAACAACAAGACGAGTTGACTAAACTCACCACGTTTAGACGTTATACTCTATCTCACGCTAGTTTAATCCTGTTATAACAACAAGACGAGTTGACTAAACTCACCACGTTTAGACGTTATACTCTATCTCACGCTAGTTTAATCCTGTTATAACAACAAGACGAGTTGACTAAACTCACCACGTTTAGACGTTATACTCTATCTCAGGCTAGTTTAATCCTGTTATAACAACAAGACGAGTTGACTAAACTCACCACGTTTAGACGTTATACTCTATCTCAGGCTAGTTTAATCCTGCTGTAACAACAAGACGAGTTGACTAAACTCACCACGTTTAGACGTTATACTCTATCTCAGGCTAGTTTAATCCTGCTGTAACAACAAGACGAGTTGACTAAACTCACCACGTTTAGACGTTATACTCTATCTCAGGCTAGTTTAATCCTGCTGTAACAACAAGACGAGTTGACTAAACTCACCACGTTTAGACGTTATACTCTATCTCACGCTAGTTTAATCCTGCTATAACAACAAGACGAGTTGACTAAACTCACCACGTTTAGACGTTATACTCTATCTCACGCTAGTTTAATCCTGTTATAACAACAAGACGAGTTGACTAAACTCACCACGTTTAGACGTTATACTCTATCTCACGCTAGTTTAATCCTGTTATAACAACAAGACGAGTTGACTAAACTCACCACGTTTAGACGTTATACTCTATCTCAGGCTAGTTTAATCCTGTTATAACAACAAGACGAGTTGACTAAACTCACCACGTTTAGACGTTATACTCTATCTCAGGCTAGTTTAATCCTGCTGTAACAACAAGACGAGTTGACTAAACTCACCACGTTTAGACGTTATACTCTATCTCAGGCTAGTTTAATCCTGCTGTAACAACAAGACGAGTTGACTAAACTCACCACGTTTAGACGTTATACTCTATCTCAGGCTAGTTTAATCCTGCTGTAACAACAAGACGAGTTGACTAAACTCACCACGTTTAGACGTTATACTCTATCTCACGCTAGTTTAATCCTGCTGTAACAACAAGACGAGTTGACTAAACTCACCACGTTTAGACGTTATACTCTATCTCACGCTAGTTTAATCCTGTTATAACAACAAGACGAGTTGACTAAACTCACCACGTTTAGACGTTATACTCTATCTCAGGCTAGTTTAATCCTGTTGTAACAACAAGACGAGTTGACTAAACTCACCACGTTTAGACGTTATACTCTATCTCACGCTAGTTTAATCCTGCTATAACAACAAGACGAGTTGACTAAACTCACCACGTTTAGACGTTATACTCTATCTCACGCTAGTTTAATCCTGCTGTAACAACAAGACGAGTTGACTAAACTCACCACGTTTAGACGTTATACTCTATCTCACGCTAGTTTAATCCTGCTATAACAACAAGACGAGTTGACTAAACTCACCACGTTTAGACGTTATACTCTATCTCACGCTAGTTTAATCCTGTTATAACAACAAGACGAGTTGACTAAACTCACCACGTTTAGACGTTATACTCTATCTCAGGCTAGTTTAATCCTGTTGTAACAACAAGACGAGTTGACTAAACTCACCACGTTTAGACGTTATACTCTATCTCACGCTAGTTTAATCCTGCTGTAACAACAAGACGAGTTGACTAAACTCACCACGTTTAGACGTTATACTCTATCTCACGCTAGTTTAATCCTGTTATAACAACAAGACGAGTTGACTAAACTCACCACGTTTAGACGTTATACTCTATCTCACGCTAGTTTAATCCTGTTGTAACAACAAGACGAGTTGACTAAACTCACCACGTTTAGACGTTATACTCTATCTCACGCTAGTTTAATCCTGCTATAACAACAAGACGAGTTGACTAAACTCACCACGTTTAGACGTTATACTCTATCTCACGCTAGTTTAATCCTGCTGTAACAACAAGACGAGTTGACTAAACTCACCACGTTTAGACGTTATACTCTATCTCACGCTAGTTTAATCCTGTTATAACAACAAGACGAGTTGACTAAACTCACCACGTTTAGACGTTATACTCTATCTCACGCTAGTTTAATCCTGTTATAACAACAAGACGAGTTGACTAAACTCACCACGTTTAGACGTTATACTCTATCTCAGGCTAGTTTAATCCTGTTGTAACAACAAGACGAGTTGACTAAACTCACCACGTTTAGACGTTATACTCTATCTCAGGCTAGTTTAATCCTGTTATAACAACAAGACGAGTTGACTAAACTCACCACGTTTAGACGTTATACTCTATCTCACGCTAGTTTAATCCTGTTATAACAACAAGACGAGTTGACTAAACTCACCACGTTTAGACGTTATACTCTATCTCACGCTAGTTTAATCCTGCTGTAACAACAAGACGAGTTGACTAAACTCACCACGTTTAGACGTTATACTCTATCTCACGCTAGTTTAATCCTGCTGTAACAACAAGACGAGTTGACTAAACTCACCACGTTTAGACGTTATACTCTATCTCAGGCTAGTTTAATCCTGTTATAACAACAAGACGAGTTGACTAAACTCACCACGTTTAGACGTTATACTCTATCTCACGCTAGTTTAATCCTGTTATAACAACAAGACGAGTTGACTAAACTCACCACGTTTAGACGTTATACTCTATCTCAGGCTAGTTTAATCCTGTTATAACAACAAGACGAGTTGACTAAACTCACCACGTTTAGACGTTATACTCTATCTCACGCTAGTTTAATCCTGCTGTAACAACAAGACGAGTTGACTAAACTCACCACGTTTAGACGTTATACTCTATCTCACGCTAGTTTAATCCTGCTATAACAACAAGACGAGTTGACTAAACTCACCACGTTTAGACGTTATACTCTATCTCACGCTAGTTTAATCCTGCTATAACAACAAGACGAGTTGACTAAACTCACCACGTTTAGACGTTATACTCTATCTCACGCTAGTTTAATCCTGCTGTAACAACAAGACGAGTTGACTAAACTCACCACGTTTAGACGTTATACTCTATCTCAGGCTAGTTTAATCCTGTTGTAACAACAAGACGAGTTGACTAAACTCACCACGTTTAGACGTTATACTCTATCTCACGCTAGTTTAATCCTGTTATAACAACAAGACGAGTTGACTAAACTCACCACGTTTAGACGTTATACTCTATCTCACGCTAGTTTAATCCTGTTGTAACAACAAGACGAGTTGACTAAACTCACCACGTTTAGACGTTATACTCTATCTCACGCTAGTTTAATCCTGCTGTAACAACAAGACGAGTTGACTAAACTCACCACGTTTAGACGTTATACTCTATCTCAGGCTAGTTTAATCCTGTTGTAACAACAAGACGAGCTGACTAAACTCACCACGTTTAGACGTTATACTCTATCTCAGGCTAGTTTAATCCTGTTGTAACAACAAGACGAGTTGACTAAACTCACCACGTTTAGACGTTATACTCTATCTCAGGCTAGTTTAATCCTGTTGTAACAACAAGACGAGTTGACTAAACTCACCACGTTTAGACGTTATACTCTATCTCACGCTAGTTTAATCCTGCTGTAAACAACAAGGCGGAGCTGACTCAACTCGCCACGTGTTAGACGCTATACTCTATCTCACGCTAGTTTAATCCTGCTGTAACAACAAGACGAGTTGACTCAACTCGCCACGTTTAGACGTTATACTCTATCTCACGCTAGTTTAATCCTGTTATAACAACAAGACGAGTTGACTAAACTCACCACGTTTAGACGTTATACTCTATCTCAGGCTAGTTTAATACTGTTATAACAACAAGACGAGTTGACTAAACTCACCACGTTTAGACGTTATACTCTATCTCACGCTAGTTTAATCCTGTTATAACAACAAGACGAGTTGACTAAACTCACTACGTTTAGACGTTATACTCTATCTCAGGCTAGTTTAATCCTGTTATAACAACAAGACGAGTTGACTAAACTCACCACGTTTAGACGTTATACTCTATCTCAGGCTAGTTTAATCCTGTTATAACAACAAGACGAGTTGACTAAACTCACCACGTTTAGACGTTATACTCTATCTCACGCTAGTTTAATCCTGTTATAACAACAAGACGAGTTGACTAAACTCACCACGTTTAGACGTTATACTCTATCTCACGCTAGTTTAATCCTGTTATAACAACAAGACGAGTTGACTAAACTCACCACGTTTAGACGTTATACTCTATCTCACGCTAGTTTAATCCTGTTATAACAACAAGACGAGCTGACTAAACTCACTACGTTTAGACGTTATACTCTATCTCAGGCTAGTTTAATCCTGTTATAACAACAAGACGAGCTGACTAAACTCACCACGTTTAGACGTTATACTCTATCTCACGCTAGTTTAATCCTGTTATAACAACAAGACGAGTTGACTAAACTCACCACGTTTAGACGTTATACTCTATCTCACGCTAGTTTAATCCTGTTATAACAACAAGACGAGTTGACTAAACTCACCACGTTTAGACGTTATACTCTATCTCACGCTAGTTTAATCCTGTTATAACAACAAGACGAGCTGACTAAACTCACTACGTTTAGACGTTATACTCTATCTCAGGCTAGTTTAATCCTGTTATAACAACAAGACGAGTTGACTAAACTCACCACGTTTAGACGTTATACTCTATCTCAGGCTAGTTTAATCCTGTTGTAACAACAAGACGAGTTGACTAAACTCACCACGTTTAGACGTTATACTCTATCTCACGCTAGTTTAATCCTGTTATAACAACAAGACGAGTTGACTAAACTCACCACGTTTAGACGTTATACTCTATCTCACGCTAGTTTAATCCTGTTGTAACAACAAGACGAGTTGACTAAACTCACTACGTTTAGACGTTATACTCTATCTCACGCTAGTTTAATCCTGTTGTAACAACAAGACGAGTTGACTAAACTCACCACGTTTAGACGTTATACTCTATCTCAGGCTAGTTTAATCCTGTTATAACAACAAGACGAGTTGACTAAACTCACTACGTTTAGACGTTATACTCTATCTCACGCTAGTTTAATCCTGTTATAACAACAAGACGAGTTGACTAAACTCACCACGTTTAGACGTTATACTCTATCTCAGGCTAGTTTAATCCTGTTATAACAACAAGACGAGTTGACTAAACTCACCACGTTTAGACGTTATACTCTATCTCACGCTAGTTTAATACTGTTATAACAACAAGACGAGTTGACTAAACTCACCACGTTTAGACGTTATACTCTATCTCAGGCTAGTTTAATCCTGTTATAACAACAAGACGAGTTGACTAAACTCACCACGTTTAGACGTTATACTCTATCTCAGGCTAGTTTAATCCTGCTATAACAACAAGACGAGTTGACTAAACTCACTACGTTTAGACGTTATACTCTATCTCACGCTAGTTTAATCCTGTTATAACAACAAGACGAGTTGACTAAACTCACCACGTTTAGACGTTATACTCTATCTCACGCTAGTTTAATCCTGCTGTAACAACAAGACGAGTTGACTAAACTCACCACGTTTAGACGTTATACTCTATCTCACGCTAGTTTAATCCTGCTGTAACAACAAGACGAGTTGACTAAACTCACCACGTTTAGACGTTATACTCTATCTCAGGCTAGTTTAATCCTGTTATAACAACAAGACGAGTTGACTAAACTCACCACGTTTAGACGTTATACTCTATCTCAGGCTAGTTTAATCCTGCTGTAACAACAAGACGAGTTGACTAAACTCACCACGTTTAGACGTTATACTCTATCTCACGCTAGTTTAATCCTGCTGTAACAACAAGACGAGTTGACTAAACTCACCACGTTTAGACGTTATACTCTATCTCAGGCTAGTTTAATCCTGTTATAACAACAAGACGAGTTGACTAAACTCACCACGTTTAGACGTTATACTCTATCTCACGCTAGTTTAATACTGTTATAACAACAAGACGAGTTGACTAAACTCACCACGTTTAGACGTTATACTCTATCTCACGCTAGTTTAATCCTGCTGTAACAACAAGACGAGTTGACTAAACTCACCACGTTTAGACGTTATACTCTATCTCAGGCTAGTTTAATCCTGTTATAACAACAAGACGAGTTGACTAAACTCACCACGTTTAGACGTTATACTCTATCTCAGGCTAGTTTAATCCTGCTGTAACAACAAGACGAGTTGACTAAACTCACCACGTTTAGACGTTATACTCTATCTCAGGCTAGTTTAATCCTGTTATAACAACAAGACGAGTTGACTAAACTCACCACGTTTAGACGTTATACTCTATCTCACGCTAGTTTAATCCTGCTGTAACAACAAGACGAGTTGACTAAACTCACCACGTTTAGACGTTATACTCTATCTCACGCTAGTTTAATCCTGTTATAACAACAAGACGAGTTGACTAAACTCACCACGTTTAGACGTTATACTCTATCTCACGCTAGTTTAATACTGTTATAACAACAAGACGAGTTGACTAAACTCACCACGTTTAGACGTTATACTCTATCTCACGCTAGTTTAATCCTGCTGTAACAACAAGACGAGTTGACTAAACTCACCACGTTTAGACGTTATACTCTATCTCACGCTAGTTTAATCCTGCTGTAACAACAAGACGAGTTGACTAAACTCACCACGTTTAGACGTTATACTCTATCTCAGGCTAGTTTAATCCTGCTGTAACAACAAGACGAGTTGACTAAACTCACCACGTTTAGACGTTATACTCTATCTCACGCTAGTTTAATCCTGTTATAACAACAAGACGAGTTGACTAAACTCACCACGTTTAGACGTTATACTCTATCTCACGCTAGTTTAATCCTGCTGTAACAACAAGACGAGTTGACTAAACTCACCACGTTTAGACGTTATACTCTATCTCAGGCTAGTTTAATCCTGTTATAACAACAAGACGAGTTGACTAAACTCACCACGTTTAGACGTTATACTCTATCTCACGCTAGTTTAATCCTGTTGTAACAACAAGACGAGTTGACTAAACTCACTACGTTTAGACGTTATACTCTATCTCACGCTAGTTTAATCCTGCTGTAACAACAAGACGAGTTGACTAAACTCACTACGTTTAGACGTTATACTCTATCTCACGCTAGTTTAATCCTGTTGTAACAACAAGACGAGTTGACTAAACTCACTACGTTTAGACGTTATACTCTATCTCACGCTAGTTTAATCCTGTTGTAACAACAAGACGAGTTGACTAAACTCACCACGTTTAGACGTTATACTCTATCTCACGCTAGTTTAATCCTGCTGTAACAACAAGACGAGTTGACTAAACTCACCACGTTTAGACGTTATACTCTATCTCACGCTAGTTTAATACTGTTATAACAACAAGACGAGTTGACTAAACTCACCACGTTTAGACGTTATACTCTATCTCACGCTAGTTTAATCCTGTTATAACAACAAGACGAGTTGACTAAACTCACCACGTTTAGACGTTATACTCTATCTCACGCTAGTTTAATCCTGCTGTAACAACAAGACGAGTTGACTAAACTCACCACGTTTAGACGTTATACTCTATCTCACGCTAGTTTAATCCTGTTATAACAACAAGACGAGTTGACTAAACTCACTACGTTTAGACGTTATACTCTATCTCACGCTAGTTTAATCCTGTTATAACAACAAGACGAGTTGACTAAACTCACCACGTTTAGACGTTATACTCTATCTCACGCTAGTTTAATCCTGTTATAACAACAAGACGAGTTGACTAAACTCACCACGTTTAGACGTTATACTCTATCTCACGCTAGTTTAATCCTGCTGTAACAACAAGACGAGTTGACTAAACTCACTACGTTTAGACGTTATACTCTATCTCACGCTAGTTTAATCCTGCTGTAACAACAAGACGAGTTGACTAAACTCACTACGTTTAGACGTTATACTCTATCTCACGCTAGTTTAATCCTGTTAAAACAACAAGACGAGTTGACTAAACTCACCACGTTTAGACGTTATACTCTATCTCAGGCTAGTTTAATCCTGTTATAACAACAAGACGAGTTGACTAAACTCACTACGTTTAGACGTTATACTCTATCTCAGGCTAGTTTAATCCTGTTATAACAACAAGACGAGTTGACTAAACTCACCACGTTTAGACGTTATACTCTATCTCACGCTAGTTTAATACTGTTATAACAACAAGACGAGTTGACTAAACTCACCACGTTTAGACGTTATACTCTATCTCACGCTAGTTTAATCCTGCTGTAACAACAAGACGAGTTGACTAAACTCACCACGTTTAGACGTTATACTCTATCTCACGCTAGTTTAATCCTGTTATAACAACAAGACGAGTTGACTAAACTCACCACGTTTAGACGTTATACTCTATCTCACGCTAGTTTAATACTGTTATAACAACAAGACGAGTTGACTAAACTCACCACGTTTAGACGTTATACTCTATCTCAGGCTAGTTTAATCCTGCTATAACAACAAGACGAGTTGACTAAACTCACTACGTTTAGACGTTATACTCTATCTCACGCTAGTTTAATCCTGTTATAACAACAAGACGAGTTGACTAAACTCACTACGTTTAGACGTTATACTCTATCTCAGGCTAGTTTAATCCTGTTATAACAACAAGACGAGTTGACTAAACTCACCACGTTTAGACGTTATACTCTATCTCAGGCTAGTTTAATCCTGCTGTAACAACAAGACGAGTTGACTAAACTCACTACGTTTAGACGTTATACTCTATCTCACGCTAGTTTAATCCTGCTGTAACAACAAGACGAGTTGACTAAACTCACCACGTTTAGACGTTATACTCTATCTCAGGCTAGTTTAATCCTGCTGTAACAACAAGACGAGTTGACTAAACTCACCACGTTTAGACGTTATACTCTATCTCACGCTAGTTTAATCCTGCTGTAACAACAAGACGAGTTGACTAAACTCACTACGTTTAGACGTTATACTCTATCTCAGGCTAGTTTAATCCTGCTGTAACAACAAGACGAGTTGACTAAACTCACCACGTTTAGACGTTATACTCTATCTCACGCTAGTTTAATCCTGCTGTAACAACAAGACGAGTTGACTAAACTCACTACGTTTAGACGTTATACTCTATCTCAGGCTAGTTTAATCCTGTTATAACAACAAGACGAGTTGACTAAACTCACTACGTTTAGACGTTATACTCTATCTCACGCTAGTTTAATCCTGCTATAACAACAAGACGAGTTGACTAAACTCACCACGTTTAGACGTTATACTCTATCTCAGGCTAGTTTAATCCTGTTATAACAACAAGACGAGTTGACTAAACTCACTACGTTTAGACGTTATACTCTATCTCAGGCTAGTTTAATCCTGTTATAACAACAAGACGAGTTGACTAAACTCACCACGTTTAGACGTTATACTCTATCTCACGCTAGTTTAATCCTGTTATAACAACAAGACGAGTTGACTAAACTCACTACGTTTAGACGTTATACTCTATCTCACGCTAGTTTAATCCTGTTATAACAACAAGACGAGTTGACTAAACTCACTACGTTTAGACGTTATACTCTATCTCAGGCTAGTTTAATCCTGTTATAACAACAAGACGAGTTGACTAAACTCACCACGTTTAGACGTTATACTCTATCTCACGCTAGTTTAATCCTGCTGTAACAACAAGACGAGTTGACTAAACTCACTACGTTTAGACGTTATACTCTATCTCACGCTAGTTTAATCCTGCTGTAACAACAAGACGAGTTGACTAAACTCACTACGTTTAGACGTTATACTCTATCTCACGCTAGTTTAATCCTGTTATAACAACAAGACGAGTTGACTAAACTCACTACGTTTAGACGTTATACTCTATCTCACGCTAGTTTAATCCTGTTGTAACAACAAGACGAGTTGACTAAACTCACCACGTTTAGACGTTATACTCTATCTCACGCTAGTTTAATCCTGTTATAACAACAAGACGAGTTGACTAAACTCACCACGTTTAGACGTTATACTCTATCTCACGCTAGTTTAATCCTGTTATAACAACAAGACGAGTTGACTAAACTCACTACGTTTAGACGTTATACTCTATCTCACGCTAGTTTAATCCTGTTATAACAACAAGACGAGTTGACTAAACTCACTACGTTTAGACGTTATACTCTATCTCAGGCTAGTTTAATCCTGTTATAACAACAAGACGAGTTGACTAAACTCACCACGTTTAGACGTTATACTCTATCTCAGGCTAGTTTAATCCTGTTATAACAACAAGACGAGTTGACTAAACTCACCACGTTTAGACGTTATACTCTATCTCAGGCTAGTTTAATCCTGTTATAACAACAAGACGAGTTGACTAAACTCACCACGTTTAGACGTTATACTCTATCTCACGCTAGTTTAATCCTGTTATAACAACAAGACGAGTTGACTAAACTCACTACGTTTAGACGTTATAGGTAATTTTTTCGCTTCTGGGGAACCGGTTTTTCGCGATTTTCTCCTAAACTACTGGAGATATCGAGACGATTCTTGCACCGCTAGATGCGCCGTCGCGAGATCTACCTACGATTAGCAGACGGTCGGCTAGTAGTTCCAACCGCCGCCGCTAGGGGCGAAAAACCTATTTTTTGGCGGTTTTTCGGCCCTAGCGGCCAAACTAAGGGCGCTACGGAGGAACCGACCACATATTCGTGATCAGCGACCCAAAATACGGGTTAGCCGACACACGAGAAAAATTAAAAAAAATAAATTAGTTCTAACATTTTTCTAACGCTAATATCTCTCTAACGGTTGGAGCTACGGTGCCGCCGACTGCACCGTTGGAAAGCCCGTGTCGAGATTGTCCAGATTTATGGTAACCATATATATACCACAACATTACCCATTCTCACATTCTCCGCAAGGCCTGGCAATAAGTCAGCCATGGCCATGGGACAGTTACAAGGAAATACCTCAATTTTCCAATAGTTCCGGTTTTTTTCCGAATTGTAATCGCGATTTTCTCTCGAACCAGGACAGCTATCGAAAATCCGCTTGGTGCAAAATGCGCGGGCCGCCGGGCTCTACATTTTCGGTTATCTTCATGTTCCACGTGGGACTTAGCGTTAAGCCGTGCGGCGCGGTTGAAATTTCGAGCCGCCGGTCTTTCGCCGTTTTCTCCTAAACTATTATAGGTAGCGAGCCGGCGGTTGTACCGTTGGATTGCCCGTCCCAAGGGCTACCTTTTTCATAATAAACACCAAAGCGCTCCGGTCGAAAAATAAGTTTCTAATTTTCTTCTAACGCTACTATCTACTCAGCCGTTAGAGGTAGAGAGCCCGCTGTTACACCGTTGGATAGCGCGTCCCGAGTACTACAGGTTACCATACTATAGAATGAAATATAAACCTAGGTGGAATAGATCCTGAGGTAATTCAAAATCCAGCAGATAAGTAATCTGCCAATATTAACCTAAGTTAAATCAGTGCCTATTTTTATCTATCTTCTATCGTTGGAAGGAAGCTAAAGTACTGGCTGCCCAAGACAGGAAGGCAAGCTAGAGGAATATGCAACGTAATCACTTGCTGTCTCCTCGGGTTGTATGCTCGCCTTCCTAGTATGACGAGGATGGACGAAGTGTTGTCACATAGTTCACCTATACATAATACCTATCGCTGCAAAAAAACATTAGTTCTAGCAACATGGGTGACTCATATGCACTCTCATTCACTCGTTTCCTAGTAAACAGACCCGCTACCGGAGCGGCTAAACAGTTCAAGCTCCTATGCCTTTCGTACCCCTCGAGTCTTCTTGTCGTAGGCATACAGGATTAGTTCTCAAGAAAGGGGAAGATAATGAAGGGTAAAATTGTTCAGGCCAATTTGCTTGCTTAATACTCTTGCAAACGTACAGGTTCGTCTTTCATATACAGGCAGCATGCTGGAACATATGAGTGGTACGCAATTTGGTTTTAGAAAGAATTCCACGGCAGATGCAATAAACTATGCACCAGAAAGAGTAAATACAAGTGATCATGTGCGTGTGGTTTTTTTTTTAATTTAGGTCCTCCGAGGTTAAGTAATATTGGACGGTGAACGAGTTGGATGAAATGTTGCTCGACATTCGCCTTTAATAAGGGAAAACCCTGGTAAACGAAAAACTTATCCGGGTAGCTCACTCTGTTTAGGCACACTTTACTATGACGAGGTATCTATATAACAGCATATGACGGATCAAAATTGGAAATGTTAGAATTAGAAGAAATCTAAGGACACGAGAGGCATAATACATACGCAACAACAACAACACATTGCCGCCGGGGCCTTGGGACATTTAGCTCACTCTGTTTAGGCACACGCTAGCTCTGAAGATACTTTTAGTGCCGCCTGTCAAGTTTGGGCGGCACGATGTTTACACTCGTGTTTTTCACCGTTGGCGAACACTTGTTTCACGCCGTCGTGTTGGCAGCAGCTGCTGTTGCCAACATGCGGTCGGTCGTTTCTGCAGCACCGAGATGCAATGTAGTGTCGGGCAAGCGCTCAACCCAACGAGCTCTCGGACTGATTTTCTTTCTTTCTTTCCTTCTCTTTTTCCGCTGTTTGCGACGTTAACTGTTCTCCAGCCCTGAATTAAGGTTGGATGAACTTCATTGTTTCCCTCCAGATGGCAGACTCGGCACCTACGTGTCTGTGGGTTGGATTCCAACAGTTTCCTTAGTGTGAATGTGTGAAAGCGTCCAGGTTCGACACTTGGTAACGTCGAGGCGGATTGGCCGGCCGGCGTGCCTGCGCAGTACCTGTATGCGCGAACACTTAGCAACAATTCCGCGAAGGTGGCGCTTAGGCGGGGGGGTGGGTAATCCGTAAAGGTCGGTGCAACATGTCCTCCCGCCATTAGCGATTATTTTCGTCTATACCATCGTTCATTGTGTGCATTGGGCGTAAAGGCATTTTCCACAGGGTGGTATTGCGGTTTTGGTAACTTTTGCTTACATTAATTTTGCGTTGCGTGTCCTCATACACTTGTACTATCATTTTATATATATCGGGAACCGGTTTTTCGCAATTTTCTCCTAAACTACTGGAGATATCGAGACGATTCTTGCACCGCTGGATGCACCGTCCCGAGATCTACCTACGGCTAGCAGACGGTCGGGTAGTATCTCATAGCGCCGCCGCTAGGGGCGCGGAAGCACTATTTTTGACGGTTTTTCGGCCGTAGCGCCTAAACTAAGCCGCGTACGGAGGAACGAGACACTTTAGAGTAATAAGCGTCCCAAAATACGGGGTACCGACCGCATTAAAAAAATAAAAAAAATTAAAAATTTTTTAACGGACTTAGAATTTGGAAATCTGCCATTTTTCGAGGTTTTCGGCGCTTTTCTCCCAGACTATGGAATCTAGCGGGCTGTAACCGGTACCCGACGGTGAGGAATTACGAGGCGCACCTGCGAGACGTCTAACCGAGCCGCTAGCTCCGACCGTCTGCCCTCCAGACCCGAAAAACCGCCAAAATCGTTTTTCCGGATTTGACGCCAAACTAATCATCCGATGGAAGAGATCGAAAGTCCGTAGGCATCGGGCATTAATAACAAAACTTTCATCTTATGTGCACCAACCACGTAGGACCAACGGTTAAGAAGACCCCAATATTCGGCAAGCCGTAGCTCGAAAACCGTTGATCTGAGAGGTCTAAAACGACAGAGCATATGAATCTCCTCGACGAGAGCTACAACTTGGTGGGTCGTTTGCCATACTTTCCACCAACGGCGCGCCCGGAATTTACGTTTGAAGTTTTTGCTCAAATTCCCGAACTTTGACCTCGAATAGCTCCGAAACTACTGGAGCGAGGGACCCGCCGTTGGAACATCTCGAACCAGCGTGCCGAGATCTCCCACTTTGATAATAAACTCCAAAGCGCTCCGGTCAAAAATAGAGTTTCTAATTTTTTTCTAACGCTAATATCTGTCTAACGGTTAGAGGTAAAAATCCGTCTGGTGCGCCGTTGGATAGCGCGGCCCGAGTACTATAAGCACGCATGCGCATGTTGACCTGCTGGGCCTAACGACGACGCTACAGCGCCCCGTGGTGTCGGTACATGCAAAAAGTTGGACTTGTAATTTTTTCGCCGATCGGGAACCGGTTTTTCGCGATTTTCTCCTAAACTACTGGAGATATCGAGACGTTTGTTGCACCGCTGGATGCGCCGTCCCGAGATCTACCTAAGACTAGCAGACGGTCGGCTAGTAGTTCCAACCGCCGCCGCTAGAGGCGAAAAACCTATTTTTTGGCGGTTTTTCGGCCCTAGCGGCCAAACTAAGGGCGCTACGGAGGAACCGACCACATATTCGTGATCAGCGACCCAAAATACGGGTTAGCCGACACACGAGAAAAATTAAAAAAAATAAATTAGTTCTAACATTTTTCTAACGCTAATATCTCTCTAACGGTTGGAGCTACGGTGCCGCCGACTGCACCGTTGGAAAGCCCGTGTCGAGATTGACCAGATTTATGGTAACCATATATATACCACAACATTACCCATTCTCACATTCTCCGCAAGGCCTGGCAATAAGTCAGCCATGGCCATGGGACAGTTACAAGGAAATACCTCAATTTTCCAATAGTTCCGGTTTTTTTCCGAATTGTAATCGCGATTTTCTCTCGAACCAGGACAGCTATCGAAAATCCGCTTGGTGCAAAATGCGCGGGCCGCCGGGCTCTACATTTTCGGTTATCTTCATGTTCCACGTGGGACTTAGCGTTAAGCCGTGCGGCGCGGTTGAAATTTCGAGCCGCCGGTCTTTCGCCGTTTTCTCCTAAACTATTATAGGTAGCGAGCCGGCGGTTGTACCGTTGGATTGCCCGTCCCAAGGGCTACCTTTTTCATAATAAACACCAAAGCGCTCCGGTCGAAAAATAAGTTTCTAATTTTCTTCTAACGCTACTATCTACTCAGCCGTTAGAGGTAGAGAGCCCGCTGTTACACCGTTGGATAGCGCGTCCCGAGTACTACAGGTTACCATACTATAGAATGAAATATAAACCTAGGTGGAATAGATCCTGAGGTAATTCAAAATCCAGCAGATAAGTAATCTGCCAATATTAACCTAAGTTAAATCAGTGCCTATTTTTATCTATCTTCTATCGTTGGAAGGAAGCTAAAGTACTGGCTGCCCAAGACAGGAAGGCAAGCTAGAGGAATATGCAACGTAATCACTTGCTGTCTCCTCGGGTTGTATGCTCGCCTTCCTAGTATGACGAGGATGGACGAAGTGTTGTCACATAGTTCACCTATACATAATACCTATCGCTGCAAAAAAACATTAGTTCTAGCAACATGGGTGACTCATATGCACTCTCATTCACTCGTTTCCTAGTAAACAGACCCGCTACCGGAGCGGCTAAACAGTTCAAGCTCCTATGCCTTTCGTACCCCTCGAGTCTTCTTGTCGTAGGCATACAGGATTAGTTCTCAAGAAAGGGGAAGATAATGAAGGGTAAAATTGTTCAGGCCAATTTGCTTGCTTAATACTCTTGCAAACGTACAGGTTCGTCTTTCATATACAGGCAGCATGCTGGAACATATGAGTGGTACGCAATTTGGTTTTAGAAAGAATTCCACGGCAGATGCAATAAACTATGCACCAGAAAGAGTAAATACAAGTGATCATGTGCGTGTGGTTTTTTTTTTAATTTAGGTCCTCCGAGGTTAAGTAATATTGGACGGTGAACGAGTTGGATGAAATGTTGCTCGACATTCGCCTTTAATAAGGGAAAACCCTGGTAAACGAAAAACTTATCCGGGTAGCTCACTCTGTTTAGGCACACTTTACTATGACGAGGTATCTATATAACAGCATATGACGGATCAAAATTGGAAATGTTAGAATTAGAAGAAATCTAAGGACACGAGAGGCATAATACATACGCAACAACAACAACACATTGCCGCCGGGGCCTTGGGACATTTAGCTCACTCTGTTTAGGCACACGCTAGCTCTGAAGATACTTTTAGTGCCGCCTGTCAAGTTTGGGCGGCACGATGTTTACACTCGTGTTTTTCACCGTTGGCGAACACTTGTTTCACGCCGTCGTGTTGGCAGCAGCTGCTGTTGCCAACATGCGGTCGGTCGTTTCTGCAGCACCGAGATGCAATGTAGTGTCGGGCAAGCGCTCAACCCAACGAGCTCTCGGACTGATTTTCTTTCTTTCTTTCCTTCTCTTTTTCCGCTGTTTGCGACGTTAACTGTTCTCCAGCCCTGAATTAAGGTTGGATGAACTTCATTGTTTCCCTCCAGATGGCAGACTCGGCACCTACGTGTCTGTGGGTTGGATTCCAACAGTTTCCTTAGTGTGAATGTGTGAAAGCGTCCAGGTTCGACACTTGGTAACGTCGAGGCGGATTGGCCGGCCGGCGTGCCTGCGCAGTACCTGTATGCGCGAACACTTAGCAACAATTCCGCGAAGGTGGCGCTTAGGCGGGGGGGTGGGTAATCCGTAAAGGTCGGTGCAACATGTCCTCCCGCCATTAGCGATTATTTTCGTCTATACCATCGTTCATTGTGTGCATTGGGCGTAAAGGCATTTTCCACAGGGTGGTATTGCGGTTTTGGTAACTTTTGCTTACATTAATTTTGCGTTGCGTGTCCTCATACACTTGTACTATCATTTTATATATATCGGGAACCGGTTTTTCGCAATTTTCTCCTAAACTACTGGAGATATCGAGACGATTCTTGCACCGCTGGATGCACCGTCCCGAGATCTACCTACGGCTAGCAGACGGTCGGGTAGTATCTCATAGCGCCGCCGCTAGGGGCGCGGAAGCACTATTTTTGACGGTTTTTCGGCCGTAGCGCCTAAACTAAGCCGCGTACGGAGGAACGAGACACTTTAGAGTAATAAGCGTCCCAAAATACGGGGTACCGACCGCATTAAAAAAATAAAAAAAATTAAAAATTTTTTAACGGACTTAGAATTTGGAAATCTGCCATTTTTCGAGGTTTTCGGCGCTTTTCTCCCAGACTATGGAATCTAGCGGGCTGTAACCGGTACCCGACGGTGAGGAATTACGAGGCGCACCTGCGAGACGTCTAACCGAGCCGCTAGCTCCGACCGTCTGCCCTCCAGACCCGAAAAACCGCCAAAATCGTTTTTCCGGATTTGACGCCAAACTAATCATCCGATGGAAGAGATCGAAAGTCCGTAGGCATCGGGCATTAATAACAAAACTTTCATCTTATGTGCACCAACCACGTAGGACCAACGGTTAAGAAGACCCCAATATTCGGCAAGCCGTAGCTCGAAAACCGTTGATCTGAGAGGTCTAAAACGACAGAGCATATGAATCTCCTCGACGAGAGCTACAACTTGGTGGGTCGTTTGCCATACTTTCCACCAACGGCGCGCCCGGAATTTACGTTTGAAGTTTTTGCTCAAATTCCCGAACTTTGACCTCGAATAGCTCCGAAACTACTGGAGCGAGGGACCCGCCGTTGGAACATCTCGAACCAGCGTGCCGAGATCTCCCACTTTGATAATAAACTCCAAAGCGCTCCGGTCAAAAATAGAGTTTCTAATTTTTTTCTAACGCTAATATCTGTCTAACGGTTAGAGGTAAAAATCCGTCTGGTGCGCCGTTGGATAGCGCGGCCCGAGTACTATAAGCACGCATGCGCATGTTGACCTGCTGGGCCTAACGACGACGCTACAGCGCCCCGTGGTGTCGGTACATGCAAAAAGTTGGACTTGTAATTTTTTCGCCGATCGGGAACCGGTTTTTCGCGATTTTCTCCTAAACTACTGGAGATATCGAGACGTTTGTTGCACCGCTGGATGCGCCGTCCCGAGATCTACCTAAGACTAGCAGACGGTCGGCTAGTAGTTCCAACCGCCGCCGCTAGAGGCGAAAAACCTATTTTTTGGCGGTTTTTCGGCCCTAGCGGCCAAACTAAGGGCGCTACGGAGGAACCGACCACATATTCGTGATCAGCGACCCAAAATACGGGTTAGCCGACACACGAGAAAAATTAAAAAAAATAAATTAGTTCTAACATTTTTCTAACGCTAATATCTCTCTAACGGTTGGAGCTACGGTGCCGCCGACTGCACCGTTGGAAAGCCCGTGTCGAGATTGACCAGATTTATGGTAACCATATATATACCACAACATTACCCATTCTCACATTCTCCGCAAGGCCTGGCAATAAGTCAGCCATGGCCATGGGACAGTTACAAGGAAATACCTCAATTTTCCAATAGTTCCGGTTTTTTTCCGAATTGTAATCGCGATTTTCTCTCGAACCAGGACAGCTATCGAAAATCCGCTTGGTGCAAAATGCGCGGGCCGCCGGGCTCTACATTTTCGGTTATCTTCATGTTCCACGTGGGACTTAGCGTTAAGCCGTGCGGCGCGGTTGAAATTTCGAGCCGCCGGTCTTTCGCCGTTTTCTCCTAAACTATTATAGGTAGCGAGCCGGCGGTTGTACCGTTGGATTGCCCGTCCCAAGGGCTACCTTTTTCATAATAAACACCAAAGCGCTCCGGTCGAAAAATAAGTTTCTAATTTTCTTCTAACGCTACTATCTACTCAGCCGTTAGAGGTAGAGAGCCCGCTGTTACACCGTTGGATAGCGCGTCCCGAGTACTACAGGTTACCATACTATAGAATGAAATATAAACCTAGGTGGAATAGATCCTGAGGTAATTCAAAATCCAGCAGATAAGTAATCTGCCAATATTAACCTAAGTTAAATCAGTGCCTATTTTTATCTATCTTCTATCGTTGGAAGGAAGCTAAAGTACTGGCTGCCCAAGACAGGAAGGCAAGCTAGAGGAATATGCAACGTAATCACTTGCTGTCTCCTCGGGTTGTATGCTCGCCTTCCTAGTATGACGAGGATGGACGAAGTGTTGTCACATAGTTCACCTATACATAATACCTATCGCTGCAAAAAAACATTAGTTCTAGCAACATGGGTGACTCATATGCACTCTCATTCACTCGTTTCCTAGTAAACAGACCCGCTACCGGAGCGGCTAAACAGTTCAAGCTCCTATGCCTTTCGTACCCCTCGAGTCTTCTTGTCGTAGGCATACAGGATTAGTTCTCAAGAAAGGGGAAGATAATGAAGGGTAAAATTGTTCAGGCCAATTTGCTTGCTTAATACTCTTGCAAACGTACAGGTTCGTCTTTCATATACAGGCAGCATGCTGGAACATATGAGTGGTACGCAATTTGGTTTTAGAAAGAATTCCACGGCAGATGCAATAAACTATGCACCAGAAAGAGTAAATACAAGTGATCATGTGCGTGTGGTTTTTTTTTTAATTTAGGTCCTCCGAGGTTAAGTAATATTGGACGGTGAACGAGTTGGATGAAATGTTGCTCGACATTCGCCTTTAATAAGGGAAAACCCTGGTAAACGAAAAACTTATCCGGGTAGCTCACTCTGTTTAGGCACACTTTACTATGACGAGGTATCTATATAACAGCATATGACGGAT
>CM060952.1:206496644-206948307 GCA_030765055.1 Mantis religiosa | reverse complement strand
TTTCTTCTAACGCTACTATCTACTCAGCCGTTAGAGGTAGAGAGCCCGCTGTTACACCGTTGGATAGCGCGTCCCGAGTACTACAGGTTACCATACTATAGAATGAAATATAAACCTAGGTGGAATAGATCCTGAGGTAATTCAAAATCCAGCAGATAAGTAATCTGCCAATATTAACCTAAGTTAAATCAGTGCCTATTTTTATCTATCTTCTATCGTTGGAAGGAAGCTAAAGTACTGGCTGCCCAAGACAGGAAGGCAAGCTAGAGGAATATGCAACGTAATCACTTGCTGTCTCCTCGGGTTGTATGCTCGCCTTCCTAGTATGACGAGGATGGACGAAGTGTTGTCACATAGTTCACCTATACATAATACCTATCGCTGCAAAAAAACATTAGTTCTAGCAACATGGGTGACTCATATGCACTCTCATTCACTCGTTTCCTAGTAAACAGACCCGCTACCGGAGCGGCTAAACAGTTCAAGCTCCTATGCCTTTCGTACCCCTCGAGTCTTCTTGTCGTAGGCATACAGGATTAGTTCTCAAGAAAGGGGAAGATAATGAAGGGTAAAATTGTTCAGGCCAATTTGCTTGCTTAATACTCTTGCAAACGTACAGGTTCGTCTTTCATATACAGGCAGCATGCTGGAACATATGAGTGGTACGCAATTTGGTTTTAGAAAGAATTCCACGGCAGATGCAATAAACTATGCACCAGAAAGAGTAAATACAAGTGATCATGTGCGTGTGGTTTTTTTTTTAATTTAGGTCCTCCGAGGTTAAGTAATATTGGACGGTGAACGAGTTGGATGAAATGTTGCTCGACATTCGCCTTTAATAAGGGAAAACCCTGGTAAACGAAAAACTTATCCGGGTAGCTCACTCTGTTTAGGCACACTTTACTATGACGAGGTATCTATATAACAGCATATGACGGATCAAAATTGGAAATGTTAGAATTAGAAGAAATCTAAGGACACGAGAGGCATAATACATACGCAACAACAACAACAACACATTGCCGCCGGGGCCTTGGGACATTTAGCTCACTCTGTTTAGGCACACGCTAGCTCTGAAGATACTTTTAGTGCCGCCTGTCAAGTTTGGGCGGCACGATGTTTACACTCGTGTTTTTCACCGTTGGCGAACACTTGTTTCACGCCGTCGTGTTGGCAGCAGCTGCTGTTGCCAACATGCGGTCGGTCGTTTCTGCAGCACCGAGATGCAATGTAGTGTCGGGCAAGCGCTCAACCCAACGAGCTCTCGGACTGATTTTCTTTCTTTCTTTCCTTCTCTTTTTCCGCTGTTTGCGACGTTAACTGTTCTCCAGCCCTGAATTAAGGTTGGATGAACTTCATTGTTTCCCTCCAGATGGCAGACTCGGCACCTACGTGTCTGTGGGTTGGATTCCAACAGTTTCCTTAGTGTGAATGTGTGAAAGCGTCCAGGTTCGACACTTGGTAACGTCGAGGCGGATTGGCCGGCCGGCGTGCCTGCGCAGTACCTGTATGCGCGAACACTTAGCAACAATTCCGCGAAGGTGGCGCTTAGGCGGGGGGGTGGGTAATCCGTAAAGGTCGGTGCAACATGTCCTCCCGCCATTAGCGATTATTTTCGTCTATACCATCGTTCATTGTGTGCATTGGGCGTAAAGGCATTTTCCACAGGGTGGTATTGCGGTTTTGGTAACTTTTGCTTACATTAATTTTGCGTTGCGTGTCCTCATACACTTGTACTATCATTTTATATATATCGGGAACCGGTTTTTCGCAATTTTCTCCTAAACTACTGGAGATATCGAGACGATTCTTGCACCGCTGGATGCACCGTCCCGAGATCTACCTACGGCTAGCAGACGGTCGGGTAGTATCTCATAGCGCCGCCGCTAGGGGCGCGGAAGCACTATTTTTGACGGTTTTTCGGCCGTAGCGCCTAAACTAAGCCGCGTACGGAGGAACGAGACACTTTAGAGTAATAAGCGTCCCAAAATACGGGGTACCGACCGCATTAAAAAAATAAAAAAAATTAAAAATTTTTTAACGGACTTAGAATTTGGAAATCTGCCATTTTTCGAGGTTTTCGGCGCTTTTCTCCCAGACTATGGAATCTAGCGGGCTGTAACCGGTACCCGACGGTGAGGAATTACGAGGCGCACCTGCGAGACGTCTAACCGAGCCGCTAGCTCCGACCGTCTGCCCTCCAGACCCGAAAAACCGCCAAAATCGTTTTTCCGGATTTGACGCCAAACTAATCATCCGATGGAAGAGATCGAAAGTCCGTAGGCATCGGGCATTAATAACAAAACTTTCATCTTATGTGCACCAACCACGTAGGACCAACGGTTAAGAAGACCCCAATATTCGGCAAGCCGTAGCTCGAAAACCGTTGATCTGAGAGGTCTAAAACGACAGAGCATATGAATCTCCTCGACGAGAGCTACAACTTGGTGGGTCGTTTGCCATACTTTCCACCAACGGCGCGCCCGGAATTTACGTTTGAAGTTTTTGCTCAAATTCCCGAAATTTGACCTCGAATAGCTCCGAAACTACTGGAGCTAGGGACCCGCCGTTGGAACATCTCGAACCAGCGTGCCGAGATCTCCCACTTTGATAATAAACTCCAAAGCGCTCCGGTCAAAAATAGAGTTTCTAATTTTTTTCTAACGCTAATATCTGTCTAACGGTTAGAGGTAAAAATCCGTCTGGTGCGCCGTTGGATAGCGCGGCCCGAGTACTATAAGCACGCATGCGCATGTTGACCTGCTGGGCCTAACGACGACGCTACAGCGCCCCGTGGTGTCGGTACATGCAAAAAGTTGGACTTGTAATTTTTTCGCCGATCGGGAACCGGTTTTTCGCGATTTTCTCCTAAACTACTGGAGATATCGAGACGTTTGTTGCACCGCTGGATGCGCCGTCCCGAGATCTACCTAAGACTAGCAGACGGTCGGCTAGTAGTTCCAACCGCCGCCGCTAGAGGCGAAAAACCTATTTTTTGGCGGTTTTTCGGCCCTAGCGGCCAAACTAAGGGCGCTACGGAGGAACCGACCACATATTCGTGATCAGCGACCCAAAATACGGGTTAACCGACACACGAGAAAGATCCAAAAAAATAAATAAGTTCTAACATTTTTCTAACGCTAATATCTCTCTAACGGTGGGAGCTACGGGGCCGCCGGCTGCACCGGCGGAAAGGCCGTCCCGAGATAGGATCTGGCCCGGCGCGACGCCTAACGACGACGCCACAGCGTCCCGTAGTGTAAGTACTCGCTATACGTTGGACTTGTAATTTTTTCGCCGATCGGGAACCGGTTTTTCGCGATTTTCTCCTAAACCACTGGAGATATCGAGACGATTCTTGCACCGCTAGATGCGGCGTCGCGAGATCTACCTACGATTAGCAGACGGTCGGCTAGTAGTTCCAACCGCCGCCGCTAGGGGCGAAAAACCTATTTTTTGGCGGTTTTTCGGCCATATCTCCTAAACTAAGGGCGCTACGGAGGAACCGACCACATATTCGTGATCAGCGACCCAAAATACGGGTTAGCCGACACACGAGAAAAATTAAAAAAAATAAATTAGTTCTAACATTTTTCTAACGCTAATATCTCTCTAACGGTTGGAGCTACGGTGCCGCCGACTGCACCGTTGGAAAGCCCGTGTCGAGATTGACCAGATTTATGGTAACCATATATATACCACAACATTACCCATTCTCACATTCTCCGCAAGGCCTGGCAATAAGTCAGCCATGGCCATGGGACAGTTACAAGGAAATACCTCAATTTTCCAATAGTTCCGGTTTTTTTCCGAATTGTAATCGCGATTTTCTCTCGAACCAGGACAGCTATCGAAAATCCGCTTGGTGCAAAATGCGCGGGCCGCCGGGCTCTACATTTTCGGTTATCTTCATGTTCCACGTGGGACTTAGCGTTAAGCCGTGCGGCGCGGTTGAAATTTCGAGCCGCCGGTCTTTCGCCGTTTTCTCCTAAACTATTATAGGTAGCGAGCCGGCGGTTGTACCGTTGGATTGCCCGTCCCAAGGGCTACCTTTTTCATAATAAACACCAAAGCGCTCCGGTCGAAAAATAAGTTTCTAATTTTCTTCTAACGCTACTATCTACTCAGCCGTTAGAGGTAGAGAGCCCGCTGTTACACCGTTGGATAGCGCGTCCCGAGTACTACAGGTTACCATACTATAGAATGAAATATAAACCTAGGTGGAATAGATCCTGAGGTAATTCAAAATCCAGCAGATAAGTAATCTGCCAATATTAACCTAAGTTAAATCAGTGCCTATTTTTATCTATCTTCTATCGTTGGAAGGAAGCTAAAGTACTGGCTGCCCAAGACAGGAAGGCAAGCTAGAGGAATATGCAACGTAATCACTTGCTGTCTCCTCGGGTTGTATGCTCGCCTTCCTAGTATGACGAGGATGGACGAAGTGTTGTCACATAGTTCACCTATACATAATACCTATCGCTGCAAAAAAACATTAGTTCTAGCAACATGGGTGACTCATATGCACTCTCATTCACTCGTTTCCTAGTAAACAGACCCGCTACCGGAGCGGCTAAACAGTTCAAGCTCCTATGCCTTTCGTACCCCTCGAGTCTTCTTGTCGTAGGCATACAGGATTAGTTCTCAAGAAAGGGGAAGATAATGAAGGGTAAAATTGTTCAGGCCAATTTGCTTGCTTAATACTCTTGCAAACGTACAGGTTCGTCTTTCATATACAGGCAGCATGCTGGAACATATGAGTGGTACGCAATTTGGTTTTAGAAAGAATTCCACGGCAGATGCAATAAACTATGCACCAGAAAGAGTAAATACAAGTGATCATGTGCGTGTGGTTTTTTTTTTAATTTAGGTCCTCCGAGGTTAAGTAATATTGGACGGTGAACGAGTTGGATGAAATGTTGCTCGACATTCGCCTTTAATAAGGGAAAACCCTGGTAAACGAAAAACTTATCCGGGTAGCTCACTCTGTTTAGGCACACTTTACTATGACGAGGTATCTATATAACAGCATATGACGGATCAAAATTGGAAATGTTAGAATTAGAAGAAATCTAAGGACACGAGAGGCATAATACATACGCAACAACAACAACAACACATTGCCGCCGGGGCCTTGGGACATTTAGCTCACTCTGTTTAGGCACACGCTAGCTCTGAAGATACTTTTAGTGCCGCCTGTCAAGTTTGGGCGGCACGATGTTTACACTCGTGTTTTTCACCGTTGGCGAACACTTGTTTCACGCCGTCGTGTTGGCAGCAGCTGCTGTTGCCAACATGCGGTCGGTCGTTTCTGCAGCACCGAGATGCAATGTAGTGTCGGGCAAGCGCTCAACCCAACGAGCTCTCGGACTGATTTTCTTTCTTTCTTTCCTTCTCTTTTTCCGCTGTTTGCGACGTTAACTGTTCTCCAGCCCTGAATTAAGGTTGGATGAACTTCATTGTTTCCCTCCAGATGGCAGACTCGGCACCTACGTGTCTGTGGGTTGGATTCCAACAGTTTCCTTAGTGTGAATGTGTGAAAGCGTCCAGGTTCGACACTTGGTAACGTCGAGGCGGATTGGCCGGCCGGCGTGCCTGCGCAGTACCTGTATGCGCGAACACTTAGCAACAATTCCGCGAAGGTGGCGCTTAGGCGGGGGGGTGGGTAATCCGTAAAGGTCGGTGCAACATGTCCTCCCGCCATTAGCGATTATTTTCGTCTATACCATCGTTCATTGTGTGCATTGGGCGTAAAGGCATTTTCCACAGGGTGGTATTGCGGTTTTGGTAACTTTTGCTTACATTAATTTTGCGTTGCGTGTCCTCATACACTTGTACTATCATTTTATATATATCGGGAACCGGTTTTTCGCAATTTTCTCCTAAACTACTGGAGATATCGAGACGATTCTTGCACCGCTGGATGCACCGTCCCGAGATCTACCTACGGCTAGCAGACGGTCGGGTAGTATCTCATAGCGCCGCCGCTAGGGGCGCGGAAGCACTATTTTTGACGGTTTTTCGGCCGTAGCGCCTAAACTAAGCCGCGTACGGAGGAACGAGACACTTTAGAGTAATAAGCGTCCCAAAATACGGGGTACCGACCGCATTAAAAAAATAAAAAAAATTAAAAATTTTTTAACGGACTTAGAATTTGGAAATCTGCCATTTTTCGAGGTTTTCGGCGCTTTTCTCCCAGACTATGGAATCTAGCGGGCTGTAACCGGTACCCGACGGTGAGGAATTACGAGGCGCACCTGCGAGACGTCTAACCGAGCCGCTAGCTCCGACCGTCTGCCCTCCAGACCCGAAAAACCGCCAAAATCGTTTTTCCGGATTTGACGCCAAACTAATCATCCGATGGAAGAGATCGAAAGTCCGTAGGCATCGGGCATTAATAACAAAACTTTCATCTTATGTGCACCAACCACGTAGGACCAACGGTTAAGAAGACCCCAATATTCGGCAAGCCGTAGCTCGAAAACCGTTGATCTGAGAGGTCTAAAACGACAGAGCATATGAATCTCCTCGACGAGAGCTACAACTTGGTGGGTCGTTTGCCATACTTTCCACCAACGGCGCGCCCGGAATTTACGTTTGAAGTTTTTGCTCAAATTCCCGAACTTTGACCTCGAATAGCTCCGAAACTACTGGAGCTAGGGACCCGCCGTTGGAACATCTCGAACCATCGTGCCGAGATCTCCCACTTTGATAATAAACTCCAAAGCGCTCCGGTCAAAAATAGAGTTTCTAATTTTTTTCTAACGCTAATATCTGTCTAACGGTTAGAGGTAAAAATCCGTCTGGTGCGCCGTTGGATAGCGCGGCCCGAGTACTATAAGCACGCATGCGCATGTTGACCTGCTGGGCCTAACGACGACGCTACAGCGCCCCGTGGTGTCGGTACATGCAAAAAGTTGGACTTGTAATTTTTTCGCCGATCGGGAACCGGTTTTTCGCGATTTTCTCCTAAACTACTGGAGATATCGAGACGTTTGTTGCACCGCTGGATGCGCCGTCCCGAGATCTACCTAAGACTAGCAGACGGTCGGCTAGTAGTTCCAACCGCCGCCGCTAGAGGCGAAAAACCTATTTTTTGGCGGTTTTTCGGCCCTAGCGGCCAAACTAAGGGCGCTACGGAGGAACCGACCACATATTCGTGATCAGCGACCCAAAATACGGGTTAACCGACACACGAGAAAGATCCAAAAAAATAAATAAGTTCTAACATTTTTCTAACGCTAATATCTCTCTAACGGTGGGAGCTACGGGGCCGCCGGCTGCACCGGCGGAAAGGCCGTCCCGAGATAGGATCTGGCCCGGCGCGACGCCTAACGACGACGCCACAGCGTCCCGTAGTGTAAGTACTCGCTATACGTTGGACTTGTAATTTTTTCGCCGATCGGGAACCGGTTTTTCGCGATTTTCTCCTAAACCACTGGAGATATCGAGACGATTCTTGCACCGCTAGATGCGGCGTCGCGAGATCTACCTACGATTAGCAGACGGTCGGCTAGTAGTTCCAACCGCCGCCGCTAGGGGCGAAAAACCTATTTTTTGGCGGTTTTTCGGCCATATCTCCTAAACTAAGGGCGCTACGGAGGAACCGACCACATATTCGTGATCAGCGACCCAAAATACGGGTTAGCCGACACACGAGAAAAATTAAAAAAAATAAATTAGTTCTAACATTTTTCTAACGCTAATATCTCTCTAACGGTTGGAGCTACGGTGCCGCCGACTGCACCGTTGGAAAGCCCGTGTCGAGATTGACCAGATTTATGGTAACCATATATATACCACAACATTACCCATTCTCACATTCTCCGCAAGGCCTGGCAATAAGTCAGCCATGGCCATGGGACAGTTACAAGGAAATACCTCAATTTTCCAATAGTTCCGGTTTTTTTCCGAATTGTAATCGCGATTTTCTCTCGAACCAGGACAGCTATCGAAAATCCGCTTGGTGCAAAATGCGCGGGCCGCCGGGCTCTACATTTTCGGTTATCTTCATGTTCCACGTGGGACTTAGCGTTAAGCCGTGCGGCGCGGTTGAAATTTCGAGCCGCCGGTCTTTCGCCGTTTTCTCCTAAACTATTATAGGTAGCGAGCCGGCGGTTGTACCGTTGGATTGCCCGTCCCAAGGGCTACCTTTTTCATAATAAACACCAAAGCGCTCCGGTCGAAAAATAAGTTTCTAATTTTCTTCTAACGCTACTATCTACTCAGCCGTTAGAGGTAGAGAGCCCGCTGTTACACCGTTGGATAGCGCGTCCCGAGTACTACAGGTTACCATACTATAGAATGAAATATAAACCTAGGTGGAATAGATCCTGAGGTAATTCAAAATCCAGCAGATAAGTAATCTGCCAATATTAACCTAAGTTAAATCAGTGCCTATTTTTATCTATCTTCTATCGTTGGAAGGAAGCTAAAGTACTGGCTGCCCAAGACAGGAAGGCAAGCTAGAGGAATATGCAACGTAATCACTTGCTGTCTCCTCGGGTTGTATGCTCGCCTTCCTAGTATGACGAGGATGGACGAAGTGTTGTCACATAGTTCACCTATACATAATACCTATCGCTGCAAAAAAACATTAGTTCTAGCAACATGGGTGACTCATATGCACTCTCATTCACTCGTTTCCTAGTAAACAGACCCGCTACCGGAGCGGCTAAACAGTTCAAGCTCCTATGCCTTTCGTACCCCTCGAGTCTTCTTGTCGTAGGCATACAGGATTAGTTCTCAAGAAAGGGGAAGATAATGAAGGGTAAAATTGTTCAGGCCAATTTGCTTGCTTAATACTCTTGCAAACGTACAGGTTCGTCTTTCATATACAGGCAGCATGCTGGAACATATGAGTGGTACGCAATTTGGTTTTAGAAAGAATTCCACGGCAGATGCAATAAACTATGCACCAGAAAGAGTAAATACAAGTGATCATGTGCGTGTGGTTTTTTTCTTAATTTAGGTCCTCCGAGGTTAAGTAATATTGGACGGTGAACGAGTTGGATGAAATGTTGCTCGACATTCGCCTTTAATAAGGGAAAACCCTGGTAAACGAAAAACTTATCCGGGTAGCTCACTCTGTTTAGGCACACTTTACTATGACGAGGTATCTATATAACAGCATATGACGGATCAAAATTGGAAATGTTAGAATTAGAAGAAATCTAAGGACACGAGAGGCATAATACATACGCAACAACAACAACACATTGCCGCCGGGGCCTTGGGACATTTAGCTCACTCTGTTTAGGCACACGCTAGCTCTGAAGATACTTTTAGTGCCGCCTGTCAAGTTTGGGCGGCACGATGTTTACACTCGTGTTTTTCACCGTTGGCGAACACTTGTTTCACGCCGTCGTGTTGGCAGCAGCTGCTGTTGCCAACATGCGGTCGGTCGTTTCTGCAGCACCGAGATGCAATGTAGTGTCGGGCAAGCGCTCAACCCAACGAGCTCTCGGACTGATTTTCTTTCTTTCTTTCCTTCTCTTTTTCCGCTGTTTGCGACGTTAACTGTTCTCCAGCCCTGAATTAAGGTTGGATGAACTTCATTGTTTCCCTCCAGATGGCAGACTCGGCACCTACGTGTCTGTGGGTTGGATTCCAACAGTTTCCTTAGTGTGAATGTGTGAAAGCGTCCAGGTTCGACACTTGGTAACGTCGAGGCGGATTGGCCGGCCGGCGTGCCTGCGCAGTACCTGTATGCGCGAACACTTAGCAACAATTCCGCGAAGGTGGCGCTTAGGCGGGGGGGTGGGTAATCCGTAAAGGTCGGTGCAACATGTCCTCCCGCCATTAGCGATTATTTTCGTCTATACCATCGTTCATTGTGTGCATTGGGCGTAAAGGCATTTTCCACAGGGTGGTATTGCGGTTTTGGTAACTTTTGCTTACATTAATTTTGCGTTGCGTGTCCTCATACACTTGTACTATCATTTTATATATATCGGGAACCGGTTTTTCGCAATTTTCTCCTAAACTACTGGAGATATCGAGACGATTCTTGCACCGCTGGATGCACCGTCCCGAGATCTACCTACGGCTAGCAGACGGTCGGGTAGTATCTCATAGCGCCGCCGCTAGGGGCGCGGAAGCACTATTTTTGACGGTTTTTCGGCCGTAGCGCCTAAACTAAGCCGCGTACGGAGGAACGAGACACTTTAGAGTAATAAGCGTCCCAAAATACGGGGTACCGACCGCATTAAAAAAATAAAAAAAATTAAACATTTTTTAACGGACTTAGAATTTGGAAATCTGCCATTTTTCGAGGTTTTCGGCGCTTTTCTCCCAGACTATGGAATCTAGCGGGCTGTAACCGGTACCCGACGGTGAGGAATTACGAGGCGCACCTGCGAGACGTCTAACCGAGCCGCTAGCTCCGACCGTCTGCCCTCCAGACCCGAAAAACCGCCAAAATCGTTTTTCCGGATTTGACGCCAAACTAATCATCCGATGGAAGAGATCGAAAGTCCGTAGGCATCGGGCATTAATAACAAAACTTTCATCTTATGTGCACCAACCACGTAGGACCAACGGTTAAGAAGACCCCAATATTCGGCAAGCCGTAGCTCGAAAACCGTTGATCTGAGAGGTCTAAAACGACAGAGCATATGAATCTCCTCGACGAGAGCTACAACTTGGTGGGTCGTTTGCCATACTTTCCACCAACGGCGCGCCCGGAATTTACGTTTGAAGTTTTTGCTCAAATTCCCGAACTTTGACCTCGAATAGCTCCGAAACTACTGGAGCTAGGGACCCGCCGTTGGAACATCTCGAACCAGCGTGCCGAGATCTCCCACTTTGATAATAAACTCCAAAGCGCTCCGGTCAAAAATAGAGTTTCTAATTTTTTTCTAACGCTAATATCTGTCTAACGGTTAGAGGTAAAAATCCGTCTGGTGCGCCGTTGGATAGCGCGGCCCGAGTACTATAAGCACGCATGCGCATGTTGACCTGCTGGGCCTAACGACGACGCTACAGCGCCCCGTGGTGTCGGTACATGCAAAAAGTTGGACTTGTAATTTTTTCGCCGATCGGGAACCGGTTTTTCGCGATTTTCTCCTAAACTACTGGAGATATCGAGACGTTTGTTGCACCGCTGGATGCGCCGTCCCGAGATCTACCTAAGACTAGCAGACGGTCGGCTAGTAGTTCCAACCGCCGCCGCTAGAGGCGAAAAACCTATTTTTTGGCGGTTTTTCGGCCCTAGCGGCCAAACTAAGGGCGCTACGGAGGAACCGACCACATATTCGTGATCAGCGACCCAAAATACGGGTTAACCGACACACGAGAAAGATCCAAAAAAATAAATAAGTTCTAACATTTTTCTAACGCTAATATCTCTCTAACGGTGGGAGCTACGGGGCCGCCGGCTGCACCGGCGGAAAGGCCGTCCCGAGATAGGATCTGGCCCGGCGCGACGCCTAACGACGACGCCACAGCGTCCCGTAGTGTAAGTACTCGCTATACGTTGGACTTGTAATTTTTTCGCCGATCGGGAACCGGTTTTTCGCGATTTTCTCCTAAACCACTGGAGATATCGAGACGATTCTTGCACCGCTAGATGCGGCGTCGCGAGATCTACCTACGATTAGCAGACGGTCGGCTAGTAGTTCCAACCGCCGCCGCTAGGGGCGAAAAACCTATTTTTTGGCGGTTTTTCGGCCATATCTCCTAAACTAAGGGCGCTACGGAGGAACCGACCACATATTCGTGATCAGCGACCCAAAATACGGGTTAGCCGACACACGAGAAAAATTAAAAAAAATAAATTAGTTCTAACATTTTTCTAACGCTAATATCTCTCTAACGGTTGGAGCTACGGTGCCGCCGACTGCACCGTTGGAAAGCCCGTGTCGAGATTGACCAGATTTATGGTAACCATATATATACCACAACATTACCCATTCTCACATTCTCCGCAAGGCCTGGCAATAAGTCAGCCATGGCCATGGGACAGTTACAAGGAAATACCTCAATTTTCCAATAGTTCCGGTTTTTTTCCGAATTGTAATCGCGATTTTCTCTCGAACCAGGACAGCTATCGAAAATCCGCTTGGTGCAAAATGCGCGGGCCGCCGGGCTCTACATTTTCGGTTATCTTCATGTTCCACGTGGGACTTAGCGTTAAGCCGTGCGGCGCGGTTGAAATTTCGAGCCGCCGGTCTTTCGCCGTTTTCTCCTAAACTATTATAGGTAGCGAGCCGGCGGTTGTACCGTTGGATTGCCCGTCCCAAGGGCTACCTTTTTCATAATAAACACCAAAGCGCTCCGGTCGAAAAATAAGTTTCTAATTTTCTTCTAACGCTACTATCTACTCAGCCGTTAGAGGTAGAGAGCCCGCTGTTACACCGTTGGATAGCGCGTCCCGAGTACTACAGGTTACCATACTATAGAATGAAATATAAACCTAGGTGGAATAGATCCTGAGGTAATTCAAAATCCAGCAGATAAGTAATCTGCCAATATTAACCTAAGTTAAATCAGTGCCTATTTTTATCTATCTTCTATCGTTGGAAGGAAGCTAAAGTACTGGCTGCCCAAGACAGGAAGGCAAGCTAGAGGAATATGCAACGTAATCACTTGCTGTCTCCTCGGGTTGTATGCTCGCCTTCCTAGTATGACGAGGATGGACGAAGTGTTGTCACATAGTTCACCTATACATAATACCTATCGCTGCAAAAAAACATTAGTTCTAGCAACATGGGTGACTCATATGCACTCTCATTCACTCGTTTCCTAGTAAACAGACCCGCTACCGGAGCGGCTAAACAGTTCAAGCTCCTATGCCTTTCGTACCCCTCGAGTCTTCTTGTCGTAGGCATACAGGATTAGTTCTCAAGAAAGGGGAAGATAATGAAGGGTAAAATTGTTCAGGCCAATTTGCTTGCTTAATACTCTTGCAAACGTACAGGTTCGTCTTTCATATACAGGCAGCATGCTGGAACATATGAGTGGTACGCAATTTGGTTTTAGAAAGAATTCCACGGCAGATGCAATAAACTATGCACCAGAAAGAGTAAATACAAGTGATCATGTGCGTGTGGTTTTTTTCTTAATTTAGGTCCTCCGAGGTTAAGTAATATTGGACGGTGAACGAGTTGGATGAAATGTTGCTCGACATTCGCCTTTAATAAGGGAAAACCCTGGTAAACGAAAAACTTATCCGGGTAGCTCACTCTGTTTAGGCACACTTTACTATGACGAGGTATCTATATAACAGCATATGACGGATCAAAATTGGAAATGTTAGAATTAGAAGAAATCTAAGGACACGAGAGGCATAATACATACGCAACAACAACAACACATTGCCGCCGGGGCCTTGGGACATTTAGCTCACTCTGTTTAGGCACACGCTAGCTCTGAAGATACTTTTAGTGCCGCCTGTCAAGTTTGGGCGGCACGATGTTTACACTCGTGTTTTTCACCGTTGGCGAACACTTGTTTCACGCCGTCGTGTTGGCAGCAGCTGCTGTTGCCAACATGCGGTCGGTCGTTTCTGCAGCACCGAGATGCAATGTAGTGTCGGGCAAGCGCTCAACCCAACGAGCTCTCGGACTGATTTTCTTTCTTTCTTTCCTTCTCTTTTTCCGCTGTTTGCGACGTTAACTGTTCTCCAGCCCTGAATTAAGGTTGGATGAACTTCATTGTTTCCCTCCAGATGGCAGACTCGGCACCTACGTGTCTGTGGGTTGGATTCCAACAGTTTCCTTAGTGTGAATGTGTGAAAGCGTCCAGGTTCGACACTTGGTAACGTCGAGGCGGATTGGCCGGCCGGCGTGCCTGCGCAGTACCTGTATGCGCGAACACTTAGCAACAATTCCGCGAAGGTGGCGCTTAGGCGGGGGGGTGGGTAATCCGTAAAGGTCGGTGCAACATGTCCTCCCGCCATTAGCGATTATTTTCGTCTATACCATCGTTCATTGTGTGCATTGGGCGTAAAGGCATTTTCCACAGGGTGGTATTGCGGTTTTGGTAACTTTTGCTTACATTAATTTTGCGTTGCGTGTCCTCATACACTTGTACTATCATTTTATATATATCGGGAACCGGTTTTTCGCAATTTTCTCCTAAACTACTGGAGATATCGAGACGATTCTTGCACCGCTGGATGCACCGTCCCGAGATCTACCTACGGCTAGCAGACGGTCGGGTAGTATCTCATAGCGCCGCCGCTAGGGGCGCGGAAGCACTATTTTTGACGGTTTTTCGGCCGTAGCGCCTAAACTAAGCCGCGTACGGAGGAACGAGACACTTTAGAGTAATAAGCGTCCCAAAATACGGGGTACCGACCGCATTAAAAAAATAAAAAAAATTAAACATTTTTTAACGGACTTAGAATTTGGAAATCTGCCATTTTTCGAGGTTTTCGGCGCTTTTCTCCCAGACTATGGAATCTAGCGGGCTGTAACCGGTACCCGACGGTGAGGAATTACGAGGCGCACCTGCGAGACGTCTAACCGAGCCGCTAGCTCCGACCGTCTGCCCTCCAGACCCGAAAAACCGCCAAAATCGTTTTTCCGGATTTGACGCCAAACTAATCATCCGATGGAAGAGATCGAAAGTCCGTAGGCATCGGGCATTAATAACAAAACTTTCATCTTATGTGCACCAACCACGTAGGACCAACGGTTAAGAAGACCCCAATATTCGGCAAGCCGTAGCTCGAAAACCGTTGATCTGAGAGGTCTAAAACGACAGAGCATATGAATCTCCTCGACGAGAGCTACAACTTGGTGGGTCGTTTGCCATACTTTCCACCAACGGCGCGCCCGGAATTTACGTTTGAAGTTTTTGCTCAAATTCCCGAACTTTGACCTCGAATAGCTCCGAAACTACTGGAGCGAGGGACCCGCCGTTGGAACATCTCGAACCAGCGTGCCGAGATCTCCCACTTTGATAATAAACTCCAAAGCGTTCCGGTCAAAAATAGAGTTTCTAATTTTTTTCTAACGCTAATATCTGTCTAACGGTTAGAGGTAAAAATCCGTCTGGTGCGCCGTTGGATAGCGCGGCCCGAGTACTATAAGCACGCATGCGCATGTTGACCTGCTGGGCCTAACGACGACGCTACAGCGCCCCGTGGTGTCGGTACATGCAAAAAGTTGGACTTGTAATTTTTTCGCCGATCGGGAACCGGTTTTTCGCGATTTTCTCCTAAACTACTGGAGATATCGAGACGTTTGTTGCACCGCTGGATGCGCCGTCCCGAGATCTACCTAAGACTAGCAGACGGTCGGCTAGTAGTTCCAACCGCCGCCGCTAGAGGCGAAAAACCTATTTTTTGGCGGTTTTTCGGCCCTAGCGGCCAAACTAAGGGCGCTACGGAGGAACCGACCACATATTCGTGATCAGCGACCCAAAATACGGGTTAGCCGACACACGAGAAAAATTAAAAAAAATAAATTAGTTCTAACATTTTTCTAACGCTAATATCTCTCTAACGGTTGGAGCTACGGTGCCGCCGACTGCACCGTTGGAAAGCCCGTGTCGAGATTGACCAGATTTATGGTAACCATATATATACCACAACATTACCCATTCTCACATTCTCCGCAAGGCCTGGCAATAAGTCAGCCATGGCCATGGGACAGTTACAAGGAAATACCTCAATTTTCCAATAGTTCCGGTTTTTTTCCGAATTGTAATCGCGATTTTCTCTCGAACCAGGACAGCTATCGAAAATCCGCTTGGTGCAAAATGCGCGGGCCGCCGGGCTCTACATTTTCGGTTATCTTCATGTTCCACGTGGGACTTAGCGTTAAGCCGTGCGGCGCGGTTGAAATTTCGAGCCGCCGGTCTTTCGCCGTTTTCTCCTAAACTATTATAGGTAGCGAGCCGGCGGTTGTACCGTTGGATTGCCCGTCCCAAGGGCTACCTTTTTCATAATAAACACCAAAGCGCTCCGGTCGAAAAATAAGTTTCTAATTTTCTTCTAACGCTACTATCTACTCAGCCGTTAGAGGTAGAGAGCCCGCTGTTACACCGTTGGATAGCGCGTCCCGAGTACTACAGGTTACCATACTATAGAATGAAATATAAACCTAGGTGGAATAGATCCTGAGGTAATTCAAAATCCAGCAGATAAGTAATCTGCCAATATTAACCTAAGTTAAATCAGTGCCTATTTTTATCTATCTTCTATCGTTGGAAGGAAGCTAAAGTACTGGCTGCCCAAGACAGGAAGGCAAGCTAGAGGAATATGCAACGTAATCACTTGCTGTCTCCTCGGGTTGTATGCTCGCCTTCCTAGTATGACGAGGATGGACGAAGTGTTGTCACATAGTTCACCTATACATAATACCTATCGCTGCAAAAAAACATTAGTTCTAGCAACATGGGTGACTCATATGCACTCTCATTCACTCGTTTCCTAGTAAACAGACCCGCTACCGGAGCGGCTAAACAGTTCAAGCTCCTATGCCTTTCGTACCCCTCGAGTCTTCTTGTCGTAGGCATACAGGATTAGTTCTCAAGAAAGGGGAAGATAATGAAGGGTAAAATTGTTCAGGCCAATTTGCTTGCTTAATACTCTTGCAAACGTACAGGTTCGTCTTTCATATACAGGCAGCATGCTGGAACATATGAGTGGTACGCAATTTGGTTTTAGAAAGAATTCCACGGCAGATGCAATAAACTATGCACCAGAAAGAGTAAATACAAGTGATCATGTGCGTGTGGTTTTTTTCTTAATTTAGGTCCTCCGAGGTTAAGTAATATTGGACGGTGAACGAGTTGGATGAAATGTTGCTCGACATTCGCCTTTAATAAGGGAAAACCCTGGTAAACGAAAAACTTATCCGGGTAGCTCACTCTGTTTAGGCACACTTTACTATGACGAGGTATCTATATAACAGCATATGACGGATCAAAATTGGAAATGTTAGAATTAGAAGAAATCTAAGGACACGAGAGGCATAATACATACGCAACAACAACAACACATTGCCGCCGGGGCCTTGGGACATTTAGCTCACTCTGTTTAGGCACACGCTAGCTCTGAAGATACTTTTAGTGCCGCCTGTCAAGTTTGGGCGGCACGATGTTTACACTCGTGTTTTTCACCGTTGGCGAACACTTGTTTCACGCCGTCGTGTTGGCAGCAGCTGCTGTTGCCAACATGCGGTCGGTCGTTTCTGCAGCACCGAGATGCAATGTAGTGTCGGGCAAGCGCTCAACCCAACGAGCTCTCGGACTGATTTTCTTTCTTTCTTTCCTTCTCTTTTTCCGCTGTTTGCGACGTTAACTGTTCTCCAGCCCTGAATTAAGGTTGGATGAACTTCATTGTTTCCCTCCAGATGGCAGACTCGGCACCTACGTGTCTGTGGGTTGGATTCCAACAGTTTCCTTAGTGTGAATGTGTGAAAGCGTCCAGGTTCGACACTTGGTAACGTCGAGGCGGATTGGCCGGCCGGCGTGCCTGCGCAGTACCTGTATGCGCGAACACTTAGCAACAATTCCGCGAAGGTGGCGCTTAGGCGGGGGGGTGGGTAATCCGTAAAGGTCGGTGCAACATGTCCTCCCGCCATTAGCGATTATTTTCGTCTATACCATCGTTCATTGTGTGCATTGGGCGTAAAGGCATTTTCCACAGGGTGGTATTGCGGTTTTGGTAACTTTTGCTTACATTAATTTTGCGTTGCGTGTCCTCATACACTTGTACTATCATTTTATATATATCGGGAACCGGTTTTTCGCAATTTTCTCCTAAACTACTGGAGATATCGAGACGATTCTTGCACCGCTGGATGCACCGTCCCGAGATCTACCTACGGCTAGCAGACGGTCGGGTAGTATCTCATAGCGCCGCCGCTAGGGGCGCGGAAGCACTATTTTTGACGGTTTTTCGGCCGTAGCGCCTAAACTAAGCCGCGTACGGAGGAACGAGACACTTTAGAGTAATAAGCGTCCCAAAATACGGGGTACCGACCGCATTAAAAAAATAAAAAAAATTAAACATTTTTTAACGGACTTAGAATTTGGAAATCTGCCATTTTTCGAGGTTTTCGGCGCTTTTCTCCCAGACTATGGAATCTAGCGGGCTGTAACCGGTACCCGACGGTGAGGAATTACGAGGCGCACCTGCGAGACGTCTAACCGAGCCGCTAGCTCCGACCGTCTGCCCTCCAGACCCGAAAAACCGCCAAAATCGTTTTTCCGGATTTGACGCCAAACTAATCATCCGATGGAAGAGATCGAAAGTCCGTAGGCATCGGGCATTAATAACAAAACTTTCATCTTATGTGCACCAACCACGTAGGACCAACGGTTAAGAAGACCCCAATATTCGGCAAGCCGTAGCTCGAAAACCGTTGATCTGAGAGGTCTAAAACGACAGAGCATATGAATCTCCTCGACGAGAGCTACAACTTGGTGGGTCGTTTGCCATACTTTCCACCAACGGCGCGCCCGGAATTTACGTTTGAAGTTTTTGCTCAAATTCCCGAACTTTGACCTCGAATAGCTCCGAAACTACTGGAGCGAGGGACCCGCCGTTGGAACATCTCGAACCAGCGTGCCGAGATCTCCCACTTTGATAATAAACTCCAAAGCGTTCCGGTCAAAAATAGAGTTTCTAATTTTTTTCTAACGCTAATATCTGTCTAACGGTTAGAGGTAAAAATCCGTCTGGTGCGCCGTTGGATAGCGCGGCCCGAGTACTATAAGCACGCATGCGCATGTTGACCTGCTGGGCCTAACGACGACGCTACAGCGCCCCGTGGTGTCGGTACATGCAAAAAGTTGGACTTGTAATTTTTTCGCCGATCGGGAACCGGTTTTTCGCGATTTTCTCCTAAACTACTGGAGATATCGAGACGTTTGTTGCACCGCTGGATGCGCCGTCCCGAGATCTACCTAAGACTAGCAGACGGTCGGCTAGTAGTTCCAACCGCCGCCGCTAGAGGCGAAAAACCTATTTTTTGGCGGTTTTTCGGCCCTAGCGGCCAAACTAAGGGCGCTACGGAGGAACCGACCACATATTCGTGATCAGCGACCCAAAATACGGGTTAGCCGACACACGAGAAAAATTAAAAAAAATAAATTAGTTCTAACATTTTTCTAACGCTAATATCTCTCTAACGGTTGGAGCTACGGTGCCGCCGACTGCACCGTTGGAAAGCCCGTGTCGAGATTGACCAGATTTATGGTAACCATATATATACCACAACATTACCCATTCTCACATTCTCCGCAAGGCCTGGCAATAAGTCAGCCATGGCCATGGGACAGTTACAAGGAAATACCTCAATTTTCCAATAGTTCCGGTTTTTTTCCGAATTGTAATCGCGATTTTCTCTCGAACCAGGACAGCTATCGAAAATCCGCTTGGTGCAAAATGCGCGGGCCGCCGGGCTCTACATTTTCGGTTATCTTCATGTTCCACGTGGGACTTAGCGTTAAGCCGTGCGGCGCGGTTGAAATTTCGAGCCGCCGGTCTTTCGCCGTTTTCTCCTAAACTATTATAGGTAGCGAGCCGGCGGTTGTACCGTTGGATTGCCCGTCCCAAGGGCTACCTTTTTCATAATAAACACCAAAGCGCTCCGGTCGAAAAATAAGTTTCTAATTTTCTTCTAACGCTACTATCTACTCAGCCGTTAGAGGTAGAGAGCCCGCTGTTACACCGTTGGATAGCGCGTCCCGAGTACTACAGGTTACCATACTATAGAATGAAATATAAACCTAGGTGGAATAGATCCTGAGGTAATTCAAAATCCAGCAGATAAGTAATCTGCCAATATTAACCTAAGTTAAATCAGTGCCTATTTTTATCTATCTTCTATCGTTGGAAGGAAGCTAAAGTACTGGCTGCCCAAGACAGGAAGGCAAGCTAGAGGAATATGCAACGTAATCACTTGCTGTCTCCTCGGGTTGTATGCTCGCCTTCCTAGTATGACGAGGATGGACGAAGTGTTGTCACATAGTTCACCTATACATAATACCTATCGCTGCAAAAAAACATTAGTTCTAGCAACATGGGTGACTCATATGCACTCTCATTCACTCGTTTCCTAGTAAACAGACCCGCTACCGGAGCGGCTAAACAGTTCAAGCTCCTATGCCTTTCGTACCCCTCGAGTCTTCTTGTCGTAGGCATACAGGATTAGTTCTCAAGAAAGGGGAAGATAATGAAGGGTAAAATTGTTCAGGCCAATTTGCTTGCTTAATACTCTTGCAAACGTACAGGTTCGTCTTTCATATACAGGCAGCATGCTGGAACATATGAGTGGTACGCAATTTGGTTTTAGAAAGAATTCCACGGCAGATGCAATAAACTATGCACCAGAAAGAGTAAATACAAGTGATCATGTGCGTGTGGTTTTTTTTTTAATTTAGGTCCTCCGAGGTTAAGTAATATTGGACGGTGAACGAGTTGGATGAAATGTTGCTCGACATTCGCCTTTAATAAGGGAAAACCCTGGTAAACGAAAAACTTATCCGGGTAGCTCACTCTGTTTAGGCACACTTTACTATGACGAGGTATCTATATAACAGCATATGACGGATCAAAATTGGAAATGTTAGAATTAGAAGAAATCTAAGGACACGAGAGGCATAATACATACGCAACAACAACAACACATTGCCGCCGGGGCCTTGGGACATTTAGCTCACTCTGTTTAGGCACACGCTAGCTCTGAAGATACTTTTAGTGCCGCCTGTCAAGTTTGGGCGGCACGATGTTTACACTCGTGTTTTTCACCGTTGGCGAACACTTGTTTCACGCCGTCGTGTTGGCAGCAGCTGCTGTTGCCAACATGCGGTCGGTCGTTTCTGCAGCACCGAGATGCAATGTAGTGTCGGGCAAGCGCTCAACCCAACGAGCTCTCGGACTGATTTTCTTTCTTTCTTTCCTTCTCTTTTTCCGCTGTTTGCGACGTTAACTGTTCTCCAGCCCTGAATTAAGGTTGGATGAACTTCATTGTTTCCCTCCAGATGGCAGACTCGGCACCTACGTGTCTGTGGGTTGGATTCCAACAGTTTCCTTAGTGTGAATGTGTGAAAGCGTCCAGGTTCGACACTTGGTAACGTCGAGGCGGATTGGCCGGCCGGCGTGCCTGCGCAGTACCTGTATGCGCGAACACTTAGCAACAATTCCGCGAAGGTGGCGCTTAGGCGGGGGGGTGGGTAATCCGTAAAGGTCGGTGCAACATGTCCTCCCGCCATTAGCGATTATTTTCGTCTATACCATCGTTCATTGTGTGCATTGGGCGTAAAGGCATTTTCCACAGGGTGGTATTGCGGTTTTGGTAACTTTTGCTTACATTAATTTTGCGTTGCGTGTCCTCATACACTTGTACTATCATTTTATATATATCGGGAACCGGTTTTTCGCAATTTTCTCCTAAACTACTGGAGATATCGAGACGATTCTTGCACCGCTGGATGCACCGTCCCGAGATCTACCTACGGCTAGCAGACGGTCGGGTAGTATCTCATAGCGCCGCCGCTAGGGGCGCGGAAGCACTATTTTTGACGGTTTTTCGGCCGTAGCGCCTAAACTAAGCCGCGTACGGAGGAACGAGACACTTTAGAGTAATAAGCGTCCCAAAATACGGGGTACCGACCGCATTAAAAAAATAAAAAAAATTAAAAATTTTTTAACGGACTTAGAATTTGGAAATCTGCCATTTTTCGAGGTTTTCGGCGCTTTTCTCCCAGACTATGGAATCTAGCGGGCTGTAACCGGTACCCGACGGTGAGGAATTACGAGGCGCACCTGCGAGACGTCTAACCGAGCCGCTAGCTCCGACCGTCTGCCCTCCAGACCCGAAAAACCGCCAAAATCGTTTTTCCGGATTTGACGCCAAACTAATCATCCGATGGAAGAGATCGAAAGTCCGTAGGCATCGGGCATTAATAACAAAACTTTCATCTTATGTGCACCAACCACGTAGGACCAACGGTTAAGAAGACCCCAATATTCGGCAAGCCGTAGCTCGAAAACCGTTGATCTGAGAGGTCTAAAACGACAGAGCATATGAATCTCCTCGACGAGAGCTACAACTTGGTGGGTCGTTTGCCATACTTTCCACCAACGGCGCGCCCGGAATTTACGTTTGAAGTTTTTGCTCAAATTCCCGAACTTTGACCTCGAATAGCTCCGAAACTACTGGAGCTAGGGACCCGCCGTTGGAACATCTCGAACCAGCGTGCCGAGATCTCCCACTTTGATAATAAACTCCAAAGCGCTCCGGTCAAAAATAGAGTTTCTAATTTTTTTCTAACGCTAATATCTGTCTAACGGTTAGAGGTAAAAATCCGTCTGGTGCGCCGTTGGATAGCGCGGCCCGAGTACTATAAGCACGCATGCGCATGTTGACCTGCTGGGCCTAACGACGACGCTACAGCGCCCCGTGGTGTCGGTACATGCAAAAAGTTGGACTTGTAATTTTTTCGCCGATCGGGAACCGGTTTTTCGCGATTTTCTCCTAAACTACTGGAGATATCGAGACGTTTGTTGCACCGCTGGATGCGCCGTCCCGAGATCTACCTAAGACTAGCAGACGGTCGGCTAGTAGTTCCAACCGCCGCCGCTAGAGGCGAAAAACCTATTTTTTGGCGGTTTTTCGGCCCTAGCGGCCAAACTAAGGGCGCTACGGAGGAACCGACCACATATTCGTGATCAGCGACCCAAAATACGGGTTAACCGACACACGAGAAAGATCCAAAAAAATAAATAAGTTCTAACATTTTTCTAACGCTAATATCTCTCTAACGGTGGGAGCTACGGGGCCGCCGGCTGCACCGGCGGAAAGGCCGTCCCGAGATAGGATCTGGCCCGGCGCGACGCCTAACGACGACGCCACAGCGTCCCGTAGTGTAAGTACTCGCTATACGTTGGACTTGTAATTTTTTCGCCGATCGGGAACCGGTTTTTCGCGATTTTCTCCTAAACCACTGGAGATATCGAGACGATTCTTGCACCGCTAGATGCGGCGTCGCGAGATCTACCTACGATTAGCAGACGGTCGGCTAGTAGTTCCAACCGCCGCCGCTAGGGGCGAAAAACCTATTTTTTGGCGGTTTTTCGGCCATATCTCCTAAACTAAGGGCGCTACGGAGGAACCGACCACATATTCGTGATCAGCGACCCAAAATACGGGTTAGCCGACACACGAGAAAAATTAAAAAAAATAAATTAGTTCTAACATTTTTCTAACGCTAATATCTCTCTAACGGTTGGAGCTACGGTGCCGCCGACTGCACCGTTGGAAAGCCCGTGTCGAGATTGACCAGATTTATGGTAACCATATATATACCACAACATTACCCATTCTCACATTCTCCGCAAGGCCTGGCAATAAGTCAGCCATGGCCATGGGACAGTTACAAGGAAATACCTCAATTTTCCAATAGTTCCGGTTTTTTTCCGAATTGTAATCGCGATTTTCTCTCGAACCAGGACAGCTATCGAAAATCCGCTTGGTGCAAAATGCGCGGGCCGCCGGGCTCTACATTTTCGGTTATCTTCATGTTCCACGTGGGACTTAGCGTTAAGCCGTGCGGCGCGGTTGAAATTTCGAGCCGCCGGTCTTTCGCCGTTTTCTCCTAAACTATTATAGGTAGCGAGCCGGCGGTTGTACCGTTGGATTGCCCGTCCCAAGGGCTACCTTTTTCATAATAAACACCAAAGCGCTCCGGTCGAAAAATAAGTTTCTAATTTTCTTCTAACGCTACTATCTACTCAGCCGTTAGAGGTAGAGAGCCCGCTGTTACACCGTTGGATAGCGCGTCCCGAGTACTACAGGTTACCATACTATAGAATGAAATATAAACCTAGGTGGAATAGATCCTGAGGTAATTCAAAATCCAGCAGATAAGTAATCTGCCAATATTAACCTAAGTTAAATCAGTGCCTATTTTTATCTATCTTCTATCGTTGGAAGGAAGCTAAAGTACTGGCTGCCCAAGACAGGAAGGCAAGCTAGAGGAATATGCAACGTAATCACTTGCTGTCTCCTCGGGTTGTATGCTCGCCTTCCTAGTATGACGAGGATGGACGAAGTGTTGTCACATAGTTCACCTATACATAATACCTATCGCTGCAAAAAAACATTAGTTCTAGCAACATGGGTGACTCATATGCACTCTCATTCACTCGTTTCCTAGTAAACAGACCCGCTACCGGAGCGGCTAAACAGTTCAAGCTCCTATGCCTTTCGTACCCCTCGAGTCTTCTTGTCGTAGGCATACAGGATTAGTTCTCAAGAAAGGGGAAGATAATGAAGGGTAAAATTGTTCAGGCCAATTTGCTTGCTTAATACTCTTGCAAACGTACAGGTTCGTCTTTCATATACAGGCAGCATGCTGGAACATATGAGTGGTACGCAATTTGGTTTTAGAAAGAATTCCACGGCAGATGCAATAAACTATGCACCAGAAAGAGTAAATACAAGTGATCATGTGCGTGTGGTTTTTTTTTTAATTTAGGTCCTCCGAGGTTAAGTAATATTGGACGGTGAACGAGTTGGATGAAATGTTGCTCGACATTCGCCTTTAATAAGGGAAAACCCTGGTAAACGAAAAACTTATCCGGGTAGCTCACTCTGTTTAGGCACACTTTACTATGACGAGGTATCTATATAACAGCATATGACGGATCAAAATTGGAAATGTTAGAATTAGAAGAAATCTAAGGACACGAGAGGCATAATACATACGCAACAACAACAACACATTGCCGCCGGGGCCTTGGGACATTTAGCTCACTCTGTTTAGGCACACGCTAGCTCTGAAGATACTTTTAGTGCCGCCTGTCAAGTTTGGGCGGCACGATGTTTACACTCGTGTTTTTCACCGTTGGCGAACACTTGTTTCACGCCGTCGTGTTGGCAGCAGCTGCTGTTGCCAACATGCGGTCGGTCGTTTCTGCAGCACCGAGATGCAATGTAGTGTCGGGCAAGCGCTCAACCCAACGAGCTCTCGGACTGATTTTCTTTCTTTCTTTCCTTCTCTTTTTCCGCTGTTTGCGACGTTAACTGTTCTCCAGCCCTGAATTAAGGTTGGATGAACTTCATTGTTTCCCTCCAGATGGCAGACTCGGCACCTACGTGTCTGTGGGTTGGATTCCAACAGTTTCCTTAGTGTGAATGTGTGAAAGCGTCCAGGTTCGACACTTGGTAACGTCGAGGCGGATTGGCCGGCCGGCGTGCCTGCGCAGTACCTGTATGCGCGAACACTTAGCAACAATTCCGCGAAGGTGGCGCTTAGGCGGGGGGGTGGGTAATCCGTAAAGGTCGGTGCAACATGTCCTCCCGCCATTAGCGATTATTTTCGTCTATACCATCGTTCATTGTGTGCATTGGGCGTAAAGGCATTTTCCACAGGGTGGTATTGCGGTTTTGGTAACTTTTGCTTACATTAATTTTGCGTTGCGTGTCCTCATACACTTGTACTATCATTTTATATATATCGGGAACCGGTTTTTCGCAATTTTCTCCTAAACTACTGGAGATATCGAGACGATTCTTGCACCGCTGGATGCACCGTCCCGAGATCTACCTACGGCTAGCAGACGGTCGGGTAGTATCTCATAGCGCCGCCGCTAGGGGCGCGGAAGCACTATTTTTGACGGTTTTTCGGCCGTAGCGCCTAAACTAAGCCGCGTACGGAGGAACGAGACACTTTAGAGTAATAAGCGTCCCAAAATACGGGGTACCGACCGCATTAAAAAAATAAAAAAAATTAAACATTTTTTAACGGACTTAGAATTTGGAAATCTGCCATTTTTCGAGGTTTTCGGCGCTTTTCTCCCAGACTATGGAATCTAGCGGGCTGTAACCGGTACCCGACGGTGAGGAATTACGAGGCGCACCTGCGAGACGTCTAACCGAGCCGCTAGCTCCGACCGTCTGCCCTCCAGACCCGAAAAACCGCCAAAATCGTTTTTCCGGATTTGACGCCAAACTAATCATCCGATGGAAGAGATCGAAAGTCCGTAGGCATCGGGCATTAATAACAAAACTTTCATCTTATGTGCACCAACCACGTAGGACCAACGGTTAAGAAGACCCCAATATTCGGCAAGCCGTAGCTCGAAAACCGTTGATCTGAGAGGTCTAAAACGACAGAGCATATGAATCTCCTCGACGAGAGCTACAACTTGGTGGGTCGTTTGCCATACTTTCCACCAACGGCGCGCCCGGAATTTACGTTTGAAGTTTTTGCTCAAATTCCCGAACTTTGACCTCGAATAGCTCCGAAACTACTGGAGCGAGGGACCCGCCGTTGGAACATCTCGAACCAGCGTGCCGAGATCTCCCACTTTGATAATAAACTCCAAAGCGTTCCGGTCAAAAATAGAGTTTCTAATTTTTTTCTAACGCTAATATCTGTCTAACGGTTAGAGGTAAAAATCCGTCTGGTGCGCCGTTGGATAGCGCGGCCCGAGTACTATAAGCACGCATGCGCATGTTGACCTGCTGGGCCTAACGACGACGCTACAGCGCCCCGTGGTGTCGGTACATGCAAAAAGTTGGACTTGTAATTTTTTCGCCGATCGGGAACCGGTTTTTCGCGATTTTCTCCTAAACTACTGGAGATATCGAGACGTTTGTTGCACCGCTGGATGCGCCGTCCCGAGATCTACCTAAGACTAGCAGACGGTCGGCTAGTAGTTCCAACCGCCGCCGCTAGAGGCGAAAAACCTATTTTTTGGCGGTTTTTCGGCCCTAGCGGCCAAACTAAGGGCGCTACGGAGGAACCGACCACATATTCGTGATCAGCGACCCAAAATACGGGTTAGCCGACACACGAGAAAAATTAAAAAAAATAAATTAGTTCTAACATTTTTCTAACGCTAATATCTCTCTAACGGTTGGAGCTACGGTGCCGCCGACTGCACCGTTGGAAAGCCCGTGTCGAGATTGACCAGATTTATGGTAACCATATATATACCACAACATTACCCATTCTCACATTCTCCGCAAGGCCTGGCAATAAGTCAGCCATGGCCATGGGACAGTTACAAGGAAATACCTCAATTTTCCAATAGTTCCGGTTTTTTTCCGAATTGTAATCGCGATTTTCTCTCGAACCAGGACAGCTATCGAAAATCCGCTTGGTGCAAAATGCGCGGGCCGCCGGGCTCTACATTTTCGGTTATCTTCATGTTCCACGTGGGACTTAGCGTTAAGCCGTGCGGCGCGGTTGAAATTTCGAGCCGCCGGTCTTTCGCCGTTTTCTCCTAAACTATTATAGGTAGCGAGCCGGCGGTTGTACCGTTGGATTGCCCGTCCCAAGGGCTACCTTTTTCATAATAAACACCAAAGCGCTCCGGTCGAAAAATAAGTTTCTAATTTTCTTCTAACGCTACTATCTACTCAGCCGTTAGAGGTAGAGAGCCCGCTGTTACACCGTTGGATAGCGCGTCCCGAGTACTACAGGTTACCATACTATAGAATGAAATATAAACCTAGGTGGAATAGATCCTGAGGTAATTCAAAATCCAGCAGATAAGTAATCTGCCAATATTAACCTAAGTTAAATCAGTGCCTATTTTTATCTATCTTCTATCGTTGGAAGGAAGCTAAAGTACTGGCTGCCCAAGACAGGAAGGCAAGCTAGAGGAATATGCAACGTAATCACTTGCTGTCTCCTCGGGTTGTATGCTCGCCTTCCTAGTATGACGAGGATGGACGAAGTGTTGTCACATAGTTCACCTATACATAATACCTATCGCTGCAAAAAAACATTAGTTCTAGCAACATGGGTGACTCATATGCACTCTCATTCACTCGTTTCCTAGTAAACAGACCCGCTACCGGAGCGGCTAAACAGTTCAAGCTCCTATGCCTTTCGTACCCCTCGAGTCTTCTTGTCGTAGGCATACAGGATTAGTTCTCAAGAAAGGGGAAGATAATGAAGGGTAAAATTGTTCAGGCCAATTTGCTTGCTTAATACTCTTGCAAACGTACAGGTTCGTCTTTCATATACAGGCAGCATGCTGGAACATATGAGTGGTACGCAATTTGGTTTTAGAAAGAATTCCACGGCAGATGCAATAAACTATGCACCAGAAAGAGTAAATACAAGTGATCATGTGCGTGTGGTTTTTTTTTTAATTTAGGTCCTCCGAGGTTAAGTAATATTGGACGGTGAACGAGTTGGATGAAATGTTGCTCGACATTCGCCTTTAATAAGGGAAAACCCTGGTAAACGAAAAACTTATCCGGGTAGCTCACTCTGTTTAGGCACACTTTACTATGACGAGGTATCTATATAACAGCATATGACGGATCAAAATTGGAAATGTTAGAATTAGAAGAAATCTAAGGACACGAGAGGCATAATACATACGCAACAACAACAACACATTGCCGCCGGGGCCTTGGGACATTTAGCTCACTCTGTTTAGGCACACGCTAGCTCTGAAGATACTTTTAGTGCCGCCTGTCAAGTTTGGGCGGCACGATGTTTACACTCGTGTTTTTCACCGTTGGCGAACACTTGTTTCACGCCGTCGTGTTGGCAGCAGCTGCTGTTGCCAACATGCGGTCGGTCGTTTCTGCAGCACCGAGATGCAATGTAGTGTCGGGCAAGCGCTCAACCCAACGAGCTCTCGGACTGATTTTCTTTCTTTCTTTCCTTCTCTTTTTCCGCTGTTTGCGACGTTAACTGTTCTCCAGCCCTGAATTAAGGTTGGATGAACTTCATTGTTTCCCTCCAGATGGCAGACTCGGCACCTACGTGTCTGTGGGTTGGATTCCAACAGTTTCCTTAGTGTGAATGTGTGAAAGCGTCCAGGTTCGACACTTGGTAACGTCGAGGCGGATTGGCCGGCCGGCGTGCCTGCGCAGTACCTGTATGCGCGAACACTTAGCAACAATTCCGCGAAGGTGGCGCTTAGGCGGGGGGGTGGGTAATCCGTAAAGGTCGGTGCAACATGTCCTCCCGCCATTAGCGATTATTTTCGTCTATACCATCGTTCATTGTGTGCATTGGGCGTAAAGGCATTTTCCACAGGGTGGTATTGCGGTTTTGGTAACTTTTGCTTACATTAATTTTGCGTTGCGTGTCCTCATACACTTGTACTATCATTTTATATATATCGGGAACCGGTTTTTCGCAATTTTCTCCTAAACTACTGGAGATATCGAGACGATTCTTGCACCGCTGGATGCACCGTCCCGAGATCTACCTACGGCTAGCAGACGGTCGGGTAGTATCTCATAGCGCCGCCGCTAGGGGCGCGGAAGCACTATTTTTGACGGTTTTTCGGCCGTAGCGCCTAAACTAAGCCGCGTACGGAGGAACGAGACACTTTAGAGTAATAAGCGTCCCAAAATACGGGGTACCGACCGCATTAAAAAAATAAAAAAAATTAAACATTTTTTAACGGACTTAGAATTTGGAAATCTGCCATTTTTCGAGGTTTTCGGCGCTTTTCTCCCAGACTATGGAATCTAGCGGGCTGTAACCGGTACCCGACGGTGAGGAATTACGAGGCGCACCTGCGAGACGTCTAACCGAGCCGCTAGCTCCGACCGTCTGCCCTCCAGACCCGAAAAACCGCCAAAATCGTTTTTCCGGATTTGACGCCAAACTAATCATCCGATGGAAGAGATCGAAAGTCCGTAGGCATCGGGCATTAATAACAAAACTTTCATCTTATGTGCACCAACCACGTAGGACCAACGGTTAAGAAGACCCCAATATTCGGCAAGCCGTAGCTCGAAAACCGTTGATCTGAGAGGTCTAAAACGACAGAGCATATGAATCTCCTCGACGAGAGCTACAACTTGGTGGGTCGTTTGCCATACTTTCCACCAACGGCGCGCCCGGAATTTACGTTTGAAGTTTTTGCTCAAATTCCCGAACTTTGACCTCGAATAGCTCCGAAACTACTGGAGCGAGGGACCCGCCGTTGGAACATCTCGAACCAGCGTGCCGAGATCTCCCACTTTGATAATAAACTCCAAAGCGTTCCGGTCAAAAATAGAGTTTCTAATTTTTTTCTAACGCTAATATCTGTCTAACGGTTAGAGGTAAAAATCCGTCTGGTGCGCCGTTGGATAGCGCGGCCCGAGTACTATAAGCACGCATGCGCATGTTGACCTGCTGGGCCTAACGACGACGCTACAGCGCCCCGTGGTGTCGGTACATGCAAAAAGTTGGACTTGTAATTTTTTCGCCGATCGGGAACCGGTTTTTCGCGATTTTCTCCTAAACTACTGGAGATATCGAGACGTTTGTTGCACCGCTGGATGCGCCGTCCCGAGATCTACCTAAGACTAGCAGACGGTCGGCTAGTAGTTCCAACCGCCGCCGCTAGAGGCGAAAAACCTATTTTTTGGCGGTTTTTCGGCCCTAGCGGCCAAACTAAGGGCGCTACGGAGGAACCGACCACATATTCGTGATCAGCGACCCAAAATACGGGTTAGCCGACACACGAGAAAAATTAAAAAAAATAAATTAGTTCTAACATTTTTCTAACGCTAATATCTCTCTAACGGTTGGAGCTACGGTGCCGCCGACTGCACCGTTGGAAAGCCCGTGTCGAGATTGACCAGATTTATGGTAACCATATATATACCACAACATTACCCATTCTCACATTCTCCGCAAGGCCTGGCAATAAGTCAGCCATGGCCATGGGACAGTTACAAGGAAATACCTCAATTTTCCAATAGTTCCGGTTTTTTTCCGAATTGTAATCGCGATTTTCTCTCGAACCAGGACAGCTATCGAAAATCCGCTTGGTGCAAAATGCGCGGGCCGCCGGGCTCTACATTTTCGGTTATCTTCATGTTCCACGTGGGACTTAGCGTTAAGCCGTGCGGCGCGGTTGAAATTTCGAGCCGCCGGTCTTTCGCCGTTTTCTCCTAAACTATTATAGGTAGCGAGCCGGCGGTTGTACCGTTGGATTGCCCGTCCCAAGGGCTACCTTTTTCATAATAAACACCAAAGCGCTCCGGTCGAAAAATAAGTTTCTAATTTTCTTCTAACGCTACTATCTACTCAGCCGTTAGAGGTAGAGAGCCCGCTGTTACACCGTTGGATAGCGCGTCCCGAGTACTACAGGTTACCATACTATAGAATGAAATATAAACCTAGGTGGAATAGATCCTGAGGTAATTCAAAATCCAGCAGATAAGTAATCTGCCAATATTAACCTAAGTTAAATCAGTGCCTATTTTTATCTATCTTCTATCGTTGGAAGGAAGCTAAAGTACTGGCTGCCCAAGACAGGAAGGCAAGCTAGAGGAATATGCAACGTAATCACTTGCTGTCTCCTCGGGTTGTATGCTCGCCTTCCTAGTATGACGAGGATGGACGAAGTGTTGTCACATAGTTCACCTATACATAATACCTATCGCTGCAAAAAAACATTAGTTCTAGCAACATGGGTGACTCATATGCACTCTCATTCACTCGTTTCCTAGTAAACAGACCCGCTACCGGAGCGGCTAAACAGTTCAAGCTCCTATGCCTTTCGTACCCCTCGAGTCTTCTTGTCGTAGGCATACAGGATTAGTTCTCAAGAAAGGGGAAGATAATGAAGGGTAAAATTGTTCAGGCCAATTTGCTTGCTTAATACTCTTGCAAACGTACAGGTTCGTCTTTCATATACAGGCAGCATGCTGGAACATATGAGTGGTACGCAATTTGGTTTTAGAAAGAATTCCACGGCAGATGCAATAAACTATGCACCAGAAAGAGTAAATACAAGTGATCATGTGCGTGTGGTTTTTTTTTTAATTTAGGTCCTCCGAGGTTAAGTAATATTGGACGGTGAACGAGTTGGATGAAATGTTGCTCGACATTCGCCTTTAATAAGGGAAAACCCTGGTAAACGAAAAACTTATCCGGGTAGCTCACTCTGTTTAGGCACACTTTACTATGACGAGGTATCTATATAACAGCATATGACGGATCAAAATTGGAAATGTTAGAATTAGAAGAAATCTAAGGACACGAGAGGCATAATACATACGCAACAACAACAACACATTGCCGCCGGGGCCTTGGGACATTTAGCTCACTCTGTTTAGGCACACGCTAGCTCTGAAGATACTTTTAGTGCCGCCTGTCAAGTTTGGGCGGCACGATGTTTACACTCGTGTTTTTCACCGTTGGCGAACACTTGTTTCACGCCGTCGTGTTGGCAGCAGCTGCTGTTGCCAACATGCGGTCGGTCGTTTCTGCAGCACCGAGATGCAATGTAGTGTCGGGCAAGCGCTCAACCCAACGAGCTCTCGGACTGATTTTCTTTCTTTCTTTCCTTCTCTTTTTCCGCTGTTTGCGACGTTAACTGTTCTCCAGCCCTGAATTAAGGTTGGATGAACTTCATTGTTTCCCTCCAGATGGCAGACTCGGCACCTACGTGTCTGTGGGTTGGATTCCAACAGTTTCCTTAGTGTGAATGTGTGAAAGCGTCCAGGTTCGACACTTGGTAACGTCGAGGCGGATTGGCCGGCCGGCGTGCCTGCGCAGTACCTGTATGCGCGAACACTTAGCAACAATTCCGCGAAGGTGGCGCTTAGGCGGGGGGGTGGGTAATCCGTAAAGGTCGGTGCAACATGTCCTCCCGCCATTAGCGATTATTTTCGTCTATACCATCGTTCATTGTGTGCATTGGGCGTAAAGGCATTTTCCACAGGGTGGTATTGCGGTTTTGGTAACTTTTGCTTACATTAATTTTGCGTTGCGTGTCCTCATACACTTGTACTATCATTTTATATATATCGGGAACCGGTTTTTCGCAATTTTCTCCTAAACTACTGGAGATATCGAGACGATTCTTGCACCGCTGGATGCACCGTCCCGAGATCTACCTACGGCTAGCAGACGGTCGGGTAGTATCTCATAGCGCCGCCGCTAGGGGCGCGGAAGCACTATTTTTGACGGTTTTTCGGCCGTAGCGCCTAAACTAAGCCGCGTACGGAGGAACGAGACACTTTAGAGTAATAAGCGTCCCAAAATACGGGGTACCGACCGCATTAAAAAAATAAAAAAAATTAAACATTTTTTAACGGACTTAGAATTTGGAAATCTGCCATTTTTCGAGGTTTTCGGCGCTTTTCTCCCAGACTATGGAATCTAGCGGGCTGTAACCGGTACCCGACGGTGAGGAATTACGAGGCGCACCTGCGAGACGTCTAACCGAGCCGCTAGCTCCGACCGTCTGCCCTCCAGACCCGAAAAACCGCCAAAATCGTTTTTCCGGATTTGACGCCAAACTAATCATCCGATGGAAGAGATCGAAAGTCCGTAGGCATCGGGCATTAATAACAAAACTTTCATCTTATGTGCACCAACCACGTAGGACCAACGGTTAAGAAGACCCCAATATTCGGCAAGCCGTAGCTCGAAAACCGTTGATCTGAGAGGTCTAAAACGACAGAGCATATGAATCTCCTCGACGAGAGCTACAACTTGGTGGGTCGTTTGCCATACTTTCCACCAACGGCGCGCCCGGAATTTACGTTTGAAGTTTTTGCTCAAATTCCCGAACTTTGACCTCGAATAGCTCCGAAACTACTGGAGCGAGGGACCCGCCGTTGGAACATCTCGAACCAGCGTGCCGAGATCTCCCACTTTGATAATAAACTCCAAAGCGTTCCGGTCAAAAATAGAGTTTCTAATTTTTTTCTAACGCTAATATCTGTCTAACGGTTAGAGGTAAAAATCCGTCTGGTGCGCCGTTGGATAGCGCGGCCCGAGTACTATAAGCACGCATGCGCATGTTGACCTGCTGGGCCTAACGACGACGCTACAGCGCCCCGTGGTGTCGGTACATGCAAAAAGTTGGACTTGTAATTTTTTCGCCGATCGGGAACCGGTTTTTCGCGATTTTCTCCTAAACTACTGGAGATATCGAGACGTTTGTTGCACCGCTGGATGCGCCGTCCCGAGATCTACCTAAGACTAGCAGACGGTCGGCTAGTAGTTCCAACCGCCGCCGCTAGAGGCGAAAAACCTATTTTTTGGCGGTTTTTCGGCCCTAGCGGCCAAACTAAGGGCGCTACGGAGGAACCGACCACATATTCGTGATCAGCGACCCAAAATACGGGTTAGCCGACACACGAGAAAAATTAAAAAAAATAAATTAGTTCTAACATTTTTCTAACGCTAATATCTCTCTAACGGTTGGAGCTACGGTGCCGCCGACTGCACCGTTGGAAAGCCCGTGTCGAGATTGACCAGATTTATGGTAACCATATATATACCACAACATTACCCATTCTCACATTCTCCGCAAGGCCTGGCAATAAGTCAGCCATGGCCATGGGACAGTTACAAGGAAATACCTCAATTTTCCAATAGTTCCGGTTTTTTTCCGAATTGTAATCGCGATTTTCTCTCGAACCAGGACAGCTATCGAAAATCCGCTTGGTGCAAAATGCGCGGGCCGCCGGGCTCTACATTTTCGGTTATCTTCATGTTCCACGTGGGACTTAGCGTTAAGCCGTGCGGCGCGGTTGAAATTTCGAGCCGCCGGTCTTTCGCCGTTTTCTCCTAAACTATTATAGGTAGCGAGCCGGCGGTTGTACCGTTGGATTGCCCGTCCCAAGGGCTACCTTTTTCATAATAAACACCAAAGCGCTCCGGTCGAAAAATAAGTTTCTAATTTTCTTCTAACGCTACTATCTACTCAGCCGTTAGAGGTAGAGAGCCCGCTGTTACACCGTTGGATAGCGCGTCCCGAGTACTACAGGTTACCATACTATAGAATGAAATATAAACCTAGGTGGAATAGATCCTGAGGTAATTCAAAATCCAGCAGATAAGTAATCTGCCAATATTAACCTAAGTTAAATCAGTGCCTATTTTTATCTATCTTCTATCGTTGGAAGGAAGCTAAAGTACTGGCTGCCCAAGACAGGAAGGCAAGCTAGAGGAATATGCAACGTAATCACTTGCTGTCTCCTCGGGTTGTATGCTCGCCTTCCTAGTATGACGAGGATGGACGAAGTGTTGTCACATAGTTCACCTATACATAATACCTATCGCTGCAAAAAAACATTAGTTCTAGCAACATGGGTGACTCATATGCACTCTCATTCACTCGTTTCCTAGTAAACAGACCCGCTACCGGAGCGGCTAAACAGTTCAAGCTCCTATGCCTTTCGTACCCCTCGAGTCTTCTTGTCGTAGGCATACAGGATTAGTTCTCAAGAAAGGGGAAGATAATGAAGGGTAAAATTGTTCAGGCCAATTTGCTTGCTTAATACTCTTGCAAACGTACAGGTTCGTCTTTCATATACAGGCAGCATGCTGGAACATATGAGTGGTACGCAATTTGGTTTTAGAAAGAATTCCACGGCAGATGCAATAAACTATGCACCAGAAAGAGTAAATACAAGTGATCATGTGCGTGTGGTTTTTTTTTTAATTTAGGTCCTCCGAGGTTAAGTAATATTGGACGGTGAACGAGTTGGATGAAATGTTGCTCGACATTCGCCTTTAATAAGGGAAAACCCTGGTAAACGAAAAACTTATCCGGGTAGCTCACTCTGTTTAGGCACACTTTACTATGACGAGGTATCTATATAACAGCATATGACGGATCAAAATTGGAAATGTTAGAATTAGAAGAAATCTAAGGACACGAGAGGCATAATACATACGCAACAACAACAACAACACATTGCCGCCGGGGCCTTGGGACATTTAGCTCACTCTGTTTAGGCACACGCTAGCTCTGAAGATACTTTTAGTGCCGCCTGTCAAGTTTGGGCGGCACGATGTTTACACTCGTGTTTTTCACCGTTGGCGAACACTTGTTTCACGCCGTCGTGTTGGCAGCAGCTGCTGTTGCCAACATGCGGTCGGTCGTTTCTGCAGCACCGAGATGCAATGTAGTGTCGGGCAAGCGCTCAACCCAACGAGCTCTCGGACTGATTTTCTTTCTTTCTTTCCTTCTCTTTTTCCGCTGTTTGCGACGTTAACTGTTCTCCAGCCCTGAATTAAGGTTGGATGAACTTCATTGTTTCCCTCCAGATGGCAGACTCGGCACCTACGTGTCTGTGGGTTGGATTCCAACAGTTTCCTTAGTGTGAATGTGTGAAAGCGTCCAGGTTCGACACTTGGTAACGTCGAGGCGGATTGGCCGGCCGGCGTGCCTGCGCAGTACCTGTATGCGCGAACACTTAGCAACAATTCCGCGAAGGTGGCGCTTAGGCGGGGGGGTGGGTAATCCGTAAAGGTCGGTGCAACATGTCCTCCCGCCATTAGCGATTATTTTCGTCTATACCATCGTTCATTGTGTGCATTGGGCGTAAAGGCATTTTCCACAGGGTGGTATTGCGGTTTTGGTAACTTTTGCTTACATTAATTTTGCGTTGCGTGTCCTCATACACTTGTACTATCATTTTATATATATCGGGAACCGGTTTTTCGCAATTTTCTCCTAAACTACTGGAGATATCGAGACGATTCTTGCACCGCTGGATGCACCGTCCCGAGATCTACCTACGGCTAGCAGACGGTCGGGTAGTATCTCATAGCGCCGCCGCTAGGGGCGCGGAAGCACTATTTTTGACGGTTTTTCGGCCGTAGCGCCTAAACTAAGCCGCGTACGGAGGAACGAGACACTTTAGAGTAATAAGCGTCCCAAAATACGGGGTACCGACCGCATTAAAAAAATAAAAAAAATTAAAAATTTTTTAACGGACTTAGAATTTGGAAATCTGCCATTTTTCGAGGTTTTCGGCGCTTTTCTCCCAGACTATGGAATCTAGCGGGCTGTAACCGGTACCCGACGGTGAGGAATTACGAGGCGCACCTGCGAGACGTCTAACCGAGCCGCTAGCTCCGACCGTCTGCCCTCCAGACCCGAAAAACCGCCAAAATCGTTTTTCCGGATTTGACGCCAAACTAATCATCCGATGGAAGAGATCGAAAGTCCGTAGGCATCGGGCATTAATAACAAAACTTTCATCTTATGTGCACCAACCACGTAGGACCAACGGTTAAGAAGACCCCAATATTCGGCAAGCCGTAGCTCGAAAACCGTTGATCTGAGAGGTCTAAAACGACAGAGCATATGAATCTCCTCGACGAGAGCTACAACTTGGTGGGTCGTTTGCCATACTTTCCACCAACGGCGCGCCCGGAATTTACGTTTGAAGTTTTTGCTCAAATTCCCGAAATTTGACCTCGAATAGCTCCGAAACTACTGGAGCTAGGGACCCGCCGTTGGAACATCTCGAACCAGCGTGCCGAGATCTCCCACTTTGATAATAAACTCCAAAGCGCTCCGGTCAAAAATAGAGTTTCTAATTTTTTTCTAACGCTAATATCTGTCTAACGGTTAGAGGTAAAAATCCGTCTGGTGCGCCGTTGGATAGCGCGGCCCGAGTACTATAAGCACGCATGCGCATGTTGACCTGCTGGGCCTAACGACGACGCTACAGCGCCCCGTGGTGTCGGTACATGCAAAAAGTTGGACTTGTAATTTTTTCGCCGATCGGGAACCGGTTTTTCGCGATTTTCTCCTAAACTACTGGAGATATCGAGACGTTTGTTGCACCGCTGGATGCGCCGTCCCGAGATCTACCTAAGACTAGCAGACGGTCGGCTAGTAGTTCCAACCGCCGCCGCTAGAGGCGAAAAACCTATTTTTTGGCGGTTTTTCGGCCCTAGCGGCCAAACTAAGGGCGCTACGGAGGAACCGACCACATATTCGTGATCAGCGACCCAAAATACGGGTTAACCGACACACGAGAAAGATCCAAAAAAATAAATAAGTTCTAACATTTTTCTAACGCTAATATCTCTCTAACGGTGGGAGCTACGGGGCCGCCGGCTGCACCGGCGGAAAGGCCGTCCCGAGATAGGATCTGGCCCGGCGCGACGCCTAACGACGACGCCACAGCGTCCCGTAGTGTAAGTACTCGCTATACGTTGGACTTGTAATTTTTTCGCCGATCGGGAACCGGTTTTTCGCGATTTTCTCCTAAACCACTGGAGATATCGAGACGATTCTTGCACCGCTAGATGCGGCGTCGCGAGATCTACCTACGATTAGCAGACGGTCGGCTAGTAGTTCCAACCGCCGCCGCTAGGGGCGAAAAACCTATTTTTTGGCGGTTTTTCGGCCATATCTCCTAAACTAAGGGCGCTACGGAGGAACCGACCACATATTCGTGATCAGCGACCCAAAATACGGGTTAGCCGACACACGAGAAAAATTAAAAAAAATAAATTAGTTCTAACATTTTTCTAACGCTAATATCTCTCTAACGGTTGGAGCTACGGTGCCGCCGACTGCACCGTTGGAAAGCCCGTGTCGAGATTGACCAGATTTATGGTAACCATATATATACCACAACATTACCCATTCTCACATTCTCCGCAAGGCCTGGCAATAAGTCAGCCATGGCCATGGGACAGTTACAAGGAAATACCTCAATTTTCCAATAGTTCCGGTTTTTTTCCGAATTGTAATCGCGATTTTCTCTCGAACCAGGACAGCTATCGAAAATCCGCTTGGTGCAAAATGCGCGGGCCGCCGGGCTCTACATTTTCGGTTATCTTCATGTTCCACGTGGGACTTAGCGTTAAGCCGTGCGGCGCGGTTGAAATTTCGAGCCGCCGGTCTTTCGCCGTTTTCTCCTAAACTATTATAGGTAGCGAGCCGGCGGTTGTACCGTTGGATTGCCCGTCCCAAGGGCTACCTTTTTCATAATAAACACCAAAGCGCTCCGGTCGAAAAATAAGTTTCTAATTTTCTTCTAACGCTACTATCTACTCAGCCGTTAGAGGTAGAGAGCCCGCTGTTACACCGTTGGATAGCGCGTCCCGAGTACTACAGGTTACCATACTATAGAATGAAATATAAACCTAGGTGGAATAGATCCTGAGGTAATTCAAAATCCAGCAGATAAGTAATCTGCCAATATTAACCTAAGTTAAATCAGTGCCTATTTTTATCTATCTTCTATCGTTGGAAGGAAGCTAAAGTACTGGCTGCCCAAGACAGGAAGGCAAGCTAGAGGAATATGCAACGTAATCACTTGCTGTCTCCTCGGGTTGTATGCTCGCCTTCCTAGTATGACGAGGATGGACGAAGTGTTGTCACATAGTTCACCTATACATAATACCTATCGCTGCAAAAAAACATTAGTTCTAGCAACATGGGTGACTCATATGCACTCTCATTCACTCGTTTCCTAGTAAACAGACCCGCTACCGGAGCGGCTAAACAGTTCAAGCTCCTATGCCTTTCGTACCCCTCGAGTCTTCTTGTCGTAGGCATACAGGATTAGTTCTCAAGAAAGGGGAAGATAATGAAGGGTAAAATTGTTCAGGCCAATTTGCTTGCTTAATACTCTTGCAAACGTACAGGTTCGTCTTTCATATACAGGCAGCATGCTGGAACATATGAGTGGTACGCAATTTGGTTTTAGAAAGAATTCCACGGCAGATGCAATAAACTATGCACCAGAAAGAGTAAATACAAGTGATCATGTGCGTGTGGTTTTTTTTTTAATTTAGGTCCTCCGAGGTTAAGTAATATTGGACGGTGAACGAGTTGGATGAAATGTTGCTCGACATTCGCCTTTAATAAGGGAAAACCCTGGTAAACGAAAAACTTATCCGGGTAGCTCACTCTGTTTAGGCACACTTTACTATGACGAGGTATCTATATAACAGCATATGACGGATCAAAATTGGAAATGTTAGAATTAGAAGAAATCTAAGGACACGAGAGGCATAATACATACGCAACAACAACAACAACACATTGCCGCCGGGGCCTTGGGACATTTAGCTCACTCTGTTTAGGCACACGCTAGCTCTGAAGATACTTTTAGTGCCGCCTGTCAAGTTTGGGCGGCACGATGTTTACACTCGTGTTTTTCACCGTTGGCGAACACTTGTTTCACGCCGTCGTGTTGGCAGCAGCTGCTGTTGCCAACATGCGGTCGGTCGTTTCTGCAGCACCGAGATGCAATGTAGTGTCGGGCAAGCGCTCAACCCAACGAGCTCTCGGACTGATTTTCTTTCTTTCTTTCCTTCTCTTTTTCCGCTGTTTGCGACGTTAACTGTTCTCCAGCCCTGAATTAAGGTTGGATGAACTTCATTGTTTCCCTCCAGATGGCAGACTCGGCACCTACGTGTCTGTGGGTTGGATTCCAACAGTTTCCTTAGTGTGAATGTGTGAAAGCGTCCAGGTTCGACACTTGGTAACGTCGAGGCGGATTGGCCGGCCGGCGTGCCTGCGCAGTACCTGTATGCGCGAACACTTAGCAACAATTCCGCGAAGGTGGCGCTTAGGCGGGGGGGTGGGTAATCCGTAAAGGTCGGTGCAACATGTCCTCCCGCCATTAGCGATTATTTTCGTCTATACCATCGTTCATTGTGTGCATTGGGCGTAAAGGCATTTTCCACAGGGTGGTATTGCGGTTTTGGTAACTTTTGCTTACATTAATTTTGCGTTGCGTGTCCTCATACACTTGTACTATCATTTTATATATATCGGGAACCGGTTTTTCGCAATTTTCTCCTAAACTACTGGAGATATCGAGACGATTCTTGCACCGCTGGATGCACCGTCCCGAGATCTACCTACGGCTAGCAGACGGTCGGGTAGTATCTCATAGCGCCGCCGCTAGGGGCGCGGAAGCACTATTTTTGACGGTTTTTCGGCCGTAGCGCCTAAACTAAGCCGCGTACGGAGGAACGAGACACTTTAGAGTAATAAGCGTCCCAAAATACGGGGTACCGACCGCATTAAAAAAATAAAAAAAATTAAAAATTTTTTAACGGACTTAGAATTTGGAAATCTGCCATTTTTCGAGGTTTTCGGCGCTTTTCTCCCAGACTATGGAATCTAGCGGGCTGTAACCGGTACCCGACGGTGAGGAATTACGAGGCGCACCTGCGAGACGTCTAACCGAGCCGCTAGCTCCGACCGTCTGCCCTCCAGACCCGAAAAACCGCCAAAATCGTTTTTCCGGATTTGACGCCAAACTAATCATCCGATGGAAGAGATCGAAAGTCCGTAGGCATCGGGCATTAATAACAAAACTTTCATCTTATGTGCACCAACCACGTAGGACCAACGGTTAAGAAGACCCCAATATTCGGCAAGCCGTAGCTCGAAAACCGTTGATCTGAGAGGTCTAAAACGACAGAGCATATGAATCTCCTCGACGAGAGCTACAACTTGGTGGGTCGTTTGCCATACTTTCCACCAACGGCGCGCCCGGAATTTACGTTTGAAGTTTTTGCTCAAATTCCCGAAATTTGACCTCGAATAGCTCCGAAACTACTGGAGCTAGGGACCCGCCGTTGGAACATCTCGAACCAGCGTGCCGAGATCTCCCACTTTGATAATAAACTCCAAAGCGCTCCGGTCAAAAATAGAGTTTCTAATTTTTTTCTAACGCTAATATCTGTCTAACGGTTAGAGGTAAAAATCCGTCTGGTGCGCCGTTGGATAGCGCGGCCCGAGTACTATAAGCACGCATGCGCATGTTGACCTGCTGGGCCTAACGACGACGCTACAGCGCCCCGTGGTGTCGGTACATGCAAAAAGTTGGACTTGTAATTTTTTCGCCGATCGGGAACCGGTTTTTCGCGATTTTCTCCTAAACTACTGGAGATATCGAGACGTTTGTTGCACCGCTGGATGCGCCGTCCCGAGATCTACCTAAGACTAGCAGACGGTCGGCTAGTAGTTCCAACCGCCGCCGCTAGAGGCGAAAAACCTATTTTTTGGCGGTTTTTCGGCCCTAGCGGCCAAACTAAGGGCGCTACGGAGGAACCGACCACATATTCGTGATCAGCGACCCAAAATACGGGTTAACCGACACACGAGAAAGATCCAAAAAAATAAATAAGTTCTAACATTTTTCTAACGCTAATATCTCTCTAACGGTGGGAGCTACGGGGCCGCCGGCTGCACCGGCGGAAAGGCCGTCCCGAGATAGGATCTGGCCCGGCGCGACGCCTAACGACGACGCCACAGCGTCCCGTAGTGTAAGTACTCGCTATACGTTGGACTTGTAATTTTTTCGCCGATCGGGAACCGGTTTTTCGCGATTTTCTCCTAAACCACTGGAGATATCGAGACGATTCTTGCACCGCTAGATGCGGCGTCGCGAGATCTACCTACGATTAGCAGACGGTCGGCTAGTAGTTCCAACCGCCGCCGCTAGGGGCGAAAAACCTATTTTTTGGCGGTTTTTCGGCCATATCTCCTAAACTAAGGGCGCTACGGAGGAACCGACCACATATTCGTGATCAGCGACCCAAAATACGGGTTAGCCGACACACGAGAAAAATTAAAAAAAATAAATTAGTTCTAACATTTTTCTAACGCTAATATCTCTCTAACGGTTGGAGCTACGGTGCCGCCGACTGCACCGTTGGAAAGCCCGTGTCGAGATTGACCAGATTTATGGTAACCATATATATACCACAACATTACCCATTCTCACATTCTCCGCAAGGCCTGGCAATAAGTCAGCCATGGCCATGGGACAGTTACAAGGAAATACCTCAATTTTCCAATAGTTCCGGTTTTTTTCCGAATTGTAATCGCGATTTTCTCTCGAACCAGGACAGCTATCGAAAATCCGCTTGGTGCAAAATGCGCGGGCCGCCGGGCTCTACATTTTCGGTTATCTTCATGTTCCACGTGGGACTTAGCGTTAAGCCGTGCGGCGCGGTTGAAATTTCGAGCCGCCGGTCTTTCGCCGTTTTCTCCTAAACTATTATAGGTAGCGAGCCGGCGGTTGTACCGTTGGATTGCCCGTCCCAAGGGCTACCTTTTTCATAATAAACACCAAAGCGCTCCGGTCGAAAAATAAGTTTCTAATTTTCTTCTAACGCTACTATCTACTCAGCCGTTAGAGGTAGAGAGCCCGCTGTTACACCGTTGGATAGCGCGTCCCGAGTACTACAGGTTACCATACTATAGAATGAAATATAAACCTAGGTGGAATAGATCCTGAGGTAATTCAAAATCCAGCAGATAAGTAATCTGCCAATATTAACCTAAGTTAAATCAGTGCCTATTTTTATCTATCTTCTATCGTTGGAAGGAAGCTAAAGTACTGGCTGCCCAAGACAGGAAGGCAAGCTAGAGGAATATGCAACGTAATCACTTGCTGTCTCCTCGGGTTGTATGCTCGCCTTCCTAGTATGACGAGGATGGACGAAGTGTTGTCACATAGTTCACCTATACATAATACCTATCGCTGCAAAAAAACATTAGTTCTAGCAACATGGGTGACTCATATGCACTCTCATTCACTCGTTTCCTAGTAAACAGACCCGCTACCGGAGCGGCTAAACAGTTCAAGCTCCTATGCCTTTCGTACCCCTCGAGTCTTCTTGTCGTAGGCATACAGGATTAGTTCTCAAGAAAGGGGAAGATAATGAAGGGTAAAATTGTTCAGGCCAATTTGCTTGCTTAATACTCTTGCAAACGTACAGGTTCGTCTTTCATATACAGGCAGCATGCTGGAACATATGAGTGGTACGCAATTTGGTTTTAGAAAGAATTCCACGGCAGATGCAATAAACTATGCACCAGAAAGAGTAAATACAAGTGATCATGTGCGTGTGGTTTTTTTTTTAATTTAGGTCCTCCGAGGTTAAGTAATATTGGACGGTGAACGAGTTGGATGAAATGTTGCTCGACATTCGCCTTTAATAAGGGAAAACCCTGGTAAACGAAAAACTTATCCGGGTAGCTCACTCTGTTTAGGCACACTTTACTATGACGAGGTATCTATATAACAGCATATGACGGATCAAAATTGGAAATGTTAGAATTAGAAGAAATCTAAGGACACGAGAGGCATAATACATACGCAACAACAACAACAACACATTGCCGCCGGGGCCTTGGGACATTTAGCTCACTCTGTTTAGGCACACGCTAGCTCTGAAGATACTTTTAGTGCCGCCTGTCAAGTTTGGGCGGCACGATGTTTACACTCGTGTTTTTCACCGTTGGCGAACACTTGTTTCACGCCGTCGTGTTGGCAGCAGCTGCTGTTGCCAACATGCGGTCGGTCGTTTCTGCAGCACCGAGATGCAATGTAGTGTCGGGCAAGCGCTCAACCCAACGAGCTCTCGGACTGATTTTCTTTCTTTCTTTCCTTCTCTTTTTCCGCTGTTTGCGACGTTAACTGTTCTCCAGCCCTGAATTAAGGTTGGATGAACTTCATTGTTTCCCTCCAGATGGCAGACTCGGCACCTACGTGTCTGTGGGTTGGATTCCAACAGTTTCCTTAGTGTGAATGTGTGAAAGCGTCCAGGTTCGACACTTGGTAACGTCGAGGCGGATTGGCCGGCCGGCGTGCCTGCGCAGTACCTGTATGCGCGAACACTTAGCAACAATTCCGCGAAGGTGGCGCTTAGGCGGGGGGGTGGGTAATCCGTAAAGGTCGGTGCAACATGTCCTCCCGCCATTAGCGATTATTTTCGTCTATACCATCGTTCATTGTGTGCATTGGGCGTAAAGGCATTTTCCACAGGGTGGTATTGCGGTTTTGGTAACTTTTGCTTACATTAATTTTGCGTTGCGTGTCCTCATACACTTGTACTATCATTTTATATATATCGGGAACCGGTTTTTCGCAATTTTCTCCTAAACTACTGGAGATATCGAGACGATTCTTGCACCGCTGGATGCACCGTCCCGAGATCTACCTACGGCTAGCAGACGGTCGGGTAGTATCTCATAGCGCCGCCGCTAGGGGCGCGGAAGCACTATTTTTGACGGTTTTTCGGCCGTAGCGCCTAAACTAAGCCGCGTACGGAGGAACGAGACACTTTAGAGTAATAAGCGTCCCAAAATACGGGGTACCGACCGCATTAAAAAAATAAAAAAAATTAAAAATTTTTTAACGGACTTAGAATTTGGAAATCTGCCATTTTTCGAGGTTTTCGGCGCTTTTCTCCCAGACTATGGAATCTAGCGGGCTGTAACCGGTACCCGACGGTGAGGAATTACGAGGCGCACCTGCGAGACGTCTAACCGAGCCGCTAGCTCCGACCGTCTGCCCTCCAGACCCGAAAAACCGCCAAAATCGTTTTTCCGGATTTGACGCCAAACTAATCATCCGATGGAAGAGATCGAAAGTCCGTAGGCATCGGGCATTAATAACAAAACTTTCATCTTATGTGCACCAACCACGTAGGACCAACGGTTAAGAAGACCCCAATATTCGGCAAGCCGTAGCTCGAAAACCGTTGATCTGAGAGGTCTAAAACGACAGAGCATATGAATCTCCTCGACGAGAGCTACAACTTGGTGGGTCGTTTGCCATACTTTCCACCAACGGCGCGCCCGGAATTTACGTTTGAAGTTTTTGCTCAAATTCCCGAACTTTGACCTCGAATAGCTCCGAAACTACTGGAGCTAGGGACCCGCCGTTGGAACATCTCGAACCATCGTGCCGAGATCTCCCACTTTGATAATAAACTCCAAAGCGCTCCGGTCAAAAATAGAGTTTCTAATTTTTTTCTAACGCTAATATCTGTCTAACGGTTAGAGGTAAAAATCCGTCTGGTGCGCCGTTGGATAGCGCGGCCCGAGTACTATAAGCACGCATGCGCATGTTGACCTGCTGGGCCTAACGACGACGCTACAGCGCCCCGTGGTGTCGGTACATGCAAAAAGTTGGACTTGTAATTTTTTCGCCGATCGGGAACCGGTTTTTCGCGATTTTCTCCTAAACTACTGGAGATATCGAGACGTTTGTTGCACCGCTGGATGCGCCGTCCCGAGATCTACCTAAGACTAGCAGACGGTCGGCTAGTAGTTCCAACCGCCGCCGCTAGAGGCGAAAAACCTATTTTTTGGCGGTTTTTCGGCCCTAGCGGCCAAACTAAGGGCGCTACGGAGGAACCGACCACATATTCGTGATCAGCGACCCAAAATACGGGTTAACCGACACACGAGAAAGATCCAAAAAAATAAATAAGTTCTAACATTTTTCTAACGCTAATATCTCTCTAACGGTGGGAGCTACGGGGCCGCCGGCTGCACCGGCGGAAAGGCCGTCCCGAGATAGGATCTGGCCCGGCGCGACGCCTAACGACGACGCCACAGCGTCCCGTAGTGTAAGTACTCGCTATACGTTGGACTTGTAATTTTTTCGCCGATCGGGAACCGGTTTTTCGCGATTTTCTCCTAAACCACTGGAGATATCGAGACGATTCTTGCACCGCTAGATGCGGCGTCGCGAGATCTACCTACGATTAGCAGACGGTCGGCTAGTAGTTCCAACCGCCGCCGCTAGGGGCGAAAAACCTATTTTTTGGCGGTTTTTCGGCCATATCTCCTAAACTAAGGGCGCTACGGAGGAACCGACCACATATTCGTGATCAGCGACCCAAAATACGGGTTAGCCGACACACGAGAAAAATTAAAAAAAATAAATTAGTTCTAACATTTTTCTAACGCTAATATCTCTCTAACGGTTGGAGCTACGGTGCCGCCGACTGCACCGTTGGAAAGCCCGTGTCGAGATTGACCAGATTTATGGTAACCATATATATACCACAACATTACCCATTCTCACATTCTCCGCAAGGCCTGGCAATAAGTCAGCCATGGCCATGGGACAGTTACAAGGAAATACCTCAATTTTCCAATAGTTCCGGTTTTTTTCCGAATTGTAATCGCGATTTTCTCTCGAACCAGGACAGCTATCGAAAATCCGCTTGGTGCAAAATGCGCGGGCCGCCGGGCTCTACATTTTCGGTTATCTTCATGTTCCACGTGGGACTTAGCGTTAAGCCGTGCGGCGCGGTTGAAATTTCGAGCCGCCGGTCTTTCGCCGTTTTCTCCTAAACTATTATAGGTAGCGAGCCGGCGGTTGTACCGTTGGATTGCCCGTCCCAAGGGCTACCTTTTTCATAATAAACACCAAAGCGCTCCGGTCGAAAAATAAGTTTCTAATTTTCTTCTAACGCTACTATCTACTCAGCCGTTAGAGGTAGAGAGCCCGCTGTTACACCGTTGGATAGCGCGTCCCGAGTACTACAGGTTACCATACTATAGAATGAAATATAAACCTAGGTGGAATAGATCCTGAGGTAATTCAAAATCCAGCAGATAAGTAATCTGCCAATATTAACCTAAGTTAAATCAGTGCCTATTTTTATCTATCTTCTATCGTTGGAAGGAAGCTAAAGTACTGGCTGCCCAAGACAGGAAGGCAAGCTAGAGGAATATGCAACGTAATCACTTGCTGTCTCCTCGGGTTGTATGCTCGCCTTCCTAGTATGACGAGGATGGACGAAGTGTTGTCACATAGTTCACCTATACATAATACCTATCGCTGCAAAAAAACATTAGTTCTAGCAACATGGGTGACTCATATGCACTCTCATTCACTCGTTTCCTAGTAAACAGACCCGCTACCGGAGCGGCTAAACAGTTCAAGCTCCTATGCCTTTCGTACCCCTCGAGTCTTCTTGTCGTAGGCATACAGGATTAGTTCTCAAGAAAGGGGAAGATAATGAAGGGTAAAATTGTTCAGGCCAATTTGCTTGCTTAATACTCTTGCAAACGTACAGGTTCGTCTTTCATATACAGGCAGCATGCTGGAACATATGAGTGGTACGCAATTTGGTTTTAGAAAGAATTCCACGGCAGATGCAATAAACTATGCACCAGAAAGAGTAAATACAAGTGATCATGTGCGTGTGGTTTTTTTCTTAATTTAGGTCCTCCGAGGTTAAGTAATATTGGACGGTGAACGAGTTGGATGAAATGTTGCTCGACATTCGCCTTTAATAAGGGAAAACCCTGGTAAACGAAAAACTTATCCGGGTAGCTCACTCTGTTTAGGCACACTTTACTATGACGAGGTATCTATATAACAGCATATGACGGATCAAAATTGGAAATGTTAGAATTAGAAGAAATCTAAGGACACGAGAGGCATAATACATACGCAACAACAACAACAACACATTGCCGCCGGGGCCTTGGGACATTTAGCTCACTCTGTTTAGGCACACGCTAGCTCTGAAGATACTTTTAGTGCCGCCTGTCAAGTTTGGGCGGCACGATGTTTACACTCGTGTTTTTCACCGTTGGCGAACACTTGTTTCACGCCGTCGTGTTGGCAGCAGCTGCTGTTGCCAACATGCGGTCGGTCGTTTCTGCAGCACCGAGATGCAATGTAGTGTCGGGCAAGCGCTCAACCCAACGAGCTCTCGGACTGATTTTCTTTCTTTCTTTCCTTCTCTTTTTCCGCTGTTTGCGACGTTAACTGTTCTCCAGCCCTGAATTAAGGTTGGATGAACTTCATTGTTTCCCTCCAGATGGCAGACTCGGCACCTACGTGTCTGTGGGTTGGATTCCAACAGTTTCCTTAGTGTGAATGTGTGAAAGCGTCCAGGTTCGACACTTGGTAACGTCGAGGCGGATTGGCCGGCCGGCGTGCCTGCGCAGTACCTGTATGCGCGAACACTTAGCAACAATTCCGCGAAGGTGGCGCTTAGGCGGGGGGGTGGGTAATCCGTAAAGGTCGGTGCAACATGTCCTCCCGCCATTAGCGATTATTTTCGTCTATACCATCGTTCATTGTGTGCATTGGGCGTAAAGGCATTTTCCACAGGGTGGTATTGCGGTTTTGGTAACTTTTGCTTACATTAATTTTGCGTTGCGTGTCCTCATACACTTGTACTATCATTTTATATATATCGGGAACCGGTTTTTCGCAATTTTCTCCTAAACTACTGGAGATATCGAGACGATTCTTGCACCGCTGGATGCACCGTCCCGAGATCTACCTACGGCTAGCAGACGGTCGGGTAGTATCTCATAGCGCCGCCGCTAGGGGCGCGGAAGCACTATTTTTGACGGTTTTTCGGCCGTAGCGCCTAAACTAAGCCGCGTACGGAGGAACGAGACACTTTAGAGTAATAAGCGTCCCAAAATACGGGGTACCGACCGCATTAAAAAAATAAAAAAAATTAAAAATTTTTTAACGGACTTAGAATTTGGAAATCTGCCATTTTTCGAGGTTTTCGGCGCTTTTCTCCCAGACTATGGAATCTAGCGGGCTGTAACCGGTACCCGACGGTGAGGAATTACGAGGCGCACCTGCGAGACGTCTAACCGAGCCGCTAGCTCCGACCGTCTGCCCTCCAGACCCGAAAAACCGCCAAAATCGTTTTTCCGGATTTGACGCCAAACTAATCATCCGATGGAAGAGATCGAAAGTCCGTAGGCATCGGGCATTAATAACAAAACTTTCATCTTATGTGCACCAACCACGTAGGACCAACGGTTAAGAAGACCCCAATATTCGGCAAGCCGTAGCTCGAAAACCGTTGATCTGAGAGGTCTAAAACGACAGAGCATATGAATCTCCTCGACGAGAGCTACAACTTGGTGGGTCGTTTGCCATACTTTCCACCAACGGCGCGCCCGGAATTTACGTTTGAAGTTTTTGCTCAAATTCCCGAACTTTGACCTCGAATAGCTCCGAAACTACTGGAGCTAGGGACCCGCCGTTGGAACATCTCGAACCATCGTGCCGAGATCTCCCACTTTGATAATAAACTCCAAAGCGCTCCGGTCAAAAATAGAGTTTCTAATTTTTTTCTAACGCTAATATCTGTCTAACGGTTAGAGGTAAAAATCCGTCTGGTGCGCCGTTGGATAGCGCGGCCCGAGTACTATAAGCACGCATGCGCATGTTGACCTGCTGGGCCTAACGACGACGCTACAGCGCCCCGTGGTGTCGGTACATGCAAAAAGTTGGACTTGTAATTTTTTCGCCGATCGGGAACCGGTTTTTCGCGATTTTCTCCTAAACTACTGGAGATATCGAGACGTTTGTTGCACCGCTGGATGCGCCGTCCCGAGATCTACCTAAGACTAGCAGACGGTCGGCTAGTAGTTCCAACCGCCGCCGCTAGAGGCGAAAAACCTATTTTTTGGCGGTTTTTCGGCCCTAGCGGCCAAACTAAGGGCGCTACGGAGGAACCGACCACATATTCGTGATCAGCGACCCAAAATACGGGTTAACCGACACACGAGAAAGATCCAAAAAAATAAATAAGTTCTAACATTTTTCTAACGCTAATATCTCTCTAACGGTGGGAGCTACGGGGCCGCCGGCTGCACCGGCGGAAAGGCCGTCCCGAGATAGGATCTGGCCCGGCGCGACGCCTAACGACGACGCCACAGCGTCCCGTAGTGTAAGTACTCGCTATACGTTGGACTTGTAATTTTTTCGCCGATCGGGAACCGGTTTTTCGCGATTTTCTCCTAAACCACTGGAGATATCGAGACGATTCTTGCACCGCTAGATGCGGCGTCGCGAGATCTACCTACGATTAGCAGACGGTCGGCTAGTAGTTCCAACCGCCGCCGCTAGGGGCGAAAAACCTATTTTTTGGCGGTTTTTCGGCCATATCTCCTAAACTAAGGGCGCTACGGAGGAACCGACCACATATTCGTGATCAGCGACCCAAAATACGGGTTAGCCGACACACGAGAAAAATTAAAAAAAATAAATTAGTTCTAACATTTTTCTAACGCTAATATCTCTCTAACGGTTGGAGCTACGGTGCCGCCGACTGCACCGTTGGAAAGCCCGTGTCGAGATTGACCAGATTTATGGTAACCATATATATACCACAACATTACCCATTCTCACATTCTCCGCAAGGCCTGGCAATAAGTCAGCCATGGCCATGGGACAGTTACAAGGAAATACCTCAATTTTCCAATAGTTCCGGTTTTTTTCCGAATTGTAATCGCGATTTTCTCTCGAACCAGGACAGCTATCGAAAATCCGCTTGGTGCAAAATGCGCGGGCCGCCGGGCTCTACATTTTCGGTTATCTTCATGTTCCACGTGGGACTTAGCGTTAAGCCGTGCGGCGCGGTTGAAATTTCGAGCCGCCGGTCTTTCGCCGTTTTCTCCTAAACTATTATAGGTAGCGAGCCGGCGGTTGTACCGTTGGATTGCCCGTCCCAAGGGCTACCTTTTTCATAATAAACACCAAAGCGCTCCGGTCGAAAAATAAGTTTCTAATTTTCTTCTAACGCTACTATCTACTCAGCCGTTAGAGGTAGAGAGCCCGCTGTTACACCGTTGGATAGCGCGTCCCGAGTACTACAGGTTACCATACTATAGAATGAAATATAAACCTAGGTGGAATAGATCCTGAGGTAATTCAAAATCCAGCAGATAAGTAATCTGCCAATATTAACCTAAGTTAAATCAGTGCCTATTTTTATCTATCTTCTATCGTTGGAAGGAAGCTAAAGTACTGGCTGCCCAAGACAGGAAGGCAAGCTAGAGGAATATGCAACGTAATCACTTGCTGTCTCCTCGGGTTGTATGCTCGCCTTCCTAGTATGACGAGGATGGACGAAGTGTTGTCACATAGTTCACCTATACATAATACCTATCGCTGCAAAAAAACATTAGTTCTAGCAACATGGGTGACTCATATGCACTCTCATTCACTCGTTTCCTAGTAAACAGACCCGCTACCGGAGCGGCTAAACAGTTCAAGCTCCTATGCCTTTCGTACCCCTCGAGTCTTCTTGTCGTAGGCATACAGGATTAGTTCTCAAGAAAGGGGAAGATAATGAAGGGTAAAATTGTTCAGGCCAATTTGCTTGCTTAATACTCTTGCAAACGTACAGGTTCGTCTTTCATATACAGGCAGCATGCTGGAACATATGAGTGGTACGCAATTTGGTTTTAGAAAGAATTCCACGGCAGATGCAATAAACTATGCACCAGAAAGAGTAAATACAAGTGATCATGTGCGTGTGGTTTTTTTCTTAATTTAGGTCCTCCGAGGTTAAGTAATATTGGACGGTGAACGAGTTGGATGAAATGTTGCTCGACATTCGCCTTTAATAAGGGAAAACCCTGGTAAACGAAAAACTTATCCGGGTAGCTCACTCTGTTTAGGCACACTTTACTATGACGAGGTATCTATATAACAGCATATGACGGATCAAAATTGGAAATGTTAGAATTAGAAGAAATCTAAGGACACGAGAGGCATAATACATACGCAACAACAACAACAACACATTGCCGCCGGGGCCTTGGGACATTTAGCTCACTCTGTTTAGGCACACGCTAGCTCTGAAGATACTTTTAGTGCCGCCTGTCAAGTTTGGGCGGCACGATGTTTACACTCGTGTTTTTCACCGTTGGCGAACACTTGTTTCACGCCGTCGTGTTGGCAGCAGCTGCTGTTGCCAACATGCGGTCGGTCGTTTCTGCAGCACCGAGATGCAATGTAGTGTCGGGCAAGCGCTCAACCCAACGAGCTCTCGGACTGATTTTCTTTCTTTCTTTCCTTCTCTTTTTCCGCTGTTTGCGACGTTAACTGTTCTCCAGCCCTGAATTAAGGTTGGATGAACTTCATTGTTTCCCTCCAGATGGCAGACTCGGCACCTACGTGTCTGTGGGTTGGATTCCAACAGTTTCCTTAGTGTGAATGTGTGAAAGCGTCCAGGTTCGACACTTGGTAACGTCGAGGCGGATTGGCCGGCCGGCGTGCCTGCGCAGTACCTGTATGCGCGAACACTTAGCAACAATTCCGCGAAGGTGGCGCTTAGGCGGGGGGGTGGGTAATCCGTAAAGGTCGGTGCAACATGTCCTCCCGCCATTAGCGATTATTTTCGTCTATACCATCGTTCATTGTGTGCATTGGGCGTAAAGGCATTTTCCACAGGGTGGTATTGCGGTTTTGGTAACTTTTGCTTACATTAATTTTGCGTTGCGTGTCCTCATACACTTGTACTATCATTTTATATATATCGGGAACCGGTTTTTCGCAATTTTCTCCTAAACTACTGGAGATATCGAGACGATTCTTGCACCGCTGGATGCACCGTCCCGAGATCTACCTACGGCTAGCAGACGGTCGGGTAGTATCTCATAGCGCCGCCGCTAGGGGCGCGGAAGCACTATTTTTGACGGTTTTTCGGCCGTAGCGCCTAAACTAAGCCGCGTACGGAGGAACGAGACACTTTAGAGTAATAAGCGTCCCAAAATACGGGGTACCGACCGCATTAAAAAAATAAAAAAAATTAAAAATTTTTTAACGGACTTAGAATTTGGAAATCTGCCATTTTTCGAGGTTTTCGGCGCTTTTCTCCCAGACTATGGAATCTAGCGGGCTGTAACCGGTACCCGACGGTGAGGAATTACGAGGCGCACCTGCGAGACGTCTAACCGAGCCGCTAGCTCCGACCGTCTGCCCTCCAGACCCGAAAAACCGCCAAAATCGTTTTTCCGGATTTGACGCCAAACTAATCATCCGATGGAAGAGATCGAAAGTCCGTAGGCATCGGGCATTAATAACAAAACTTTCATCTTATGTGCACCAACCACGTAGGACCAACGGTTAAGAAGACCCCAATATTCGGCAAGCCGTAGCTCGAAAACCGTTGATCTGAGAGGTCTAAAACGACAGAGCATATGAATCTCCTCGACGAGAGCTACAACTTGGTGGGTCGTTTGCCATACTTTCCACCAACGGCGCGCCCGGAATTTACGTTTGAAGTTTTTGCTCAAATTCCCGAACTTTGACCTCGAATAGCTCCGAAACTACTGGAGCTAGGGACCCGCCGTTGGAACATCTCGAACCATCGTGCCGAGATCTCCCACTTTGATAATAAACTCCAAAGCGCTCCGGTCAAAAATAGAGTTTCTAATTTTTTTCTAACGCTAATATCTGTCTAACGGTTAGAGGTAAAAATCCGTCTGGTGCGCCGTTGGATAGCGCGGCCCGAGTACTATAAGCACGCATGCGCATGTTGACCTGCTGGGCCTAACGACGACGCTACAGCGCCCCGTGGTGTCGGTACATGCAAAAAGTTGGACTTGTAATTTTTTCGCCGATCGGGAACCGGTTTTTCGCGATTTTCTCCTAAACTACTGGAGATATCGAGACGTTTGTTGCACCGCTGGATGCGCCGTCCCGAGATCTACCTAAGACTAGCAGACGGTCGGCTAGTAGTTCCAACCGCCGCCGCTAGAGGCGAAAAACCTATTTTTTGGCGGTTTTTCGGCCCTAGCGGCCAAACTAAGGGCGCTACGGAGGAACCGACCACATATTCGTGATCAGCGACCCAAAATACGGGTTAACCGACACACGAGAAAGATCCAAAAAAATAAATAAGTTCTAACATTTTTCTAACGCTAATATCTCTCTAACGGTGGGAGCTACGGGGCCGCCGGCTGCACCGGCGGAAAGGCCGTCCCGAGATAGGATCTGGCCCGGCGCGACGCCTAACGACGACGCCACAGCGTCCCGTAGTGTAAGTACTCGCTATACGTTGGACTTGTAATTTTTTCGCCGATCGGGAACCGGTTTTTCGCGATTTTCTCCTAAACCACTGGAGATATCGAGACGATTCTTGCACCGCTAGATGCGGCGTCGCGAGATCTACCTACGATTAGCAGACGGTCGGCTAGTAGTTCCAACCGCCGCCGCTAGGGGCGAAAAACCTATTTTTTGGCGGTTTTTCGGCCATATCTCCTAAACTAAGGGCGCTACGGAGGAACCGACCACATATTCGTGATCAGCGACCCAAAATACGGGTTAGCCGACACACGAGAAAAATTAAAAAAAATAAATTAGTTCTAACATTTTTCTAACGCTAATATCTCTCTAACGGTTGGAGCTACGGTGCCGCCGACTGCACCGTTGGAAAGCCCGTGTCGAGATTGACCAGATTTATGGTAACCATATATATACCACAACATTACCCATTCTCACATTCTCCGCAAGGCCTGGCAATAAGTCAGCCATGGCCATGGGACAGTTACAAGGAAATACCTCAATTTTCCAATAGTTCCGGTTTTTTTCCGAATTGTAATCGCGATTTTCTCTCGAACCAGGACAGCTATCGAAAATCCGCTTGGTGCAAAATGCGCGGGCCGCCGGGCTCTACATTTTCGGTTATCTTCATGTTCCACGTGGGACTTAGCGTTAAGCCGTGCGGCGCGGTTGAAATTTCGAGCCGCCGGTCTTTCGCCGTTTTCTCCTAAACTATTATAGGTAGCGAGCCGGCGGTTGTACCGTTGGATTGCCCGTCCCAAGGGCTACCTTTTTCATAATAAACACCAAAGCGCTCCGGTCGAAAAATAAGTTTCTAATTTTCTTCTAACGCTACTATCTACTCAGCCGTTAGAGGTAGAGAGCCCGCTGTTACACCGTTGGATAGCGCGTCCCGAGTACTACAGGTTACCATACTATAGAATGAAATATAAACCTAGGTGGAATAGATCCTGAGGTAATTCAAAATCCAGCAGATAAGTAATCTGCCAATATTAACCTAAGTTAAATCAGTGCCTATTTTTATCTATCTTCTATCGTTGGAAGGAAGCTAAAGTACTGGCTGCCCAAGACAGGAAGGCAAGCTAGAGGAATATGCAACGTAATCACTTGCTGTCTCCTCGGGTTGTATGCTCGCCTTCCTAGTATGACGAGGATGGACGAAGTGTTGTCACATAGTTCACCTATACATAATACCTATCGCTGCAAAAAAACATTAGTTCTAGCAACATGGGTGACTCATATGCACTCTCATTCACTCGTTTCCTAGTAAACAGACCCGCTACCGGAGCGGCTAAACAGTTCAAGCTCCTATGCCTTTCGTACCCCTCGAGTCTTCTTGTCGTAGGCATACAGGATTAGTTCTCAAGAAAGGGGAAGATAATGAAGGGTAAAATTGTTCAGGCCAATTTGCTTGCTTAATACTCTTGCAAACGTACAGGTTCGTCTTTCATATACAGGCAGCATGCTGGAACATATGAGTGGTACGCAATTTGGTTTTAGAAAGAATTCCACGGCAGATGCAATAAACTATGCACCAGAAAGAGTAAATACAAGTGATCATGTGCGTGTGGTTTTTTTCTTAATTTAGGTCCTCCGAGGTTAAGTAATATTGGACGGTGAACGAGTTGGATGAAATGTTGCTCGACATTCGCCTTTAATAAGGGAAAACCCTGGTAAACGAAAAACTTATCCGGGTAGCTCACTCTGTTTAGGCACACTTTACTATGACGAGGTATCTATATAACAGCATATGACGGATCAAAATTGGAAATGTTAGAATTAGAAGAAATCTAAGGACACGAGAGGCATAATACATACGCAACAACAACAACAACACATTGCCGCCGGGGCCTTGGGACATTTAGCTCACTCTGTTTAGGCACACGCTAGCTCTGAAGATACTTTTAGTGCCGCCTGTCAAGTTTGGGCGGCACGATGTTTACACTCGTGTTTTTCACCGTTGGCGAACACTTGTTTCACGCCGTCGTGTTGGCAGCAGCTGCTGTTGCCAACATGCGGTCGGTCGTTTCTGCAGCACCGAGATGCAATGTAGTGTCGGGCAAGCGCTCAACCCAACGAGCTCTCGGACTGATTTTCTTTCTTTCTTTCCTTCTCTTTTTCCGCTGTTTGCGACGTTAACTGTTCTCCAGCCCTGAATTAAGGTTGGATGAACTTCATTGTTTCCCTCCAGATGGCAGACTCGGCACCTACGTGTCTGTGGGTTGGATTCCAACAGTTTCCTTAGTGTGAATGTGTGAAAGCGTCCAGGTTCGACACTTGGTAACGTCGAGGCGGATTGGCCGGCCGGCGTGCCTGCGCAGTACCTGTATGCGCGAACACTTAGCAACAATTCCGCGAAGGTGGCGCTTAGGCGGGGGGGTGGGTAATCCGTAAAGGTCGGTGCAACATGTCCTCCCGCCATTAGCGATTATTTTCGTCTATACCATCGTTCATTGTGTGCATTGGGCGTAAAGGCATTTTCCACAGGGTGGTATTGCGGTTTTGGTAACTTTTGCTTACATTAATTTTGCGTTGCGTGTCCTCATACACTTGTACTATCATTTTATATATATCGGGAACCGGTTTTTCGCAATTTTCTCCTAAACTACTGGAGATATCGAGACGATTCTTGCACCGCTGGATGCACCGTCCCGAGATCTACCTACGACTAGCAGACGGTCGGGTAGTATCTCATAGCGCCGCCGCTAGGGGCGCGGAAGCACTATTTTTGACGGTTTTTCGGCCGTAGCGCCTAAACTAAGCCGCGTACGGAGGAACGAGACACTTTAGAGTAATAAGCGTCCCAAAATACGGGGTACCGACCGCATTAAAAAAATAAAAAAAATTAAAAATTTTTTAACGGACTTAGAATTTGGAAATCTGCCATTTTTCGAGGTTTTCGGCGCTTTTCTCCCAGACTATGGAATCTAGCGGGCTGTAACCGGTACCCGACGGTGAGGAATTACGAGGCGCACCTGCGAGACGTCTAACCGAGCCGCTAGCTCCGACCGTCTGCCCTCCAGACCCGAAAAACCGCCAAAATCGTTTTTCCGGATTTGACGCCAAACTAATCATCCGATGGAAGAGATCGAAAGTCCGTAGGCATCGGGCATTAATAACAAAACTTTCATCTTATGTGCACCAACCACGTAGGACCAACGGTTAAGAAGACCCCAATATTCGGCAAGCCGTAGCTCGAAAACCGTTGATCTGAGAGGTCTAAAACGACAGAGCATATGAATCTCCTCGACGAGAGCTACAACTTGGTGGGTCGTTTGCCATACTTTCCACCAACGGCGCGCCCGGAATTTACGTTTGAAGTTTTTGCTCAAATTCCCGAACTTTGACCTCGAATAGCTCCGAAACTACTGGAGCTAGGGACCCGCCGTTGGAACATCTCGAACCATCGTGCCGAGATCTCCCACTTTGATAATAAACTCCAAAGCGCTCCGGTCAAAAATAGAGTTTCTAATTTTTTTCTAACGCTAATATCTGTCTAACGGTTAGAGGTAAAAATCCGTCTGGTGCGCCGTTGGATAGCGCGGCCCGAGTACTATAAGCACGCATGCGCATGTTGACCTGCTGGGCCTAACGACGACGCTACAGCGCCCCGTGGTGTCGGTACATGCAAAAAGTTGGACTTGTAATTTTTTCGCCGATCGGGAACCGGTTTTTCGCGATTTTCTCCTAAACTACTGGAGATATCGAGACGTTTGTTGCACCGCTGGATGCGCCGTCCCGAGATCTACCTAAGACTAGCAGACGGTCGGCTAGTAGTTCCAACCGCCGCCGCTAGAGGCGAAAAACCTATTTTTTGGCGGTTTTTCGGCCCTAGCGGCCAAACTAAGGGCGCTACGGAGGAACCGACCACATATTCGTGATCAGCGACCCAAAATACGGGTTAACCGACACACGAGAAAGATCCAAAAAAATAAATAAGTTCTAACATTTTTCTAACGCTAATATCTCTCTAACGGTGGGAGCTACGGGGCCGCCGGCTGCACCGGCGGAAAGGCCGTCCCGAGATAGGATCTGGCCCGGCGCGACGCCTAACGACGACGCCACAGCGTCCCGTAGTGTAAGTACTCGCTATACGTTGGACTTGTAATTTTTTCGCCGATCGGGAACCGGTTTTTCGCGATTTTCTCCTAAACCACTGGAGATATCGAGACGATTCTTGCACCGCTAGATGCGGCGTCGCGAGATCTACCTACGATTAGCAGACGGTCGGCTAGTAGTTCCAACCGCCGCCGCTAGGGGCGAAAAACCTATTTTTTGGCGGTTTTTCGGCCATATCTCCTAAACTAAGGGCGCTACGGAGGAACCGACCACATATTCGTGATCAGCGACCCAAAATACGGGTTAGCCGACACACGAGAAAAATTAAAAAAAATAAATTAGTTCTAACATTTTTCTAACGCTAATATCTCTCTAACGGTTGGAGCTACGGTGCCGCCGACTGCACCGTTGGAAAGCCCGTGTCGAGATTGACCAGATTTATGGTAACCATATATATACCACAACATTACCCATTCTCACATTCTCCGCAAGGCCTGGCAATAAGTCAGCCATGGCCATGGGACAGTTACAAGGAAATACCTCAATTTTCCAATAGTTCCGGTTTTTTTCCGAATTGTAATCGCGATTTTCTCTCGAACCAGGACAGCTATCGAAAATCCGCTTGGTGCAAAATGCGCGGGCCGCCGGGCTCTACATTTTCGGTTATCTTCATGTTCCACGTGGGACTTAGCGTTAAGCCGTGCGGCGCGGTTGAAATTTCGAGCCGCCGGTCTTTCGCCGTTTTCTCCTAAACTATTATAGGTAGCGAGCCGGCGGTTGTACCGTTGGATTGCCCGTCCCAAGGGCTACCTTTTTCATAATAAACACCAAAGCGCTCCGGTCGAAAAATAAGTTTCTAATTTTCTTCTAACGCTACTATCTACTCAGCCGTTAGAGGTAGAGAGCCCGCTGTTACACCGTTGGATAGCGCGTCCCGAGTACTACAGGTTACCATACTATAGAATGAAATATAAACCTAGGTGGAATAGATCCTGAGGTAATTCAAAATCCAGCAGATAAGTAATCTGCCAATATTAACCTAAGTTAAATCAGTGCCTATTTTTATCTATCTTCTATCGTTGGAAGGAAGCTAAAGTACTGGCTGCCCAAGACAGGAAGGCAAGCTAGAGGAATATGCAACGTAATCACTTGCTGTCTCCTCGGGTTGTATGCTCGCCTTCCTAGTATGACGAGGATGGACGAAGTGTTGTCACATAGTTCACCTATACATAATACCTATCGCTGCAAAAAAACATTAGTTCTAGCAACATGGGTGACTCATATGCACTCTCATTCACTCGTTTCCTAGTAAACAGACCCGCTACCGGAGCGGCTAAACAGTTCAAGCTCCTATGCCTTTCGTACCCCTCGAGTCTTCTTGTCGTAGGCATACAGGATTAGTTCTCAAGAAAGGGGAAGATAATGAAGGGTAAAATTGTTCAGGCCAATTTGCTTGCTTAATACTCTTGCAAACGTACAGGTTCGTCTTTCATATACAGGCAGCATGCTGGAACATATGAGTGGTACGCAATTTGGTTTTAGAAAGAATTCCACGGCAGATGCAATAAACTATGCACCAGAAAGAGTAAATACAAGTGATCATGTGCGTGTGGTTTTTTTCTTAATTTAGGTCCTCCGAGGTTAAGTAATATTGGACGGTGAACGAGTTGGATGAAATGTTGCTCGACATTCGCCTTTAATAAGGGAAAACCCTGGTAAACGAAAAACTTATCCGGGTAGCTCACTCTGTTTAGGCACACTTTACTATGACGAGGTATCTATATAACAGCATATGACGGATCAAAATTGGAAATGTTAGAATTAGAAGAAATCTAAGGACACGAGAGGCATAATACATACGCAACAACAACAACAACACATTGCCGCCGGGGCCTTGGGACATTTAGCTCACTCTGTTTAGGCACACGCTAGCTCTGAAGATACTTTTAGTGCCGCCTGTCAAGTTTGGGCGGCACGATGTTTACACTCGTGTTTTTCACCGTTGGCGAACACTTGTTTCACGCCGTCGTGTTGGCAGCAGCTGCTGTTGCCAACATGCGGTCGGTCGTTTCTGCAGCACCGAGATGCAATGTAGTGTCGGGCAAGCGCTCAACCCAACGAGCTCTCGGACTGATTTTCTTTCTTTCTTTCCTTCTCTTTTTCCGCTGTTTGCGACGTTAACTGTTCTCCAGCCCTGAATTAAGGTTGGATGAACTTCATTGTTTCCCTCCAGATGGCAGACTCGGCACCTACGTGTCTGTGGGTTGGATTCCAACAGTTTCCTTAGTGTGAATGTGTGAAAGCGTCCAGGTTCGACACTTGGTAACGTCGAGGCGGATTGGCCGGCCGGCGTGCCTGCGCAGTACCTGTATGCGCGAACACTTAGCAACAATTCCGCGAAGGTGGCGCTTAGGCGGGGGGGTGGGTAATCCGTAAAGGTCGGTGCAACATGTCCTCCCGCCATTAGCGATTATTTTCGTCTATACCATCGTTCATTGTGTGCATTGGGCGTAAAGGCATTTTCCACAGGGTGGTATTGCGGTTTTGGTAACTTTTGCTTACATTAATTTTGCGTTGCGTGTCCTCATACACTTGTACTATCATTTTATATATATCGGGAACCGGTTTTTCGCAATTTTCTCCTAAACTACTGGAGATATCGAGACGATTCTTGCACCGCTGGATGCACCGTCCCGAGATCTACCTACGACTAGCAGACGGTCGGGTAGTATCTCATAGCGCCGCCGCTAGGGGCGCGGAAGCACTATTTTTGACGGTTTTTCGGCCGTAGCGCCTAAACTAAGCCGCGTACGGAGGAACGAGACACTTTAGAGTAATAAGCGTCCCAAAATACGGGGTACCGACCGCATTAAAAAAATAAAAAAAATTAAAAATTTTTTAACGGACTTAGAATTTGGAAATCTGCCATTTTTCGAGGTTTTCGGCGCTTTTCTCCCAGACTATGGAATCTAGCGGGCTGTAACCGGTACCCGACGGTGAGGAATTACGAGGCGCACCTGCGAGACGTCTAACCGAGCCGCTAGCTCCGACCGTCTGCCCTCCAGACCCGAAAAACCGCCAAAATCGTTTTTCCGGATTTGACGCCAAACTAATCATCCGATGGAAGAGATCGAAAGTCCGTAGGCATCGGGCATTAATAACAAAACTTTCATCTTATGTGCACCAACCACGTAGGACCAACGGTTAAGAAGACCCCAATATTCGGCAAGCCGTAGCTCGAAAACCGTTGATCTGAGAGGTCTAAAACGACAGAGCATATGAATCTCCTCGACGAGAGCTACAACTTGGTGGGTCGTTTGCCATACTTTCCACCAACGGCGCGCCCGGAATTTACGTTTGAAGTTTTTGCTCAAATTCCCGAACTTTGACCTCGAATAGCTCCGAAACTACTGGAGCTAGGGACCCGCCGTTGGAACATCTCGAACCATCGTGCCGAGATCTCCCACTTTGATAATAAACTCCAAAGCGCTCCGGTCAAAAATAGAGTTTCTAATTTTTTTCTAACGCTAATATCTGTCTAACGGTTAGAGGTAAAAATCCGTCTGGTGCGCCGTTGGATAGCGCGGCCCGAGTACTATAAGCACGCATGCGCATGTTGACCTGCTGGGCCTAACGACGACGCTACAGCGCCCCGTGGTGTCGGTACATGCAAAAAGTTGGACTTGTAATTTTTTCGCCGATCGGGAACCGGTTTTTCGCGATTTTCTCCTAAACTACTGGAGATATCGAGACGTTTGTTGCACCGCTGGATGCGCCGTCCCGAGATCTACCTAAGACTAGCAGACGGTCGGCTAGTAGTTCCAACCGCCGCCGCTAGAGGCGAAAAACCTATTTTTTGGCGGTTTTTCGGCCCTAGCGGCCAAACTAAGGGCGCTACGGAGGAACCGACCACATATTCGTGATCAGCGACCCAAAATACGGGTTAACCGACACACGAGAAAGATCCAAAAAAATAAATAAGTTCTAACATTTTTCTAACGCTAATATCTCTCTAACGGTGGGAGCTACGGGGCCGCCGGCTGCACCGGCGGAAAGGCCGTCCCGAGATAGGATCTGGCCCGGCGCGACGCCTAACGACGACGCCACAGCGTCCCGTAGTGTAAGTACTCGCTATACGTTGGACTTGTAATTTTTTCGCCGATCGGGAACCGGTTTTTCGCGATTTTCTCCTAAACCACTGGAGATATCGAGACGATTCTTGCACCGCTAGATGCGGCGTCGCGAGATCTACCTACGATTAGCAGACGGTCGGCTAGTAGTTCCAACCGCCGCCGCTAGGGGCGAAAAACCTATTTTTTGGCGGTTTTTCGGCCATATCTCCTAAACTAAGGGCGCTACGGAGGAACCGACCACATATTCGTGATCAGCGACCCAAAATACGGGTTAGCCGACACACGAGAAAAATTAAAAAAAATAAATTAGTTCTAACATTTTTCTAACGCTAATATCTCTCTAACGGTTGGAGCTACGGTGCCGCCGACTGCACCGTTGGAAAGCCCGTGTCGAGATTGACCAGATTTATGGTAACCATATATATACCACAACATTACCCATTCTCACATTCTCCGCAAGGCCTGGCAATAAGTCAGCCATGGCCATGGGACAGTTACAAGGAAATACCTCAATTTTCCAATAGTTCCGGTTTTTTTCCGAATTGTAATCGCGATTTTCTCTCGAACCAGGACAGCTATCGAAAATCCGCTTGGTGCAAAATGCGCGGGCCGCCGGGCTCTACATTTTCGGTTATCTTCATGTTCCACGTGGGACTTAGCGTTAAGCCGTGCGGCGCGGTTGAAATTTCGAGCCGCCGGTCTTTCGCCGTTTTCTCCTAAACTATTATAGGTAGCGAGCCGGCGGTTGTACCGTTGGATTGCCCGTCCCAAGGGCTACCTTTTTCATAATAAACACCAAAGCGCTCCGGTCGAAAAATAAGTTTCTAATTTTCTTCTAACGCTACTATCTACTCAGCCGTTAGAGGTAGAGAGCCCGCTGTTACACCGTTGGATAGCGCGTCCCGAGTACTACAGGTTACCATACTATAGAATGAAATATAAACCTAGGTGGAATAGATCCTGAGGTAATTCAAAATCCAGCAGATAAGTAATCTGCCAATATTAACCTAAGTTAAATCAGTGCCTATTTTTATCTATCTTCTATCGTTGGAAGGAAGCTAAAGTACTGGCTGCCCAAGACAGGAAGGCAAGCTAGAGGAATATGCAACGTAATCACTTGCTGTCTCCTCGGGTTGTATGCTCGCCTTCCTAGTATGACGAGGATGGACGAAGTGTTGTCACATAGTTCACCTATACATAATACCTATCGCTGCAAAAAAACATTAGTTCTAGCAACATGGGTGACTCATATGCACTCTCATTCACTCGTTTCCTAGTAAACAGACCCGCTACCGGAGCGGCTAAACAGTTCAAGCTCCTATGCCTTTCGTACCCCTCGAGTCTTCTTGTCGTAGGCATACAGGATTAGTTCTCAAGAAAGGGGAAGATAATGAAGGGTAAAATTGTTCAGGCCAATTTGCTTGCTTAATACTCTTGCAAACGTACAGGTTCGTCTTTCATATACAGGCAGCATGCTGGAACATATGAGTGGTACGCAATTTGGTTTTAGAAAGAATTCCACGGCAGATGCAATAAACTATGCACCAGAAAGAGTAAATACAAGTGATCATGTGCGTGTGGTTTTTTTCTTAATTTAGGTCCTCCGAGGTTAAGTAATATTGGACGGTGAACGAGTTGGATGAAATGTTGCTCGACATTCGCCTTTAATAAGGGAAAACCCTGGTAAACGAAAAACTTATCCGGGTAGCTCACTCTGTTTAGGCACACTTTACTATGACGAGGTATCTATATAACAGCATATGACGGATCAAAATTGGAAATGTTAGAATTAGAAGAAATCTAAGGACACGAGAGGCATAATACATACGCAACAACAACAACACATTGCCGCCGGGGCCTTGGGACATTTAGCTCACTCTGTTTAGGCACACGCTAGCTCTGAAGATACTTTTAGTGCCGCCTGTCAAGTTTGGGCGGCACGATGTTTACACTCGTGTTTTTCACCGTTGGCGAACACTTGTTTCACGCCGTCGTGTTGGCAGCAGCTGCTGTTGCCAACATGCGGTCGGTCGTTTCTGCAGCACCGAGATGCAATGTAGTGTCGGGCAAGCGCTCAACCCAACGAGCTCTCGGACTGATTTTCTTTCTTTCTTTCCTTCTCTTTTTCCGCTGTTTGCGACGTTAACTGTTCTCCAGCCCTGAATTAAGGTTGGATGAACTTCATTGTTTCCCTCCAGATGGCAGACTCGGCACCTACGTGTCTGTGGGTTGGATTCCAACAGTTTCCTTAGTGTGAATGTGTGAAAGCGTCCAGGTTCGACACTTGGTAACGTCGAGGCGGATTGGCCGGCCGGCGTGCCTGCGCAGTACCTGTATGCGCGAACACTTAGCAACAATTCCGCGAAGGTGGCGCTTAGGCGGGGGGGTGGGTAATCCGTAAAGGTCGGTGCAACATGTCCTCCCGCCATTAGCGATTATTTTCGTCTATACCATCGTTCATTGTGTGCATTGGGCGTAAAGGCATTTTCCACAGGGTGGTATTGCGGTTTTGGTAACTTTTGCTTACATTAATTTTGCGTTGCGTGTCCTCATACACTTGTACTATCATTTTATATATATCGGGAACCGGTTTTTCGCAATTTTCTCCTAAACTACTGGAGATATCGAGACGATTCTTGCACCGCTGGATGCACCGTCCCGAGATCTACCTACGGCTAGCAGACGGTCGGGTAGTATCTCATAGCGCCGCCGCTAGGGGCGCGGAAGCACTATTTTTGACGGTTTTTCGGCCGTAGCGCCTAAACTAAGCCGCGTACGGAGGAACGAGACACTTTAGAGTAATAAGCGTCCCAAAATACGGGGTACCGACCGCATTAAAAAAATAAAAAAAATTAAAAATTTTTTAACGGACTTAGAATTTGGAAATCTGCCATTTTTCGAGGTTTTCGGCGCTTTTCTCCCAGACTATGGAATCTAGCGGGCTGTAACCGGTACCCGACGGTGAGGAATTACGAGGCGCACCTGCGAGACGTCTAACCGAGCCGCTAGCTCCGACCGTCTGCCCTCCAGACCCGAAAAACCGCCAAAATCGTTTTTCCGGATTTGACGCCAAACTAATCATCCGATGGAAGAGATCGAAAGTCCGTAGGCATCGGGCATTAATAACAAAACTTTCATCTTATGTGCACCAACCACGTAGGACCAACGGTTAAGAAGACCCCAATATTCGGCAAGCCGTAGCTCGAAAACCGTTGATCTGAGAGGTCTAAAACGACAGAGCATATGAATCTCCTCGACGAGAGCTACAACTTGGTGGGTCGTTTGCCATACTTTCCACCAACGGCGCGCCCGGAATTTACGTTTGAAGTTTTTGCTCAAATTCCCGAACTTTGACCTCGAATAGCTCCGAAACTACTGGAGCGAGGGACCCGCCGTTGGAACATCTCGAACCAGCGTGCCGAGATCTCCCACTTTGATAATAAACTCCAAAGCGCTCCGGTCAAAAATAGAGTTTCTAATTTTTTTCTAACGCTAATATCTGTCTAACGGTTAGAGGTAAAAATCCGTCTGGTGCGCCGTTGGATAGCGCGGCCCGAGTACTATAAGCACGCATGCGCATGTTGACCTGCTGGGCCTAACGACGACGCTACAGCGCCCCGTGGTGTCGGTACATGCAAAAAGTTGGACTTGTAATTTTTTCGCCGATCGGGAACCGGTTTTTCGCGATTTTCTCCTAAACTACTGGAGATATCGAGACGTTTGTTGCACCGCTGGATGCGCCGTCCCGAGATCTACCTAAGACTAGCAGACGGTCGGCTAGTAGTTCCAACCGCCGCCGCTAGAGGCGAAAAACCTATTTTTTGGCGGTTTTTCGGCCCTAGCGGCCAAACTAAGGGCGCTACGGAGGAACCGACCACATATTCGTGATCAGCGACCCAAAATACGGGTTAGCCGACACACGAGAAAAATTAAAAAAAATAAATTAGTTCTAACATTTTTCTAACGCTAATATCTCTCTAACGGTTGGAGCTACGGTGCCGCCGACTGCACCGTTGGAAAGCCCGTGTCGAGATTGACCAGATTTATGGTAACCATATATATACCACAACATTACCCATTCTCACATTCTCCGCAAGGCCTGGCAATAAGTCAGCCATGGCCATGGGACAGTTACAAGGAAATACCTCAATTTTCCAATAGTTCCGGTTTTTTTCCGAATTGTAATCGCGATTTTCTCTCGAACCAGGACAGCTATCGAAAATCCGCTTGGTGCAAAATGCGCGGGCCGCCGGGCTCTACATTTTCGGTTATCTTCATGTTCCACGTGGGACTTAGCGTTAAGCCGTGCGGCGCGGTTGAAATTTCGAGCCGCCGGTCTTTCGCCGTTTTCTCCTAAACTATTATAGGTAGCGAGCCGGCGGTTGTACCGTTGGATTGCCCGTCCCAAGGGCTACCTTTTTCATAATAAACACCAAAGCGCTCCGGTCGAAAAATAAGTTTCTAATTTTCTTCTAACGCTACTATCTACTCAGCCGTTAGAGGTAGAGAGCCCGCTGTTACACCGTTGGATAGCGCGTCCCGAGTACTACAGGTTACCATACTATAGAATGAAATATAAACCTAGGTGGAATAGATCCTGAGGTAATTCAAAATCCAGCAGATAAGTAATCTGCCAATATTAACCTAAGTTAAATCAGTGCCTATTTTTATCTATCTTCTATCGTTGGAAGGAAGCTAAAGTACTGGCTGCCCAAGACAGGAAGGCAAGCTAGAGGAATATGCAACGTAATCACTTGCTGTCTCCTCGGGTTGTATGCTCGCCTTCCTAGTATGACGAGGATGGACGAAGTGTTGTCACATAGTTCACCTATACATAATACCTATCGCTGCAAAAAAACATTAGTTCTAGCAACATGGGTGACTCATATGCACTCTCATTCACTCGTTTCCTAGTAAACAGACCCGCTACCGGAGCGGCTAAACAGTTCAAGCTCCTATGCCTTTCGTACCCCTCGAGTCTTCTTGTCGTAGGCATACAGGATTAGTTCTCAAGAAAGGGGAAGATAATGAAGGGTAAAATTGTTCAGGCCAATTTGCTTGCTTAATACTCTTGCAAACGTACAGGTTCGTCTTTCATATACAGGCAGCATGCTGGAACATATGAGTGGTACGCAATTTGGTTTTAGAAAGAATTCCACGGCAGATGCAATAAACTATGCACCAGAAAGAGTAAATACAAGTGATCATGTGCGTGTGGTTTTTTTCTTAATTTAGGTCCTCCGAGGTTAAGTAATATTGGACGGTGAACGAGTTGGATGAAATGTTGCTCGACATTCGCCTTTAATAAGGGAAAACCCTGGTAAACGAAAAACTTATCCGGGTAGCTCACTCTGTTTAGGCACACTTTACTATGACGAGGTATCTATATAACAGCATATGACGGATCAAAATTGGAAATGTTAGAATTAGAAGAAATCTAAGGACACGAGAGGCATAATACATACGCAACAACAACAACACATTGCCGCCGGGGCCTTGGGACATTTAGCTCACTCTGTTTAGGCACACGCTAGCTCTGAAGATACTTTTAGTGCCGCCTGTCAAGTTTGGGCGGCACGATGTTTACACTCGTGTTTTTCACCGTTGGCGAACACTTGTTTCACGCCGTCGTGTTGGCAGCAGCTGCTGTTGCCAACATGCGGTCGGTCGTTTCTGCAGCACCGAGATGCAATGTAGTGTCGGGCAAGCGCTCAACCCAACGAGCTCTCGGACTGATTTTCTTTCTTTCTTTCCTTCTCTTTTTCCGCTGTTTGCGACGTTAACTGTTCTCCAGCCCTGAATTAAGGTTGGATGAACTTCATTGTTTCCCTCCAGATGGCAGACTCGGCACCTACGTGTCTGTGGGTTGGATTCCAACAGTTTCCTTAGTGTGAATGTGTGAAAGCGTCCAGGTTCGACACTTGGTAACGTCGAGGCGGATTGGCCGGCCGGCGTGCCTGCGCAGTACCTGTATGCGCGAACACTTAGCAACAATTCCGCGAAGGTGGCGCTTAGGCGGGGGGGTGGGTAATCCGTAAAGGTCGGTGCAACATGTCCTCCCGCCATTAGCGATTATTTTCGTCTATACCATCGTTCATTGTGTGCATTGGGCGTAAAGGCATTTTCCACAGGGTGGTATTGCGGTTTTGGTAACTTTTGCTTACATTAATTTTGCGTTGCGTGTCCTCATACACTTGTACTATCATTTTATATATATCGGGAACCGGTTTTTCGCAATTTTCTCCTAAACTACTGGAGATATCGAGACGATTCTTGCACCGCTGGATGCACCGTCCCGAGATCTACCTACGGCTAGCAGACGGTCGGGTAGTATCTCATAGCGCCGCCGCTAGGGGCGCGGAAGCACTATTTTTGACGGTTTTTCGGCCGTAGCGCCTAAACTAAGCCGCGTACGGAGGAACGAGACACTTTAGAGTAATAAGCGTCCCAAAATACGGGGTACCGACCGCATTAAAAAAATAAAAAAAATTAAAAATTTTTTAACGGACTTAGAATTTGGAAATCTGCCATTTTTCGAGGTTTTCGGCGCTTTTCTCCCAGACTATGGAATCTAGCGGGCTGTAACCGGTACCCGACGGTGAGGAATTACGAGGCGCACCTGCGAGACGTCTAACCGAGCCGCTAGCTCCGACCGTCTGCCCTCCAGACCCGAAAAACCGCCAAAATCGTTTTTCCGGATTTGACGCCAAACTAATCATCCGATGGAAGAGATCGAAAGTCCGTAGGCATCGGGCATTAATAACAAAACTTTCATCTTATGTGCACCAACCACGTAGGACCAACGGTTAAGAAGACCCCAATATTCGGCAAGCCGTAGCTCGAAAACCGTTGATCTGAGAGGTCTAAAACGACAGAGCATATGAATCTCCTCGACGAGAGCTACAACTTGGTGGGTCGTTTGCCATACTTTCCACCAACGGCGCGCCCGGAATTTACGTTTGAAGTTTTTGCTCAAATTCCCGAACTTTGACCTCGAATAGCTCCGAAACTACTGGAGCGAGGGACCCGCCGTTGGAACATCTCGAACCAGCGTGCCGAGATCTCCCACTTTGATAATAAACTCCAAAGCGCTCCGGTCAAAAATAGAGTTTCTAATTTTTTTCTAACGCTAATATCTGTCTAACGGTTAGAGGTAAAAATCCGTCTGGTGCGCCGTTGGATAGCGCGGCCCGAGTACTATAAGCACGCATGCGCATGTTGACCTGCTGGGCCTAACGACGACGCTACAGCGCCCCGTGGTGTCGGTACATGCAAAAAGTTGGACTTGTAATTTTTTCGCCGATCGGGAACCGGTTTTTCGCGATTTTCTCCTAAACTACTGGAGATATCGAGACGTTTGTTGCACCGCTGGATGCGCCGTCCCGAGATCTACCTAAGACTAGCAGACGGTCGGCTAGTAGTTCCAACCGCCGCCGCTAGAGGCGAAAAACCTATTTTTTGGCGGTTTTTCGGCCCTAGCGGCCAAACTAAGGGCGCTACGGAGGAACCGACCACATATTCGTGATCAGCGACCCAAAATACGGGTTAGCCGACACACGAGAAAAATTAAAAAAAATAAATTAGTTCTAACATTTTTCTAACGCTAATATCTCTCTAACGGTTGGAGCTACGGTGCCGCCGACTGCACCGTTGGAAAGCCCGTGTCGAGATTGACCAGATTTATGGTAACCATATATATACCACAACATTACCCATTCTCACATTCTCCGCAAGGCCTGGCAATAAGTCAGCCATGGCCATGGGACAGTTACAAGGAAATACCTCAATTTTCCAATAGTTCCGGTTTTTTTCCGAATTGTAATCGCGATTTTCTCTCGAACCAGGACAGCTATCGAAAATCCGCTTGGTGCAAAATGCGCGGGCCGCCGGGCTCTACATTTTCGGTTATCTTCATGTTCCACGTGGGACTTAGCGTTAAGCCGTGCGGCGCGGTTGAAATTTCGAGCCGCCGGTCTTTCGCCGTTTTCTCCTAAACTATTATAGGTAGCGAGCCGGCGGTTGTACCGTTGGATTGCCCGTCCCAAGGGCTACCTTTTTCATAATAAACACCAAAGCGCTCCGGTCGAAAAATAAGTTTCTAATTTTCTTCTAACGCTACTATCTACTCAGCCGTTAGAGGTAGAGAGCCCGCTGTTACACCGTTGGATAGCGCGTCCCGAGTACTACAGGTTACCATACTATAGAATGAAATATAAACCTAGGTGGAATAGATCCTGAGGTAATTCAAAATCCAGCAGATAAGTAATCTGCCAATATTAACCTAAGTTAAATCAGTGCCTATTTTTATCTATCTTCTATCGTTGGAAGGAAGCTAAAGTACTGGCTGCCCAAGACAGGAAGGCAAGCTAGAGGAATATGCAACGTAATCACTTGCTGTCTCCTCGGGTTGTATGCTCGCCTTCCTAGTATGACGAGGATGGACGAAGTGTTGTCACATAGTTCACCTATACATAATACCTATCGCTGCAAAAAAACATTAGTTCTAGCAACATGGGTGACTCATATGCACTCTCATTCACTCGTTTCCTAGTAAACAGACCCGCTACCGGAGCGGCTAAACAGTTCAAGCTCCTATGCCTTTCGTACCCCTCGAGTCTTCTTGTCGTAGGCATACAGGATTAGTTCTCAAGAAAGGGGAAGATAATGAAGGGTAAAATTGTTCAGGCCAATTTGCTTGCTTAATACTCTTGCAAACGTACAGGTTCGTCTTTCATATACAGGCAGCATGCTGGAACATATGAGTGGTACGCAATTTGGTTTTAGAAAGAATTCCACGGCAGATGCAATAAACTATGCACCAGAAAGAGTAAATACAAGTGATCATGTGCGTGTGGTTTTTTTTTTAATTTAGGTCCTCCGAGGTTAAGTAATATTGGACGGTGAACGAGTTGGATGAAATGTTGCTCGACATTCGCCTTTAATAAGGGAAAACCCTGGTAAACGAAAAACTTATCCGGGTAGCTCACTCTGTTTAGGCACACTTTACTATGACGAGGTATCTATATAACAGCATATGACGGATCAAAATTGGAAATGTTAGAATTAGAAGAAATCTAAGGACACGAGAGGCATAATACATACGCAACAACAACAACACATTGCCGCCGGGGCCTTGGGACATTTAGCTCACTCTGTTTAGGCACACGCTAGCTCTGAAGATACTTTTAGTGCCGCCTGTCAAGTTTGGGCGGCACGATGTTTACACTCGTGTTTTTCACCGTTGGCGAACACTTGTTTCACGCCGTCGTGTTGGCAGCAGCTGCTGTTGCCAACATGCGGTCGGTCGTTTCTGCAGCACCGAGATGCAATGTAGTGTCGGGCAAGCGCTCAACCCAACGAGCTCTCGGACTGATTTTCTTTCTTTCTTTCCTTCTCTTTTTCCGCTGTTTGCGACGTTAACTGTTCTCCAGCCCTGAATTAAGGTTGGATGAACTTCATTGTTTCCCTCCAGATGGCAGACTCGGCACCTACGTGTCTGTGGGTTGGATTCCAACAGTTTCCTTAGTGTGAATGTGTGAAAGCGTCCAGGTTCGACACTTGGTAACGTCGAGGCGGATTGGCCGGCCGGCGTGCCTGCGCAGTACCTGTATGCGCGAACACTTAGCAACAATTCCGCGAAGGTGGCGCTTAGGCGGGGGGGTGGGTAATCCGTAAAGGTCGGTGCAACATGTCCTCCCGCCATTAGCGATTATTTTCGTCTATACCATCGTTCATTGTGTGCATTGGGCGTAAAGGCATTTTCCACAGGGTGGTATTGCGGTTTTGGTAACTTTTGCTTACATTAATTTTGCGTTGCGTGTCCTCATACACTTGTACTATCATTTTATATATATCGGGAACCGGTTTTTCGCAATTTTCTCCTAAACTACTGGAGATATCGAGACGATTCTTGCACCGCTGGATGCACCGTCCCGAGATCTACCTACGGCTAGCAGACGGTCGGGTAGTATCTCATAGCGCCGCCGCTAGGGGCGCGGAAGCACTATTTTTGACGGTTTTTCGGCCGTAGCGCCTAAACTAAGCCGCGTACGGAGGAACGAGACACTTTAGAGTAATAAGCGTCCCAAAATACGGGGTACCGACCGCATTAAAAAAATAAAAAAAATTAAAAATTTTTTAACGGACTTAGAATTTGGAAATCTGCCATTTTTCGAGGTTTTCGGCGCTTTTCTCCCAGACTATGGAATCTAGCGGGCTGTAACCGGTACCCGACGGTGAGGAATTACGAGGCGCACCTGCGAGACGTCTAACCGAGCCGCTAGCTCCGACCGTCTGCCCTCCAGACCCGAAAAACCGCCAAAATCGTTTTTCCGGATTTGACGCCAAACTAATCATCCGATGGAAGAGATCGAAAGTCCGTAGGCATCGGGCATTAATAACAAAACTTTCATCTTATGTGCACCAACCACGTAGGACCAACGGTTAAGAAGACCCCAATATTCGGCAAGCCGTAGCTCGAAAACCGTTGATCTGAGAGGTCTAAAACGACAGAGCATATCAATCTCCTCGACGAGAGCTACAACTTGGTGGGTCGTTTGCCATACTTTCCACCAACGGCGCGCCCGGAATTTACGTTTGAAGTTTTTGCTCAAATTCCCGAACTTTGACCTCGAATAGCTCCGAAACTACTGGAGCTAGGGACCCGCCGTTGGAACATCTCGAACCAGCGGGCCGAGATCTCCCACTTTGATAATAAACTCCAAAGCGCTCCGGTCAAAAATAGAGTTTCTAATTTTTTTCTAACGCTAATATCTGTCTAACGGTTAGAGGTAAAAATCCGTCTGGTGCGCCGTTGGATAGCGCGGCCCGAGTACTATAAGCACGCATGCGCATGTTGACCTGCTGGGCCTAACGACGACGCTACAGCGCCCCGTGGTGTCGGTACATGCAAAAAGTTGGACTTGTAATTTTTTCGCCGATCGGGAACCGGTTTTTCGCGATTTTCTCCTAAACTACTGGAGATATCGAGACGTTTGTTGCACCGCTGGATGCGCCGTCCCGAGATCTACCTAAGACTAGCAGACGGTCGGCTAGTAGTTCCAACCGCCGCCGCTAGAGGCGAAAAACCTATTTTTTGGCGGTTTTTCGGCCCTAGCGGCCAAACTAAGGGCGCTACGGAGGAACCGACCACATATTCGTGATCAGCGACCCAAAATACGGGTTAACCGACACACGAGAAAGATCCAAAAAAATAAATAAGTTCTAACATTTTTCTAACGCTAATATCTCTCTAACGGTGGGAGCTACGGGGCCGCCGGCTGCACCGGCGGAAAGGCCGTCCCGAGATAGGATCTGGCCCGGCGCGACGCCTAACGACGACGCCACAGCGTCCCGTAGTGTAAGTACTCGCTATACGTTGGACTTGTAATTTTTTCGCCGATCGGGAACCGGTTTTTCGCGATTTTCTCCTAAACCACTGGAGATATCGAGACGATTCTTGCACCGCTAGATGCGCCGTCCCGAGATCTACCTATAACGAGCAGACGGTCGGCCAGTAGTTCCAACCGCCGCCGCTAGGGGCGAAAAACCTATTTTTTGACGGTTTTTCGGCCCTAGCGGCCAAATTAAGCGACGTACGGTGGAACCGACCACATATTCGTGATCAGCGACCCAAAATACGGGTTAACCGACACACGAGAAAGATCCAAAAAAATAAATAAGTTCTAACATTTTTCTAACGCTAATATCTCTCTAACGGTTGGAGCTACGGTGCCGCCGACTGCACCGTTGGAAAGCCCGTGTCGAGATTGACCAGATTTATGGTAACCATATATATACCACAACATTACCCATTCTCACATTCTCCGCAAGGCCTGGCAATAAGTCAGCCATGGCCATGGGACAGTTACAAGGAAATACCTCAATTTTCCAATAGTTCCGGTTTTTTTCCGAATTGTAATCGCGATTTTCTCTCGAACCAGGACAGCTATCGAAAATCCGCTTGGTGCAAAATGCGCGGGCCGCCGGGCTCTACATTTTCGGTTATCTTCATGTTCCACGTGGGACTTAGCGTTAAGCCGTGCGGCGCGGTTGAAATTTCGAGCCGCCGGTCTTTCGCCGTTTTCTCCTAAACTATTATAGGTAGCGAGCCGGCGGTTGTACCGTTGGATTGCCCGTCCCAAGGGCTACCTTTTTCATAATAAACACCAAAGCGCTCCGGTCGAAAAATAAGTTTCTAATTTTCTTCTAACGCTACTATCTACTCAGCCGTTAGAGGTAGAGAGCCCGCTGTTACACCGTTGGATAGCGCGTCCCGAGTACTACAGGTTACCATACTATAGAATGAAATATAAACCTAGGTGGAATAGATCCTGAGGTAATTCAAAATCCAGCAGATAAGTAATCTGCCAATATTAACCTAAGTTAAATCAGTGCCTATTTTTATCTATCTTCTATCGTTGGAAGGAAGCTAAAGTACTGGCTGCCCAAGACAGGAAGGCAAGCTAGAGGAATATGCAACGTAATCACTTGCTGTCTCCTCGGGTTGTATGCTCGCCTTCCTAGTATGACGAGGATGGACGAAGTGTTGTCACATAGTTCACCTATACATAATACCTATCGCTGCAAAAAAACATTAGTTCTAGCAACATGGGTGACTCATATGCACTCTCATTCACTCGTTTCCTAGTAAACAGACCCGCTACCGGAGCGGCTAAACAGTTCAAGCTCCTATGCCTTTCGTACCCCTCGAGTCTTCTTGTCGTAGGCATACAGGATTAGTTCTCAAGAAAGGGGAAGATAATGAAGGGTAAAATTGTTCAGGCCAATTTGCTTGCTTAATACTCTTGCAAACGTACAGGTTCGTCTTTCATATACAGGCAGCATGCTGGAACATATGAGTGGTACGCAATTTGGTTTTAGAGAGAATTCCACGGCAGATGCAATAAACTATGCACCAGAAAGAGTAAATACAAGTGATCATGTGCGTGTGGTTTTTTTTTTAATTTAGGTCCTCCGAGGTTAAGTAATATTGGACGGTGAACGAGTTGGATGAAATGTTGCTCGACATTCGCCTTTAATAAGGGAAAACCCTGGTAAACGAAAAACTTATCCGGGTAGCTCACTCTGTTTAGGCACACTTTACTATGACGAGGTATCTATATAACAGCATATGACGGATCAAAATTGGAAATGTTAGAATTAGAAGAAATCTAAGGACACGAGAGGCATAATACATACGCAACAACAACAACACATTGCCGCCGGGGCCTTGGGACATTTAGCTCACTCTGTTTAGGCACACGCTAGCTCTGAAGATACTTTTAGTGCCGCCTGTCAAGTTTGGGCGGCACGATGTTTACACTCGTGTTTTTCACCGTTGGCGAACACTTGTTTCACGCCGTCGTGTTGGCAGCAGCTGCTGTTGCCAACATGCGGTCGGTCGTTTCTGCAGCACCGAGATGCAATGTAGTGTCGGGCAAGCGCTCAACCCAACGAGCTCTCGGACTGATTTTCTTTCTTTCTTTCCTTCTCTTTTTCCGCTGTTTGCGACGTTAACTGTTCTCCAGCCCTGAATTAAGGTTGGATGAACTTCATTGTTTCCCTCCAGATGGCAGACTCGGCACCTACGTGTCTGTGGGTTGGATTCCAACAGTTTCCTTAGTGTGAATGTGTGAAAGCGTCCAGGTTCGACACTTGGTAACGTCGAGGCGGATTGGCCGGCCGGCGTGCCTGCGCAGTACCTGTATGCGCGAACACTTAGCAACAATTCCGCGAAGGTGGCGCTTAGGCGGGGGGGTGGGTAATCCGTAAAGGTCGGTGCAACATGTCCTCCCGCCATTAGCGATTATTTTCGTCTATACCATCGTTCATTGTGTGCATTGGGCGTAAAGGCATTTTCCACAGGGTGGTATTGCGGTTTTGGTAACTTTTGCTTACATTAATTTTGCGTTGCGTGTCCTCATACACTTGTACTATCATTTTATATATATCGGGAACCGGTTTTTCGCAATTTTCTCCTAAACTACTGGAGATATCGAGACGATTCTTGCACCGCTGGATGCACCGTCCCGAGATCTACCTACGGCTAGCAGACGGTCGGGTAGTATCTCATAGCGCCGCCGCTAGGGGCGCGGAAGCACTATTTTTGACGGTTTTTCGGCCGTATCGCCTAAACTAAGCCGCGTACGGAGGAACGAGACACTTTAGAGTAATAAGCGTCCCAAAATACGGGGTACCGACCGCATTAAAAAAATAAAAAAAATTAAAAATTTTTTAACGGACTTAGAATTTGGAAATCTGCCATTTTTCGAGGTTTTCGGCGCTTTTCTCCCAGACTATGGAATCTAGCGGGCTGTAACCGGTACCCGACGGTGAGGAATTACGAGGCGCACCTGCGAGACGTCTAACCGAGCCGCTAGCTCCGACCGTCTGCCCTCCAGACCCGAAAAACCGCCAAAATCGTTTTTCCGGATTTGACGCCAAACTAATCATCCGATGGAAGAGATCGAAAGTCCGTAGGCATCGGGCATTAATAACAAAACTTTCATCTTATGTGCACCAACCACGTAGGACCAACGGTTAAGAAGACCCCAATATTCGGCAAGCCGTAGCTCGAAAACCGTTGATCTGAGAGGTCTAAAACGACAGAGCATATGAATCTCCTCGACGAGAGCTACAACTTGGTGGGTCGTTTGCCATACTTTCCACCAACGGCGCGCCCGGAATTTACGTTTGAAGTTTTTGCTCAAATTCCCGAACTTTGACCTCGAATAGCTCCGAAACTACTGGAGCTAGGGACCCGCCGTTGGAACATCTCGAACCAGCGTGCCGAGATCTCCCACTTTGATAATAAACTCCAAAGCGCTCCGGTCAAAAATAGAGTTTCTAATTTTTTTCTAACGCTAATATCTGTCTAACGGTTAGAGGTAAAAATCCGTCTGGTGCGCCGTTGGATAGCGCGGCCCGAGTACTATAAGCACGCATGCGCATGTTGACCTGCTGGGCCTAACGACGACGCTACAGCGCCCCGTGGTGTCGGTACATGCAAAAAGTTGGACTTGTAATTTTTTCGCCGATCGGGAACCGGTTTTTCGCGATTTTCTCCTAAACTACTGGAGATATCGAGACGTTTGTTGCACCGCTGGATGCGCCGTCCCGAGATCTACCTAAGACTAGCAGACGGTCGGCTAGTAGTTCCAACCGCCGCCGCTAGAGGCGAAAAACCTATTTTTTGGCGGTTTTTCGGCCCTAGCGGCCAAACTAAGGGCGCTACGGAGGAACCGACCACATATTCGTGATCAGCGACCCAAAATACGGGTTAACCGACACACGAGAAAGATCCAAAAAAATAAATAAGTTCTAACATTTTTCTAACGCTAATATCTCTCTAACGGTGGGAGCTACGGGGCCGCCGGCTGCACCGGCGGAAAGGCCGTCCCGAGATAGGATCTGGCCCGGCGCGACGCCTAACGACGACGCCACAGCGTCCCGTAGTGTAAGTACTCGCTATACGTTGGACTTGTAATTTTTTCGCCGATCGGGAACCGGTTTTTCGCGATTTTCTCCTAAACCACTGGAGATATCGAGACGATTCTTGCACCGCTAGATGCGCCGTCCCGAGATCTACCTATAACGAGCAGACGGTCGGCCAGTAGTTCCAACCGCCGCCGCTAGGGGCGAAAAACCTATTTTTTGACGGTTTTTCGGCCCTAGCGGCCAAATTAAGCGACGTACGGTGGAACCGACCACATATTCGTGATCAGCGACCCAAAATACGGGTTAACCGACACACGAGAAAGATCCAAAAAAATAAATAAGTTCTAACATTTTTCTAACGCTAATATCTCTCTAACGGTTGGAGCTACGGTGCCGCCGACTGCACCGTTGGAAAGCCCGTGTCGAGATTGACCAGATTTATGGTAACCATATATATACCACAACATTACCCATTCTCACATTCTCCGCAAGGCCTGGCAATAAGTCAGCCATGGCCATGGGACAGTTACAAGGAAATACCTCAATTTTCCAATAGTTCCGGTTTTTTTCCGAATTGTAATCGCGATTTTCTCTCGAACCAGGACAGCTATCGAAAATCCGCTTGGTGCAAAATGCGCGGGCCGCCGGGCTCTACATTTTCGGTTATCTTCATGTTCCACGTGGGACTTAGCGTTAAGCCGTGCGGCGCGGTTGAAATTTCGAGCCGCCGGTCTTTCGCCGTTTTCTCCTAAACTATTATAGGTAGCGAGCCGGCGGTTGTACCGTTGGATTGCCCGTCCCAAGGGCTACCTTTTTCATAATAAACACCAAAGCGCTCCGGTCGAAAAATAAGTTTCTAATTTTCTTCTAACGCTACTATCTACTCAGCCGTTAGAGGTAGAGAGCCCGCTGTTACACCGTTGGATAGCGCGTCCCGAGTACTACAGGTTACCATACTATAGAATGAAATATAAACCTAGGTGGAATAGATCCTGAGGTAATTCAAAATCCAGCAGATAAGTAATCTGCCAATATTAACCTAAGTTAAATCAGTGCCTATTTTTATCTATCTTCTATCGTTGGAAGGAAGCTAAAGTACTGGCTGCCCAAGACAGGAAGGCAAGCTAGAGGAATATGCAACGTAATCACTTGCTGTCTCCTCGGGTTGTATGCTCGCCTTCCTAGTATGACGAGGATGGACGAAGTGTTGTCACATAGTTCACCTATACATAATACCTATCGCTGCAAAAAAACATTAGTTCTAGCAACATGGGTGACTCATATGCACTCTCATTCACTCGTTTCCTAGTAAACAGACCCGCTACCGGAGCGGCTAAACAGTTCAAGCTCCTATGCCTTTCGTACCCCTCGAGTCTTCTTGTCGTAGGCATACAGGATTAGTTCTCAAGAAAGGGGAAGATAATGAAGGGTAAAATTGTTCAGGCCAATTTGCTTGCTTAATACTCTTGCAAACGTACAGGTTCGTCTTTCATATACAGGCAGCATGCTGGAACATATGAGTGGTACGCAATTTGGTTTTAGAAAGAATTCCACGGCAGATGCAATAAACTATGCACCAGAAAGAGTAAATACAAGTGATCATGTGCGTGTGGTTTTTTTTTTAATTTAGGTCCTCCGAGGTTAAGTAATATTGGACGGTGAACGAGTTGGATGAAATGTTGCTCGACATTCGCCTTTAATAAGGGAAAACCCTGGTAAACGAAAAACTTATCCGGGTAGCTCACTCTGTTTAGGCACACTTTACTATGACGAGGTATCTATATAACAGCATATGACGGATCAAAATTGGAAATGTTAGAATTAGAAGAAATCTAAGGACACGAGAGGCATAATACATACGCAACAACAACAACACATTGCCGCCGGGGCCTTGGGACATTTAGCTCACTCTGTTTAGGCACACGCTAGCTCTGAAGATACTTTTAGTGCCGCCTGTCAAGTTTGGGCGGCACGATGTTTACACTCGTGTTTTTCACCGTTGGCGAACACTTGTTTCACGCCGTCGTGTTGGCAGCAGCTGCTGTTGCCAACATGCGGTCGGTCGTTTCTGCAGCACCGAGATGCAATGTAGTGTCGGGCAAGCGCTCAACCCAACGAGCTCTCGGACTGATTTTCTTTCTTTCTTTCCTTCTCTTTTTCCGCTGTTTGCGACGTTAACTGTTCTCCAGCCCTGAATTAAGGTTGGATGAACTTCATTGTTTCCCTCCAGATGGCAGACTCGGCACCTACGTGTCTGTGGGTTGGATTCCAACAGTTTCCTTAGTGTGAATGTGTGAAAGCGTCCAGGTTCGACACTTGGTAACGTCGAGGCGGATTGGCCGGCCGGCGTGCCTGCGCAGTACCTGTATGCGCGAACACTTAGCAACAATTCCGCGAAGGTGGCGCTTAGGCGGGGGGGTGGGTAATCCGTAAAGGTCGGTGCAACATGTCCTCCCGCCATTAGCGATTATTTTCGTCTATACCATCGTTCATTGTGTGCATTGGGCGTAAAGGCATTTTCCACAGGGTGGTATTGCGGTTTTGGTAACTTTTGCTTACATTAATTTTGCGTTGCGTGTCCTCATACACTTGTACTATCATTTTATATATATCGGGAACCGGTTTTTCGCAATTTTCTCCTAAACTACTGGAGATATCGAGACGATTCTTGCACCGCTGGATGCACCGTCCCGAGATCTACCTACGGCTAGCAGACGGTCGGGTAGTATCTCATAGCGCCGCCGCTAGGGGCGCGGAAGCACTATTTTTGACGGTTTTTCGGCCGTAGCGCCTAAACTAAGCCGCGTACGGAGGAACGAGACACTTTAGAGTAATAAGCGTCCCAAAATACGGGGTACCGACCGCATTAAAAAAATAAAAAAAATTAAAAATTTTTTAACGGACTTAGAATTTGGAAATCTGCCATTTTTCGAGGTTTTCGGCGCTTTTCTCCCAGACTATGGAATCTAGCGGGCTGTAACCGGTACCCGACGGTGAGGAATTACGAGGCGCACCTGCGAGACGTCTAACCGAGCCGCTAGCTCCGACCGTCTGCCCTCCAGACCCGAAAAACCGCCAAAATCGTTTTTCCGGATTTGACGCCAAACTAATCATCCGATGGAAGAGATCGAAAGTCCGTAGGCATCGGGCATTAATAACAAAACTTTCATCTTATGTGCACCAACCACGTAGGACCAACGGTTAAGAAGACCCCAATATTCGGCAAGCCGTAGCTCGAAAACCGTTGATCTGAGAGGTCTAAAACGACAGAGCATATCAATCTCCTCGACGAGAGCTACAACTTGGTGGGTCGTTTGCCATACTTTCCACCAACGGCGCGCCCGGAATTTACGTTTGAAGTTTTTGCTCAAATTCCCGAACTTTGACCTCGAATAGCTCCGAAACTACTGGAGCTAGGGACCCGCCGTTGGAACATCTCGAACCAGCGGGCCGAGATCTCCCACTTTGATAATAAACTCCAAAGCGCTCCGGTCAAAAATAGAGTTTCTAATTTTTTTCTAACGCTAATATCTGTCTAACGGTTAGAGGTAAAAATCCGTCTGGTGCGCCGTTGGATAGCGCGGCCCGAGTACTATAAGCACGCATGCGCATGTTGACCTGCTGGGCCTAACGACGACGCTACAGCGCCCCGTGGTGTCGGTACATGCAAAAAGTTGGACTTGTAATTTTTTCGCCGATCGGGAACCGGTTTTTCGCGATTTTCTCCTAAACTACTGGAGATATCGAGACGTTTGTTGCACCGCTGGATGCGCCGTCCCGAGATCTACCTAAGACTAGCAGACGGTCGGCTAGTAGTTCCAACCGCCGCCGCTAGAGGCGAAAAACCTATTTTTTGGCGGTTTTTCGGCCCTAGCGGCCAAACTAAGGGCGCTACGGAGGAACCGACCACATATTCGTGATCAGCGACCCAAAATACGGGTTAACCGACACACGAGAAAGATCCAAAAAAATAAATAAGTTCTAACATTTTTCTAACGCTAATATCTCTCTAACGGTGGGAGCTACGGGGCCGCCGGCTGCACCGGCGGAAAGGCCGTCCCGAGATAGGATCTGGCCCGGCGCGACGCCTAACGACGACGCCACAGCGTCCCGTAGTGTAAGTACTCGCTATACGTTGGACTTGTAATTTTTTCGCCGATCGGGAACCGGTTTTTCGCGATTTTCTCCTAAACCACTGGAGATATCGAGACGATTCTTGCACCGCTAGATGCGCCGTCCCGAGATCTACCTATAACGAGCAGACGGTCGGCCAGTAGTTCCAACCGCCGCCGCTAGGGGCGAAAAACCTATTTTTTGACGGTTTTTCGGCCCTAGCGGCCAAATTAAGCGACGTACGGTGGAACCGACCACATATTCGTGATCAGCGACCCAAAATACGGGTTAACCGACACACGAGAAAGATCCAAAAAAATAAATAAGTTCTAACATTTTTCTAACGCTAATATCTCTCTAACGGTTGGAGCTACGGTGCCGCCGACTGCACCGTTGGAAAGCCCGTGTCGAGATTGACCAGATTTATGGTAACCATATATATACCACAACATTACCCATTCTCACATTCTCCGCAAGGCCTGGCAATAAGTCAGCCATGGCCATGGGACAGTTACAAGGAAATACCTCAATTTTCCAATAGTTCCGGTTTTTTTCCGAATTGTAATCGCGATTTTCTCTCGAACCAGGACAGCTATCGAAAATCCGCTTGGTGCAAAATGCGCGGGCCGCCGGGCTCTACATTTTCGGTTATCTTCATGTTCCACGTGGGACTTAGCGTTAAGCCGTGCGGCGCGGTTGAAATTTCGAGCCGCCGGTCTTTCGCCGTTTTCTCCTAAACTATTATAGGTAGCGAGCCGGCGGTTGTACCGTTGGATTGCCCGTCCCAAGGGCTACCTTTTTCATAATAAACACCAAAGCGCTCCGGTCGAAAAATAAGTTTCTAATTTTCTTCTAACGCTACTATCTACTCAGCCGTTAGAGGTAGAGAGCCCGCTGTTACACCGTTGGATAGCGCGTCCCGAGTACTACAGGTTACCATACTATAGAATGAAATATAAACCTAGGTGGAATAGATCCTGAGGTAATTCAAAATCCAGCAGATAAGTAATCTGCCAATATTAACCTAAGTTAAATCAGTGCCTATTTTTATCTATCTTCTATCGTTGGAAGGAAGCTAAAGTACTGGCTGCCCAAGACAGGAAGGCAAGCTAGAGGAATATGCAACGTAATCACTTGCTGTCTCCTCGGGTTGTATGCTCGCCTTCCTAGTATGACGAGGATGGACGAAGTGTTGTCACATAGTTCACCTATACATAATACCTATCGCTGCAAAAAAACATTAGTTCTAGCAACATGGGTGACTCATATGCACTCTCATTCACTCGTTTCCTAGTAAACAGACCCGCTACCGGAGCGGCTAAACAGTTCAAGCTCCTATGCCTTTCGTACCCCTCGAGTCTTCTTGTCGTAGGCATACAGGATTAGTTCTCAAGAAAGGGGAAGATAATGAAGGGTAAAATTGTTCAGGCCAATTTGCTTGCTTAATACTCTTGCAAACGTACAGGTTCGTCTTTCATATACAGGCAGCATGCTGGAACATATGAGTGGTACGCAATTTGGTTTTAGAGAGAATTCCACGGCAGATGCAATAAACTATGCACCAGAAAGAGTAAATACAAGTGATCATGTGCGTGTGGTTTTTTTTTTAATTTAGGTCCTCCGAGGTTAAGTAATATTGGACGGTGAACGAGTTGGATGAAATGTTGCTCGACATTCGCCTTTAATAAGGGAAAACCCTGGTAAACGAAAAACTTATCCGGGTAGCTCACTCTGTTTAGGCACACTTTACTATGACGAGGTATCTATATAACAGCATATGACGGATCAAAATTGGAAATGTTAGAATTAGAAGAAATCTAAGGACACGAGAGGCATAATACATACGCAACAACAACAACACATTGCCGCCGGGGCCTTGGGACATTTAGCTCACTCTGTTTAGGCACACGCTAGCTCTGAAGATACTTTTAGTGCCGCCTGTCAAGTTTGGGCGGCACGATGTTTACACTCGTGTTTTTCACCGTTGGCGAACACTTGTTTCACGCCGTCGTGTTGGCAGCAGCTGCTGTTGCCAACATGCGGTCGGTCGTTTCTGCAGCACCGAGATGCAATGTAGTGTCGGGCAAGCGCTCAACCCAACGAGCTCTCGGACTGATTTTCTTTCTTTCTTTCCTTCTCTTTTTCCGCTGTTTGCGACGTTAACTGTTCTCCAGCCCTGAATTAAGGTTGGATGAACTTCATTGTTTCCCTCCAGATGGCAGACTCGGCACCTACGTGTCTGTGGGTTGGATTCCAACAGTTTCCTTAGTGTGAATGTGTGAAAGCGTCCAGGTTCGACACTTGGTAACGTCGAGGCGGATTGGCCGGCCGGCGTGCCTGCGCAGTACCTGTATGCGCGAACACTTAGCAACAATTCCGCGAAGGTGGCGCTTAGGCGGGGGGGTGGGTAATCCGTAAAGGTCGGTGCAACATGTCCTCCCGCCATTAGCGATTATTTTCGTCTATACCATCGTTCATTGTGTGCATTGGGCGTAAAGGCATTTTCCACAGGGTGGTATTGCGGTTTTGGTAACTTTTGCTTACATTAATTTTGCGTTGCGTGTCCTCATACACTTGTACTATCATTTTATATATATCGGGAACCGGTTTTTCGCAATTTTCTCCTAAACTACTGGAGATATCGAGACGATTCTTGCACCGCTGGATGCACCGTCCCGAGATCTACCTACGGCTAGCAGACGGTCGGGTAGTATCTCATAGCGCCGCCGCTAGGGGCGCGGAAGCACTATTTTTGACGGTTTTTCGGCCGTATCGCCTAAACTAAGCCGCGTACGGAGGAACGAGACACTTTAGAGTAATAAGCGTCCCAAAATACGGGGTACCGACCGCATTAAAAAAATAAAAAAAATTAAAAATTTTTTAACGGACTTAGAATTTGGAAATCTGCCATTTTTCGAGGTTTTCGGCGCTTTTCTCCCAGACTATGGAATCTAGCGGGCTGTAACCGGTACCCGACGGTGAGGAATTACGAGGCGCACCTGCGAGACGTCTAACCGAGCCGCTAGCTCCGACCGTCTGCCCTCCAGACCCGAAAAACCGCCAAAATCGTTTTTCCGGATTTGACGCCAAACTAATCATCCGATGGAAGAGATCGAAAGTCCGTAGGCATCGGGCATTAATAACAAAACTTTCATCTTATGTGCACCAACCACGTAGGACCAACGGTTAAGAAGACCCCAATATTCGGCAAGCCGTAGCTCGAAAACCGTTGATCTGAGAGGTCTAAAACGACAGAGCATATGAATCTCCTCGACGAGAGCTACAACTTGGTGGGTCGTTTGCCATACTTTCCACCAACGGCGCGCCCGGAATTTACGTTTGAAGTTTTTGCTCAAATTCCCGAACTTTGACCTCGAATAGCTCCGAAACTACTGGAGCTAGGGACCCGCCGTTGGAACATCTCGAACCAGCGTGCCGAGATCTCCCACTTTGATAATAAACTCCAAAGCGCTCCGGTCAAAAATAGAGTTTCTAATTTTTTTCTAACGCTAATATCTGTCTAACGGTTAGAGGTAAAAATCCGTCTGGTGCGCCGTTGGATAGCGCGGCCCGAGTACTATAAGCACGCATGCGCATGTTGACCTGCTGGGCCTAACGACGACGCTACAGCGCCCCGTGGTGTCGGTACATGCAAAAAGTTGGACTTGTAATTTTTTCGCCGATCGGGAACCGGTTTTTCGCGATTTTCTCCTAAACTACTGGAGATATCGAGACGTTTGTTGCACCGCTGGATGCGCCGTCCCGAGATCTACCTAAGACTAGCAGACGGTCGGCTAGTAGTTCCAACCGCCGCCGCTAGAGGCGAAAAACCTATTTTTTGGCGGTTTTTCGGCCCTAGCGGCCAAACTAAGGGCGCTACGGAGGAACCGACCACATATTCGTGATCAGCGACCCAAAATACGGGTTAACCGACACACGAGAAAGATCCAAAAAAATAAATAAGTTCTAACATTTTTCTAACGCTAATATCTCTCTAACGGTGGGAGCTACGGGGCCGCCGGCTGCACCGGCGGAAAGGCCGTCCCGAGATAGGATCTGGCCCGGCGCGACGCCTAACGACGACGCCACAGCGTCCCGTAGTGTAAGTACTCGCTATACGTTGGACTTGTAATTTTTTCGCCGATCGGGAACCGGTTTTTCGCGATTTTCTCCTAAACCACTGGAGATATCGAGACGATTCTTGCACCGCTAGATGCGCCGTCCCGAGATCTACCTATAACGAGCAGACGGTCGGCCAGTAGTTCCAACCGCCGCCGCTAGGGGCGAAAAACCTATTTTTTGACGGTTTTTCGGCCCTAGCGGCCAAATTAAGCGACGTACGGTGGAACCGACCACATATTCGTGATCAGCGACCCAAAATACGGGTTAACCGACACACGAGAAAGATCCAAAAAAATAAATAAGTTCTAACATTTTTCTAACGCTAATATCTCTCTAACGGTTGGAGCTACGGTGCCGCCGACTGCACCGTTGGAAAGCCCGTGTCGAGATTGACCAGATTTATGGTAACCATATATATACCACAACATTACCCATTCTCACATTCTCCGCAAGGCCTGGCAATAAGTCAGCCATGGCCATGGGACAGTTACAAGGAAATACCTCAATTTTCCAATAGTTCCGGTTTTTTTCCGAATTGTAATCGCGATTTTCTCTCGAACCAGGACAGCTATCGAAAATCCGCTTGGTGCAAAATGCGCGGGCCGCCGGGCTCTACATTTTCGGTTATCTTCATGTTCCACGTGGGACTTAGCGTTAAGCCGTGCGGCGCGGTTGAAATTTCGAGCCGCCGGTCTTTCGCCGTTTTCTCCTAAACTATTATAGGTAGCGAGCCGGCGGTTGTACCGTTGGATTGCCCGTCCCAAGGGCTACCTTTTTCATAATAAACACCAAAGCGCTCCGGTCGAAAAATAAGTTTCTAATTTTCTTCTAACGCTACTATCTACTCAGCCGTTAGAGGTAGAGAGCCCGCTGTTACACCGTTGGATAGCGCGTCCCGAGTACTACAGGTTACCATACTATAGAATGAAATATAAACCTAGGTGGAATAGATCCTGAGGTAATTCAAAATCCAGCAGATAAGTAATCTGCCAATATTAACCTAAGTTAAATCAGTGCCTATTTTTATCTATCTTCTATCGTTGGAAGGAAGCTAAAGTACTGGCTGCCCAAGACAGGAAGGCAAGCTAGAGGAATATGCAACGTAATCACTTGCTGTCTCCTCGGGTTGTATGCTCGCCTTCCTAGTATGACGAGGATGGACGAAGTGTTGTCACATAGTTCACCTATACATAATACCTATCGCTGCAAAAAAACATTAGTTCTAGCAACATGGGTGACTCATATGCACTCTCATTCACTCGTTTCCTAGTAAACAGACCCGCTACCGGAGCGGCTAAACAGTTCAAGCTCCTATGCCTTTCGTACCCCTCGAGTCTTCTTGTCGTAGGCATACAGGATTAGTTCTCAAGAAAGGGGAAGATAATGAAGGGTAAAATTGTTCAGGCCAATTTGCTTGCTTAATACTCTTGCAAACGTACAGGTTCGTCTTTCATATACAGGCAGCATGCTGGAACATATGAGTGGTACGCAATTTGGTTTTAGAGAGAATTCCACGGCAGATGCAATAAACTATGCACCAGAAAGAGTAAATACAAGTGATCATGTGCGTGTGGTTTTTTTTTTAATTTAGGTCCTCCGAGGTTAAGTAATATTGGACGGTGAACGAGTTGGATGAAATGTTGCTCGACATTCGCCTTTAATAAGGGAAAACCCTGGTAAACGAAAAACTTATCCGGGTAGCTCACTCTGTTTAGGCACACTTTACTATGACGAGGTATCTATATAACAGCATATGACGGATCAAAATTGGAAATGTTAGAATTAGAAGAAATCTAAGGACACGAGAGGCATAATACATACGCAACAACAACAACACATTGCCGCCGGGGCCTTGGGACATTTAGCTCACTCTGTTTAGGCACACGCTAGCTCTGAAGATACTTTTAGTGCCGCCTGTCAAGTTTGGGCGGCACGATGTTTACACTCGTGTTTTTCACCGTTGGCGAACACTTGTTTCACGCCGTCGTGTTGGCAGCAGCTGCTGTTGCCAACATGCGGTCGGTCGTTTCTGCAGCACCGAGATGCAATGTAGTGTCGGGCAAGCGCTCAACCCAACGAGCTCTCGGACTGATTTTCTTTCTTTCTTTCCTTCTCTTTTTCCGCTGTTTGCGACGTTAACTGTTCTCCAGCCCTGAATTAAGGTTGGATGAACTTCATTGTTTCCCTCCAGATGGCAGACTCGGCACCTACGTGTCTGTGGGTTGGATTCCAACAGTTTCCTTAGTGTGAATGTGTGAAAGCGTCCAGGTTCGACACTTGGTAACGTCGAGGCGGATTGGCCGGCCGGCGTGCCTGCGCAGTACCTGTATGCGCGAACACTTAGCAACAATTCCGCGAAGGTGGCGCTTAGGCGGGGGGGTGGGTAATCCGTAAAGGTCGGTGCAACATGTCCTCCCGCCATTAGCGATTATTTTCGTCTATACCATCGTTCATTGTGTGCATTGGGCGTAAAGGCATTTTCCACAGGGTGGTATTGCGGTTTTGGTAACTTTTGCTTACATTAATTTTGCGTTGCGTGTCCTCATACACTTGTACTATCATTTTATATATATCGGGAACCGGTTTTTCGCAATTTTCTCCTAAACTACTGGAGATATCGAGACGATTCTTGCACCGCTGGATGCACCGTCCCGAGATCTACCTACGGCTAGCAGACGGTCGGGTAGTATCTCATAGCGCCGCCGCTAGGGGCGCGGAAGCACTATTTTTGACGGTTTTTCGGCCGTATCGCCTAAACTAAGCCGCGTACGGAGGAACGAGACACTTTAGAGTAATAAGCGTCCCAAAATACGGGGTACCGACCGCATTAAAAAAATAAAAAAAATTAAAAATTTTTTAACGGACTTAGAATTTGGAAATCTGCCATTTTTCGAGGTTTTCGGCGCTTTTCTCCCAGACTATGGAATCTAGCGGGCTGTAACCGGTACCCGACGGTGAGGAATTACGAGGCGCACCTGCGAGACGTCTAACCGAGCCGCTAGCTCCGACCGTCTGCCCTCCAGACCCGAAAAACCGCCAAAATCGTTTTTCCGGATTTGACGCCAAACTAATCATCCGATGGAAGAGATCGAAAGTCCGTAGGCATCGGGCATTAATAACAAAACTTTCATCTTATGTGCACCAACCACGTAGGACCAACGGTTAAGAAGACCCCAATATTCGGCAAGCCGTAGCTCGAAAACCGTTGATCTGAGAGGTCTAAAACGACAGAGCATATGAATCTCCTCGACGAGAGCTACAACTTGGTGGGTCGTTTGCCATACTTTCCACCAACGGCGCGCCCGGAATTTACGTTTGAAGTTTTTGCTCAAATTCCCGAACTTTGACCTCGAATAGCTCCGAAACTACTGGAGCTAGGGACCCGCCGTTGGAACATCTCGAACCAGCGTGCCGAGATCTCCCACTTTGATAATAAACTCCAAAGCGCTCCGGTCAAAAATAGAGTTTCTAATTTTTTTCTAACGCTAATATCTGTCTAACGGTTAGAGGTAAAAATCCGTCTGGTGCGCCGTTGGATAGCGCGGCCCGAGTACTATAAGCACGCATGCGCATGTTGACCTGCTGGGCCTAACGACGACGCTACAGCGCCCCGTGGTGTCGGTACATGCAAAAAGTTGGACTTGTAATTTTTTCGCCGATCGGGAACCGGTTTTTCGCGATTTTCTCCTAAACTACTGGAGATATCGAGACGTTTGTTGCACCGCTGGATGCGCCGTCCCGAGATCTACCTAAGACTAGCAGACGGTCGGCTAGTAGTTCCAACCGCCGCCGCTAGAGGCGAAAAACCTATTTTTTGGCGGTTTTTCGGCCCTAGCGGCCAAACTAAGGGCGCTACGGAGGAACCGACCACATATTCGTGATCAGCGACCCAAAATACGGGTTAACCGACACACGAGAAAGATCCAAAAAAATAAATAAGTTCTAACATTTTTCTAACGCTAATATCTCTCTAACGGTGGGAGCTACGGGGCCGCCGGCTGCACCGGCGGAAAGGCCGTCCCGAGATAGGATCTGGCCCGGCGCGACGCCTAACGACGACGCCACAGCGTCCCGTAGTGTAAGTACTCGCTATACGTTGGACTTGTAATTTTTTCGCCGATCGGGAACCGGTTTTTCGCGATTTTCTCCTAAACCACTGGAGATATCGAGACGATTCTTGCACCGCTAGATGCGCCGTCCCGAGATCTACCTATAACGAGCAGACGGTCGGCCAGTAGTTCCAACCGCCGCCGCTAGGGGCGAAAAACCTATTTTTTGACGGTTTTTCGGCCCTAGCGGCCAAATTAAGCGACGTACGGTGGAACCGACCACATATTCGTGATCAGCGACCCAAAATACGGGTTAACCGACACACGAGAAAGATCCAAAAAAATAAATAAGTTCTAACATTTTTCTAACGCTAATATCTCTCTAACGGTTGGAGCTACGGTGCCGCCGACTGCACCGTTGGAAAGCCCGTGTCGAGATTGACCAGATTTATGGTAACCATATATATACCACAACATTACCCATTCTCACATTCTCCGCAAGGCCTGGCAATAAGTCAGCCATGGCCATGGGACAGTTACAAGGAAATACCTCAATTTTCCAATAGTTCCGGTTTTTTTCCGAATTGTAATCGCGATTTTCTCTCGAACCAGGACAGCTATCGAAAATCCGCTTGGTGCAAAATGCGCGGGCCGCCGGGCTCTACATTTTCGGTTATCTTCATGTTCCACGTGGGACTTAGCGTTAAGCCGTGCGGCGCGGTTGAAATTTCGAGCCGCCGGTCTTTCGCCGTTTTCTCCTAAACTATTATAGGTAGCGAGCCGGCGGTTGTACCGTTGGATTGCCCGTCCCAAGGGCTACCTTTTTCATAATAAACACCAAAGCGCTCCGGTCGAAAAATAAGTTTCTAATTTTCTTCTAACGCTACTATCTACTCAGCCGTTAGAGGTAGAGAGCCCGCTGTTACACCGTTGGATAGCGCGTCCCGAGTACTACAGGTTACCATACTATAGAATGAAATATAAACCTAGGTGGAATAGATCCTGAGGTAATTCAAAATCCAGCAGATAAGTAATCTGCCAATATTAACCTAAGTTAAATCAGTGCCTATTTTTATCTATCTTCTATCGTTGGAAGGAAGCTAAAGTACTGGCTGCCCAAGACAGGAAGGCAAGCTAGAGGAATATGCAACGTAATCACTTGCTGTCTCCTCGGGTTGTATGCTCGCCTTCCTAGTATGACGAGGATGGACGAAGTGTTGTCACATAGTTCACCTATACATAATACCTATCGCTGCAAAAAAACATTAGTTCTAGCAACATGGGTGACTCATATGCACTCTCATTCACTCGTTTCCTAGTAAACAGACCCGCTACCGGAGCGGCTAAACAGTTCAAGCTCCTATGCCTTTCGTACCCCTCGAGTCTTCTTGTCGTAGGCATACAGGATTAGTTCTCAAGAAAGGGGAAGATAATGAAGGGTAAAATTGTTCAGGCCAATTTGCTTGCTTAATACTCTTGCAAACGTACAGGTTCGTCTTTCATATACAGGCAGCATGCTGGAACATATGAGTGGTACGCAATTTGGTTTTAGAAAGAATTCCACGGCAGATGCAATAAACTATGCACCAGAAAGAGTAAATACAAGTGATCATGTGCGTGTGGTTTTTTTTTTAATTTAGGTCCTCCGAGGTTAAGTAATATTGGACGGTGAACGAGTTGGATGAAATGTTGCTCGACATTCGCCTTTAATAAGGGAAAACCCTGGTAAACGAAAAACTTATCCGGGTAGCTCACTCTGTTTAGGCACACTTTACTATGACGAGGTATCTATATAACAGCATATGACGGATCAAAATTGGAAATGTTAGAATTAGAAGAAATCTAAGGACACGAGAGGCATAATACATACGCAACAACAACAACACATTGCCGCCGGGGCCTTGGGACATTTAGCTCACTCTGTTTAGGCACACGCTAGCTCTGAAGATACTTTTAGTGCCGCCTGTCAAGTTTGGGCGGCACGATGTTTACACTCGTGTTTTTCACCGTTGGCGAACACTTGTTTCACGCCGTCGTGTTGGCAGCAGCTGCTGTTGCCAACATGCGGTCGGTCGTTTCTGCAGCACCGAGATGCAATGTAGTGTCGGGCAAGCGCTCAACCCAACGAGCTCTCGGACTGATTTTCTTTCTTTCTTTCCTTCTCTTTTTCCGCTGTTTGCGACGTTAACTGTTCTCCAGCCCTGAATTAAGGTTGGATGAACTTCATTGTTTCCCTCCAGATGGCAGACTCGGCACCTACGTGTCTGTGGGTTGGATTCCAACAGTTTCCTTAGTGTGAATGTGTGAAAGCGTCCAGGTTCGACACTTGGTAACGTCGAGGCGGATTGGCCGGCCGGCGTGCCTGCGCAGTACCTGTATGCGCGAACACTTAGCAACAATTCCGCGAAGGTGGCGCTTAGGCGGGGGGGTGGGTAATCCGTAAAGGTCGGTGCAACATGTCCTCCCGCCATTAGCGATTATTTTCGTCTATACCATCGTTCATTGTGTGCATTGGGCGTAAAGGCATTTTCCACAGGGTGGTATTGCGGTTTTGGTAACTTTTGCTTACATTAATTTTGCGTTGCGTGTCCTCATACACTTGTACTATCATTTTATATATATCGGGAACCGGTTTTTCGCAATTTTCTCCTAAACTACTGGAGATATCGAGACGATTCTTGCACCGCTGGATGCACCGTCCCGAGATCTACCTACGGCTAGCAGACGGTCGGGTAGTATCTCATAGCGCCGCCGCTAGGGGCGCGGAAGCACTATTTTTGACGGTTTTTCGGCCGTAGCGCCTAAACTAAGCCGCGTACGGAGGAACGAGACACTTTAGAGTAATAAGCGTCCCAAAATACGGGGTACCGACCGCATTAAAAAAATAAAAAAAATTAAAAATTTTTTAACGGACTTAGAATTTGGAAATCTGCCATTTTTCGAGGTTTTCGGCGCTTTTCTCCCAGACTATGGAATCTAGCGGGCTGTAACCGGTACCCGACGGTGAGGAATTACGAGGCGCACCTGCGAGACGTCTAACCGAGCCGCTAGCTCCGACCGTCTGCCCTCCAGACCCGAAAAACCGCCAAAATCGTTTTTCCGGATTTGACGCCAAACTAATCATCCGATGGAAGAGATCGAAAGTCCGTAGGCATCGGGCATTAATAACAAAACTTTCATCTTATGTGCACCAACCACGTAGGACCAACGGTTAAGAAGACCCCAATATTCGGCAAGCCGTAGCTCGAAAACAGTTGATCTGAGAGGTCTAAAACGACAGAGCATATGAATCTCCTCGACGAGAGCTACAACTTGGTGGGTCGTTTGCCATACTTTCCACCAACGGCGCGCCCGGAATTTACGTTTGAAGTTTTTGCTCAAATTCCCGAACTTTGACCTCGAATAGCTCCGAAACTACTGGAGCGAGGGACCCGCCGTTGGAACATCTCGAACCAGCGTGCCGAGATCTCCCACTTTGATAATAAACTCCAAAGCGCTCCGGTCAAAAATAGAGTTTCTAATTTTTTTCTAACGCTAATATCTGTCTAACGGTTAGAGGTAAAAATCCGTCTGGTGCGCCGTTGGATAGCGCGGCCCGAGTACTATAAGCACGCATGCGCATGTTGACCTGCTGGGCCTAACGACGACGCTACAGCGCCCCGTGGTGTCGGTACATGCAAAAAGTTGGACTTGTAATTTTTTCGCCGATCGGGAACCGGTTTTTCGCGATTTTCTCCTAAACTACTGGAGATATCGAGACGTTTGTTGCACCGCTGGATGCGCCGTCCCGAGATCTACCTAAGACTAGCAGACGGTCGGCTAGTAGTTCCAACCGCCGCCGCTAGAGGCGAAAAACCTATTTTTTGGCGGTTTTTCGGCCCTAGCGGCCAAACTAAGGGCGCTACGGAGGAACCGACCACATATTCGTGATCAGCGACCCAAAATACGGGTTAGCCGACACACGAGAAAAATTAAAAAAAATAAATTAGTTCTAACATTTTTCTAACGCTAATATCTCTCTAACGGTTGGAGCTACGGTGCCGCCGACTGCACCGTTGGAAAGCCCGTGTCGAGATTGACCAGATTTATGGTAACCATATATATACCACAACATTACCCATTCTCACATTCTCCGCAAGGCCTGGCAATAAGTCAGCCATGGCCATGGGACAGTTACAAGGAAATACCTCAATTTTCCAATAGTTCCGGTTTTTTTCCGAATTGTAATCGCGATTTTCTCTCGAACCAGGACAGCTATCGAAAATCCGCTTGGTGCAAAATGCGCGGGCCGCCGGGCTCTACATTTTCGGTTATCTTCATGTTCCACGTGGGACTTAGCGTTAAGCCGTGCGGCGCGGTTGAAATTTCGAGCCGCCGGTCTTTCGCCGTTTTCTCCTAAACTATTATAGGTAGCGAGCCGGCGGTTGTACCGTTGGATTGCCCGTCCCAAGGGCTACCTTTTTCATAATAAACACCAAAGCGCTCCGGTCGAAAAATAAGTTTCTAATTTTCTTCTAACGCTACTATCTACTCAGCCGTTAGAGGTAGAGAGCCCGCTGTTACACCGTTGGATAGCGCGTCCCGAGTACTACAGGTTACCATACTATAGAATGAAATATAAACCTAGGTGGAATAGATCCTGAGGTAATTCAAAATCCAGCAGATAAGTAATCTGCCAATATTAACCTAAGTTAAATCAGTGCCTATTTTTATCTATCTTCTATCGTTGGAAGGAAGCTAAAGTACTGGCTGCCCAAGACAGGAAGGCAAGCTAGAGGAATATGCAACGTAATCACTTGCTGTCTCCTCGGGTTGTATGCTCGCCTTCCTAGTATGACGAGGATGGACGAAGTGTTGTCACATAGTTCACCTATACATAATACCTATCGCTGCAAAAAAACATTAGTTCTAGCAACATGGGTGACTCATATGCACTCTCATTCACTCGTTTCCTAGTAAACAGACCCGCTACCGGAGCGGCTAAACAGTTCAAGCTCCTATGCCTTTCGTACCCCTCGAGTCTTCTTGTCGTAGGCATACAGGATTAGTTCTCAAGAAAGGGGAAGATAATGAAGGGTAAAATTGTTCAGGCCAATTTGCTTGCTTAATACTCTTGCAAACGTACAGGTTCGTCTTTCATATACAGGCAGCATGCTGGAACATATGAGTGGTACGCAATTTGGTTTTAGAGAGAATTCCACGGCAGATGCAATAAACTATGCACCAGAAAGAGTAAATACAAGTGATCATGTGCGTGTGGTTTTTTTTTTAATTTAGGTCCTCCGAGGTTAAGTAATATTGGACGGTGAACGAGTTGGATGAAATGTTGCTCGACATTCGCCTTTAATAAGGGAAAACCCTGGTAAACGAAAAACTTATCCGGGTAGCTCACTCTGTTTAGGCACACTTTACTATGACGAGGTATCTATATAACAGCATATGACGGATCAAAATTGGAAATGTTAGAATTAGAAGAAATCTAAGGACACGAGAGGCATAATACATACGCAACAACAACAACACATTGCCGCCGGGGCCTTGGGACATTTAGCTCACTCTGTTTAGGCACACGCTAGCTCTGAAGATACTTTTAGTGCCGCCTGTCAAGTTTGGGCGGCACGATGTTTACACTCGTGTTTTTCACCGTTGGCGAACACTTGTTTCACGCCGTCGTGTTGGCAGCAGCTGCTGTTGCCAACATGCGGTCGGTCGTTTCTGCAGCACCGAGATGCAATGTAGTGTCGGGCAAGCGCTCAACCCAACGAGCTCTCGGACTGATTTTCTTTCTTTCTTTCCTTCTCTTTTTCCGCTGTTTGCGACGTTAACTGTTCTCCAGCCCTGAATTAAGGTTGGATGAACTTCATTGTTTCCCTCCAGATGGCAGACTCGGCACCTACGTGTCTGTGGGTTGGATTCCAACAGTTTCCTTAGTGTGAATGTGTGAAAGCGTCCAGGTTCGACACTTGGTAACGTCGAGGCGGATTGGCCGGCCGGCGTGCCTGCGCAGTACCTGTATGCGCGAACACTTAGCAACAATTCCGCGAAGGTGGCGCTTAGGCGGGGGGGTGGGTAATCCGTAAAGGTCGGTGCAACATGTCCTCCCGCCATTAGCGATTATTTTCGTCTATACCATCGTTCATTGTGTGCATTGGGCGTAAAGGCATTTTCCACAGGGTGGTATTGCGGTTTTGGTAACTTTTGCTTACATTAATTTTGCGTTGCGTGTCCTCATACACTTGTACTATCATTTTATATATATCGGGAACCGGTTTTTCGCAATTTTCTCCTAAACTACTGGAGATATCGAGACGATTCTTGCACCGCTGGATGCACCGTCCCGAGATCTACCTACGGCTAGCAGACGGTCGGGTAGTATCTCATAGCGCCGCCGCTAGGGGCGCGGAAGCACTATTTTTGACGGTTTTTCGGCCGTAGCGCCTAAACTAAGCCGCGTACGGAGGAACGAGACACTTTAGAGTAATAAGCGTCCCAAAATACGGGGTACCGACCGCATTAAAAAAATAAAAAAAATTAAAAATTTTTTAACGGACTTAGAATTTGGAAATCTGCCATTTTTCGAGGTTTTCGGCGCTTTTCTCCCAGACTATGGAATCTAGCGGGCTGTAACCGGTACCCGACGGTGAGGAATTACGAGGCGCACCTGCGAGACGTCTAACCGAGCCGCTAGCTCCGACCGTCTGCCCTCCAGACCCGAAAAACCGCCAAAATCGTTTTTCCGGATTTGACGCCAAACTAATCATCCGATGGAAGAGATCGAAAGTCCGTAGGCATCGGGCATTAATAACAAAACTTTCATCTTATGTGCACCAACCACGTAGGACCAACGGTTAAGAAGACCCCAATATTCGGCAAGCCGTAGCTCGAAAACCGTTGATCTGAGAGGTCTAAAACGACAGAGCATATCAATCTCCTCGACGAGAGCTACAACTTGGTGGGTCGTTTGCCATACTTTCCACCAACGGCGCGCCCGGAATTTACGTTTGAAGTTTTTGCTCAAATTCCCGAACTTTGACCTCGAATAGCTCCGAAACTACTGGAGCTAGGGACCCGCCGTTGGAACATCTCGAACCAGCGGGCCGAGATCTCCCACTTTGATAATAAACTCCAAAGCGCTCCGGTCAAAAATAGAGTTTCTAATTTTTTTCTAACGCTAATATCTGTCTAACGGTTAGAGGTAAAAATCCGTCTGGTGCGCCGTTGGATAGCGCGGCCCGAGTACTATAAGCACGCATGCGCATGTTGACCTGCTGGGCCTAACGACGACGCTACAGCGCCCCGTGGTGTCGGTACATGCAAAAAGTTGGACTTGTAATTTTTTCGCCGATCGGGAACCGGTTTTTCGCGATTTTCTCCTAAACTACTGGAGATATCGAGACGTTTGTTGCACCGCTGGATGCGCCGTCCCGAGATCTACCTAAGACTAGCAGACGGTCGGCTAGTAGTTCCAACCGCCGCCGCTAGAGGCGAAAAACCTATTTTTTGGCGGTTTTTCGGCCCTAGCGGCCAAACTAAGGGCGCTACGGAGGAACCGACCACATATTCGTGATCAGCGACCCAAAATACGGGTTAACCGACACACGAGAAAGATCCAAAAAAATAAATAAGTTCTAACATTTTTCTAACGCTAATATCTCTCTAACGGTGGGAGCTACGGGGCCGCCGGCTGCACCGGCGGAAAGGCCGTCCCGAGATAGGATCTGGCCCGGCGCGACGCCTAACGACGACGCCACAGCGTCCCGTAGTGTAAGTACTCGCTATACGTTGGACTTGTAATTTTTTCGCCGATCGGGAACCGGTTTTTCGCGATTTTCTCCTAAACCACTGGAGATATCGAGACGATTCTTGCACCGCTAGATGCGCCGTCCCGAGATCTACCTAAAACGAGCAGACGGTCGGCCAGTAGTTCCAACCGCCGCCGCTAGGGGCGAAAAACCTATTTTTTGACGGTTTTTCGGCCCTAGCGGCCAAATTAAGCGACGTACGGTGGAACCGACCACATATTCGTGATCAGCGACCCAAAATACGGGTTAACCGACACACGAGAAAGATCCAAAAAAATAAATAAGTTCTAACATTTTTCTAACGCTAATATCTCTCTAACGGTAGGAGCTACGGGGCCGCCGACTGCACCGTCGGAAAGCCTGTCCCGAGATAGGATCTAGCCCGGCGCGACGCCTAAAGAGGGCGCCACAGCGTCCCGTAGTGTAAGTACTCGCTATACGTTGGACTTGTAGGTACTCTATCTCACGCTAGTTTAATCCTGCTGTAACAACAAGACGAGTTGACTAAACTCACTACGTTTAGACGTTATACTCTATCTCACGCTAGTTTAATCCTGTTATAACAACAAGACGAGTTGACTAAACTCACCACGTTTAGACGTTATACTCTATCTCACGCTAGTTTAATCCTGCTGTAACAACAAGACGAGTTGACTAAACTCACCACGTTTAGACGTTATACTCTATCTCACGCTAGTTTAATCCTGTTATAACAACAAGACGAGTTGACTAAACTCACCACGTTTAGACGTTATACTCTATCTCACGCTAGTTTAATCCTGTTATAACAACAAGACGAGTTGACTAAACTCACCACGTTTAGACGTTATACTCTATCTCACGCTAGTTTAATCCTGTTATAACAACAAGACGAGTTGACTAAACTCACCACGTTTAGACGTTATACTCTATCTCACGCTAGTTTAATCCTGCTATAACAACAAGACGAGTTGACTAAACTCACCACGTTTAGACGTTATACTCTATCTCACGCTAGTTTAATCCTGTTATAACAACAAGACGAGTTGACTAAACTCACCACGTTTAGACGTTATACTCTATCTCACGCTAGTTTAATCCTGTTGTAACAACAAGACGAGTTGACTAAACTCACTACGTTTAGACGTTATACTCTATCTCACGCTAGTTTAATCCTGCTATAACAACAAGACGAGTTGACTAAACTCACTACGTTTAGACGTTATACTCTATCTCACGCTAGTTTAATCCTGTTATAACAACAAGACGAGTTGACTAAACTCACCACGTTTAGACGTTATACTCTATCTCAGGCTAGTTTAATCCTGTTGTAACAACAAGACGAGTTGACTAAACTCACCACGTTTAGACGTTATACTCTATCTCACGCTAGTTTAATCCTGTTGTAACAACAAGACGAGTTGACTAAACTCACCACGTTTAGACGTTATACTCTATCTCACGCTAGTTTAATCCTGTTATAACAACAAGACGAGTTGACTAAACTCACCACGTTTAGACGTTATACTCTATCTCACGCTAGTTTAATCCTGTTATAACAACAAGACGAGTTGACTAAACTCACCACGTTTAGACGTTATACTCTATCTGACGCTAGTTTAATCCTGTTATAACAACAAGACGAGTTGACTAAACTCACCACGTTTAGACGTTATACTCTATCTCAGGCTAGTTTAATCCTGTTATAACAACAAGACGAGTTGACTAAACTCACCACGTTTAGACGTTATACTCTATCTCACGCTAGTTTAATCCTGTTGTAACAACAAGACGAGTTGACTAAACTCACCACGTTTAGACGTTATACTCTATCTCACGCTAGTTTAATCCTGTTATAACAACAAGACGAGTTGACTAAACTCACCACGTTTAGACGTTATACTCTATCTCACGCTAGTTTAATCCTGTTATAACAACAAGACGAGTTGACTAAACTCACCACGTTTAGACGTTATACTCTATCTGACGCTAGTTTAATCCTGTTATAACAACAAGACGAGTTGACTAAACTCACCACGTTTAGACGTTATACTCTATCTCAGGCTAGTTTAATCCTGTTATAACAACAAGACGAGTTGACTAAACTCACCACGTTTAGACGTTATACTCTATCTCACGCTAGTTTAATCCTGTTATAACAACAAGACGAGTTGACTAAACTCACCACGTTTAGACGTTATACTCTATCTCAGGCTAGTTTAATCCTGTTATAACAACAAGACGAGTTGACTAAACTCACCACGTTTAGACGTTATACTCTATCTCACGCTAGTTTAATCCTGTTATAACAACAAGACGAGTTGACTAAACTCACCACGTTTAGACGTTATACTCTATCTCACGCTAGTTTAATCCTGTTATAACAACAAGACGAGTTGACTAAACTCACCACGTTTAGACGTTATACTCTATCTCACGCTAGTTTAATCCTGTTATAACAACAAGACGAGTTGACTAAACTCACTACGTTTAGACGTTATACTCTATCTGACGCTAGTTTAATCCTGTTATAACAACAAGACGAGTTGACTAAACTCACCACGTTTAGACGTTATACTCTATCTCAGGCTAGTTTAATCCTGTTATAACAACAAGACGAGTTGACTAAACTCACCACGTTTAGACGTTATACTCTATCTCACGCTAGTTTAATCCTGCTGTAACAACAAGACGAGTTGACTAAACTCACCACGTTTAGACGTTATACTCTATCTCACGCTAGTTTAATCCTGTTATAACAACAAGACGAGTTGACTAAACTCACCACGTTTAGACGTTATACTCTATCTCACGCTAGTTTAATCCTGTTATAACAACAAGACGAGTTGACTAAACTCACCACGTTTAGACGTTATACTCTATCTCACGCTAGTTTAATCCTGCTGTAACAACAAGACGAGTTGACTAAACTCACCACGTTTAGACGTTATACTCTATCTCAGGCTAGTTTAATCCTGCTATAACAACAAGACGAGTTGACTAAACTCACTACGTTTAGACGTTATACTCTATCTCAGGCTAGTTTAATCCTGTTGTAACAACAAGACGAGTTGACTAAACTCACCACGTTTAGACGTTATACTCTATCTCACGCTAGTTTAATCCTGTTGTAACAACAAGACGAGTTGACTAAACTCACCACGTTTAGACGTTATACTCTATCTCACGCTAGTTTAATCCTGTTATAACAACAAGACGAGTTGACTAAACTCACCACGTTTAGACGTTATACTCTATCTCAGGCTAGTTTAATCCTGTTATAACAACAAGACGAGTTGACTAAGCTCACCACGTTTAGACGTTATACTCTATCTCACGCTAGTTTAATCCTGTTATAACAACAAGACGAGTTGACTAAACTCACCACGTTTAGACGTTATACTCTATCTCACGCTAGTTTAATACTGTTATAACAACAAGACGAGTTGACTAAACTCACCACGTTTAGACGTTATACTCTATCTCACGCTAGTTTAATCCTGTTATAACAACAAGACGAGTTGACTAAACTCACTACGTTTAGACGTTATACTCTATCTCACGCTAGTTTAATCCTGTTATAACAACAAGACGAGTTGACTAAACTCACCACGTTTAGACGTTATACTCTATCTCACGCTAGTTTAATCCTGTTATAACAACAAGACGAGTTGACTAAACTCACCACGTTTAGGCGCTATACTCTATCTCACGCTAGTTTAATCCTGTTATAACAACAAGACGAGTTGACTAAACTCACTACGTTTAGACGTTATACTCTATCTCACGCTAGTTTAATCCTGTTGTAACAACAAGACGAGTTGACTAAACTCACCACGTTTAGACGTTATACTCTATCTCACGCTAGTTTAATCCTGTTGTAACAACAAGACGAGTTGACTAAACTCACCACGTTTAGACGTTATACTCTATCTCACGCTAGTTTAATCCTGTTATAACAACAAGACGAGTTGACTAAACTCACCACGTTTAGACGTTATACTCTATCTCACGCTAGTTTAATCCTGCTGTAACAACAAGACGAGTTGACTAAACTCACCACGTTTAGACGTTATACTCTATCTCACGCTAGTTTAATCCTGTTGTAACAACAAGACGAGTTGACTAAACTCACCACGTTTAGACGTTATACTCTATCTCACGCTAGTTTAATCCTGTTATAACAACAAGACGAGTTGACTAAACTCACTACGTTTAGACGTTATACTCTATCTCAGGCTAGTTTAATCCTGTTATAACAACAAGACGAGTTGACTAAACTCACTACGTTTAGACGTTATACTCTATCTCACGCTAGTTTAATCCTGTTATAACAACAAGACGAGTTGACTAAACTCACCACGTTTAGACGTTATACTCTATCTCACGCTAGTTTAATCCTGTTATAACAACAAGACGAGTTGACTAAACTCACTACGTTTAGACGTTATACTCTATCTCACGCTAGTTTAATCCTGTTGTAACAACAAGACGAGTTGACTAAACTCACCACGTTTAGACGTTATACTCTATCTCACGCTAGTTTAATCCTGTTATAACAACAAGACGAGTTGACTAAACTCACTACGTTTAGACGTTATACTCTATCTCACGCTAGTTTAATCCTGTTATAACAACAAGACGAGTTGACTAAACTCACCACGTTTAGACGTTATACTCTATCTCACGCTAGTTTAATCCTGTTATAACAACAAGACGAGTTGACTAAACTCACTACGTTTAGACGTTATACTCTATCTCAGGCTAGTTTAATCCTGTTATAACAACAAGACGAGTTGACTAAACTCACTACGTTTAGACGTTATACTCTATCTCAGGCTAGTTTAATCCTGTTATAACAACAAGACGAGTTGACTAAACTCACCACGTTTAGACGTTATACTCTATCTCACGCTAGTTTAATCCTGTTATAACAACAAGACGAGTTGACTAAACTCACTACGTTTAGACGTTATACTCTATCTCAGGCTAGTTTAATCCTGTTATAACAACAAGACGAGTTGACTAAACTCACTACGTTTAGACGTTATACTCTATCTCACGCTAGTTTAATCCTGTTATAACAACAAGACGAGTTGACTAAACTCACTACGTTTAGACGTTATACTCTATCTCAGGCTAGTTTAATCCTGTTATAACAACAAGACGAGTTGACTAAACTCACCACGTTTAGACGTTATACTCTATCTCACGCTAGTTTAATCCTGTTATAACAACAAGACGAGTTGACTAAACTCACCACGTTTAGACGTTATACTCTATCTCACGCTAGTTTAATCCTGTTATAACAACAAGACGAGTTGACTAAACTCACCACGTTTAGACGTTATACTCTATCTCACGCTAGTTTAATCCTGTTGTAACAACAAGACGAGTTGACTAAACTCACTACGTTTAGACGTTATACTCTATCTCACGCTAGTTTAATCCTGTTATAACAACAAGACGAGTTGACTAAACTCACCACGTTTAGACGTTATACTCTATCTCACGCTAGTTTAATCCTGTTGTAACAACAAGACGAGTTGACTAAACTCACTACGTTTAGACGTTATACTCTATCTCAGGCTAGTTTAATCCTGTTATAACAACAAGACGAGTTGACTAAACTCACTACGTTTAGACGTTATACTCTATCTCACGCTAGTTTAATCCTGTTATAACAACAAGACGAGTTGACTAAACTCACCACGTTTAGACGTTATACTCTATCTCAGGCTAGTTTAATACTGTTATAACAACAAGACGAGTTGACTAAACTCACCACGTTTAGACGTTATACTCTATCTCAGGCTAGTTTAATCCTGTTATAACAACAAGACGAGTTGACTAAACTCACTACGTTTAGACGTTATACTCTATCTCAGGCTAGTTTAATACTGTTATAACAACAAGACGAGTTGACTAAACTCACTACGTTTAGACGTTATACTCTATCTCACGCTAGTTTAATCCTGTTGTAACAACAAGACGAGTTGACTAAACTCACTACGTTTAGACGTTATACTCTATCTCACGCTAGTTTAATCCTGTTATAACAACAAGACGAGTTGACTAAACTCACCACGTTTAGACGTTATACTCTATCTCAGGCTAGTTTAATCCTGTTATAACAACAAGACGAGTTGACTAAACTCACCACGTTTAGACGTTATACTCTATCTCACGCTAGTTTAATCCTGTTGTAACAACAAGACGAGTTGACTAAACTCACCACGTTTAGACGTTATACTCTATCTCACGCTAGTTTAATCCTGTTATAACAACAAGACGAGTTGACTAAACTCACTACGTTTAGACGTTATACTCTATCTCAGGCTAGTTTAATCCTGTTATAACAACAAGACGAGTTGACTAAACTCACCACGTTTAGACGTTATACTCTATCTCACGCTAGTTTAATCCTGTTATAACAACAAGACGAGTTGACTAAACTCACCACGTTTAGACGTTATACTCTATCTCACGCTAGTTTAATCCTGTTATAACAACAAGACGAGTTGACTAAACTCACCACGTTTAGACGTTATACTCTATCTCACGCTAGTTTAATCCTGTTGTAACAACAAGACGAGTTGACTAAACTCACTACGTTTAGACGTTATACTCTATCTCACGCTAGTTTAATCCTGTTGTAACAACAAGACGAGTTGACTAAACTCACTACGTTTAGACGTTATACTCTATCTCAGGCTAGTTTAATCCTGCTATAACAACAAGACGAGTTGACTAAACTCACTACGTTTAGACGTTATACTCTATCTCACGCTAGTTTAATCCTGTTATAACAACAAGACGAGTTGACTAAACTCACCACGTTTAGACGTTATACTCTATCTCACGCTAGTTTAATCCTGTTATAACAACAAGACGAGTTGACTAAACTCACTACGTTTAGACGTTATACTCTATCTCAGGCTAGTTTAATCCTGTTATAACAACAAGACGAGTTGACTAAACTCACCACGTTTAGACGTTATACTCTATCTCACGCTAGTTTAATACTGTTATAACAACAAGACGAGTTGACTAAACTCACCACGTTTAGACGTTATACTCTATCTCAGGCTAGTTTAATACTGTTATAACAACAAGACGAGTTGACTAAACTCACTACGTTTAGACGCTATACTCTATCTCACGCTAGTTTAATCCTGCTATAACAACAAGACGAGTTGACTAAACTCACTACGTTTAGACGTTATACTCTATCTCACGCTAGTTTAATCCTGTTATAACAACAAGACGAGTTGACTAAACTCACCACGTTTAGACGTTATACTCTATCTCAGGCTAGTTTAATCCTGTTATAACAACAAGACGAGTTGACTAAACTCACTACGTTTAGACGTTATACTCTATCTCAGGCTAGTTTAATCCTGCTATAACAACAAGACGAGTTGACTAAACTCACTACGTTTAGACGTTATACTCTATCTCACGCTAGTTTAATCCTGCTGTAACAACAAGACGAGTTGACTAAACTCACCACGTTTGGACGTTATACTCTATCTCAGGCTAGTTTAATCCTGTTATAACAACAAGACGAGTTGACTAAACTCACTACGTTTAGACGTTATACTCTATCTCACGCTAGTTTAATCCTGTTATAACAACAAGACGAGTTGACTAAACTCACCACGTTTAGACGTTATACTCTATCTCACGCTAGTTTAATCCTGCTATAACAACAAGACGAGTTGACTAAACTCACTACGTTTAGACGTTATACTCTATCTCAGGCTAGTTTAATCCTGTTGTAACAACAAGACGAGTTGACTAAACTCACCACGTTTAGACGTTATACTCTATCTCAGGCTAGTTTAATCCTGCTGTAACAACAAGACGAGTTGACTAAACTCACTACGTTTAGACGTTATACTCTATCTCACGCTAGTTTAATCCTGTTATAACAACAAGACGAGTTGACTAAACTCACTACGTTTAGACGTTATACTCTATCTCACGCTAGTTTAATCCTGTTATAACAACAAAACGAGTTGACTAAACTCACCACGTTTAGACGTTATACTCTATCTCAGGCTAGTTTAATCCTGTTATAACAACAAGACGAGTTGACTAAACTCACCACGTTTAGACGTTATACTCTATCTCACGCTAGTTTAATCCTGTTATAACAACAAGACGAGTTGACTAAACTCACCACGTTTAGACGTTATACTCTATCTCACGCTAGTTTAATCCTGTTATAACAACAAGACGAGTTGACTAAACTCACTACGTTTAGACGTTATACTCTATCTCACGCTAGTTTAATCCTGTTATAACAACAAGACGAGTTGACTAAACTCACTACGTTTAGACGTTATACTCTATCTCACGCTAGTTTAATCCTGCTGTAACAACAAGACGAGTTGACTAAACTCACCACGTTTAGACGTTATACTCTATCTCACGCTAGTTTAATCCTGCTGTAACAACAAGACGAGTTGACTAAACTCACCACGTTTAGACGTTATACTCTATCTCAGGCTAGTTTAATCCTGTTATAACAACAAGACGAGTTGACTAAACTCACTACGTTTAGACGTTATACTCTATCTCACGCTAGTTTAATACTGTTATAACAACAAGACGAGTTGACTAAACTCACCACGTTTAGACGTTATACTCTATCTCACGCTAGTTTAATCCTGTTATAACAACAAGACGAGTTGACTAAACTCACCACGTTTAGACGTTATACTCTATCTCACGCTAGTTTAATCCTGTTATAACAACAAGACGAGTTGACTAAACTCACCACGTTTAGACGTTATACTCTATCTCACGCTAGTTTAATCCTGTTATAACAACAAGACGAGTTGACTAAACTCATCACGTTTAGACGTTATACTCTATCTCACGCTAGTTTAATCCTGTTGTAACAACAAGACGAGTTGACTAAACTCACCACGTTTAGACGTTATACTCTATCTCAGGCTAGTTTAATCCTGTTATAACAACAAGACGAGTTGACTAAACTCACTACGTTTAGACGTTATACTCTATCTCACGCTAGTTTAATCCTGTTGTAACAACAAGACGAGTTGACTAAACTCACCACGTTTAGACGTTATACTCTATCTCAGGCTAGTTTAATCCTGCTGTAACAACAAGACGAGTTGACTAAACTCACTACGTTTAGACGTTATACTCTATCTCAGGCTAGTTTAATCCTGTTATAACAACAAGACGAGTTGACTAAACTCACTACGTTTAGACGTTATACTCTATCTCAGGCTAGTTTAATCCTGTTATAACAACAAGACGAGTTGACTAAACTCACCACGTTTAGACGTTATACTCTATCTCACGCTAGTTTAATACTGTTATAACAACAAGACGAGTTGACTAAACTCACTACGTTTAGACGTTATACTCTATCTCACGCTAGTTTAATACTGTTATAACAGCAAGACGAGTTGACTAAACTCACCACGTTTAGACGTTATACTCTATCTCACGCTAGTTTAATCCTGTTATAACAACAAGACGAGTTGACTAAACTCACCACGTTTAGACGTTATACTCTATCTCAGGCTAGTTTAATCCTGCTGTAACAACAAGACGAGTTGACTAAACTCACTACGTTTAGACGTTATACTCTATCTCAGGCTAGTTTAATCCTGCTGTAACAACAAGACGAGTTGACTAAACTCACCACGTTTAGACGTTATACTCTATCTCACGCTAGTTTAATCCTGCTGTAACAACAAGACGAGTTGACTAAACTCACTACGTTTAGACGTTATACTCTATCTCACGCTAGTTTAATCCTGTTGTAACAACAAGACGAGTTGACTAAACTCACCACGTTTAGACGTTATACTCTATCTCAGGCTAGTTTAATACTGTTATAACAACAAGACGAGTTGACTAAACTCACTACGTTTAGACGTTATACTCTATCTCAGGCTAGTTTAATCCTGTTATAACAACAAGACGAGTTGACTAAACTCACCACGTTTAGACGTTATACTCTATCTCACGCTAGTTTAATACTGTTATAACAACAAGACGAGTTGACTAAACTCACTACGTTTAGACGTTATACTCTATCTCACGCTAGTTTAATACTGTTATAACAGCAAGACGAGTTGACTAAACTCACCACGTTTAGACGTTATACTCTATCTCACGCTAGTTTAATCCTGTTATAACAACAAGACGAGTTGACTAAACTCACCACGTTTAGACGTTATACTCTATCTCAGGCTAGTTTAATCCTGCTGTAACAACAAGACGAGTTGACTAAACTCACTACGTTTAGACGTTATACTCTATCTCAGGCTAGTTTAATCCTGCTGTAACAACAAGACGAGTTGACTAAACTCACCACGTTTAGACGTTATACTCTATCTCAGGCTAGTTTAATCCTGTTATAACAACAAGACGAGTTGACTAAACTCACTACGTTTAGACGTTATACTCTATCTCACGCTAGTTTAATCCTGTTATAACAACAAGACGAGTTGACTAAACTCACCACGTTTAGACGTTATACTCTATCTCACGCTAGTTTAATCCTGTTGTAACAACAAGACGAGTTGACTAAACTCACCACGTTTAGACGTTATACTCTATCTCACGCTAGTTTAATCCTGTTATAACAACAAGACGAGTTGACTAAACTCACCACGTTTAGACGTTATACTCTATCTCAGGCTAGTTTAATCCTGTTGTAACAACAAGACGAGTTGACTAAACTCACTACGTTTAGACGTTATACTCTATCTCACGCTAGTTTAATCCTGTTGTAACAACAAGACGAGTTGACTAAACTCACCACGTTTAGACGTTATACTCTATCTCACGCTAGTTTAATCCTGTTATAACAACAAGACGAGTTGACTAAACTCACCACGTTTAGACGTTATACTCTATCTCAGGCTAGTTTAATCCTGTTGTAACAACAAGACGAGTTGACTAAACTCACTACGTTTAGACGTTATACTCTATCTCAGGCTAGTTTAATCCTGTTATAACAACAAGACGAGTTGACTAAACTCACCACGTTTAGACGTTATACTCTATCTCAGGCTAGTTTAATCCTGCTGTAACAACAAGACGAGTTGACTAAACTCACTACGTTTAGACGTTATACTCTATCTCAGGCTAGTTTAATCCTGCTGTAACAACAAGACGAGTTGACTAAACTCACCACGTTTAGACGTTATACTCTATCTCAGGCTAGTTTAATCCTGTTATAACAACAAGACGAGTTGACTAAACTCACTACGTTTAGACGTTATACTCTATCTCACGCTAGTTTAATCCTGTTATAACAACAAGACGAGTTGACTAAACTCACCACGTTTAGACGTTATACTCTATCTCACGCTAGTTTAATCCTGTTGTAACAACAAGACGAGTTGACTAAACTCACCACGTTTAGACGTTATACTCTATCTCACGCTAGTTTAATCCTGTTATAACAACAAGACGAGTTGACTAAACTCACCACGTTTAGACGTTATACTCTATCTCAGGCTAGTTTAATCCTGTTGTAACAACAAGACGAGTTGACTAAACTCACTACGTTTAGACGTTATACTCTATCTCAGGCTAGTTTAATCCTGTTATAACAACAAGACGAGTTGACTAAACTCACCACGTTTAGACGTTATACTCTATCTCACGCTAGTTTAATCCTGCTGTAACAACAAGACGAGTTGACTAAACTCACCACGTTTAGACGTTATACTCTATCTCACGCTAGTTTAATCCTGTTGTAACAACAAGACGAGTTGACTAAACTCACCACGTTTAGACGTTATACTCTATCTCAGGCTAGTTTAATCCTGTTATAACAACAAGACGAGTTGACTAAACTCACTACGTTTAGACGTTATACTCTATCTCAGGCTAGTTTAATCCTGCTATAACAACAAGACGAGTTGACTAAACTCACTACGTTTAGACGTTATACTCTATCTCAGGCTAGTTTAATCCTGTTGTAACAACAAGACGAGTTGACTAAACTCACCACGTTTAGACGTTATACTCTATCTCAGGCTAGTTTAATCCTGCTGTAACAACAAGACGAGTTGACTAAACTCACTACGTTTAGACGTTATACTCTATCTCAGGCTAGTTTAATCCTGTTATAACAACAAGACGAGTTGACTAAACTCACCACGTTTAGACGTTATACTCTATCTCAGGCTAGTTTAATCCTGCTATAACAACAAGACGAGTTGACTAAACTCACTACGTTTAGACGTTATACTCTATCTCAGGCTAGTTTAATCCTGCTATAACAACAAGACGAGTTGACTAAACTCACTACGTTTAGACGTTATACTCTATCTCAGGCTAGTTTAATCCTGTTATAACAACAAGACGAGTTGACTAAACTCACCACGTTTAGACGTTATACTCTATCTCAGGCTAGTTTAATCCTGCTATAACAACAAGACGAGTTGACTAAACTCACTACGTTTAGACGTTATACTCTATCTCAGGCTAGTTTAATCCTGTTGTAACAACAAGACGAGTTGACTAAACTCACCACGTTTAGACGTTATACTCTATCTCAGGCTAGTTTAATCCTGCTGTAACAACAAGACGAGTTGACTAAACTCACTACGTTTAGACGTTATACTCTATCTCACGCTAGTTTAATCCTGTTATAACAACAAGACGAGTTGACTAAACTCACTACGTTTAGACGTTATACTCTATCTCACGCTAGTTTAATCCTGTTATAACAACAAGACGAGTTGACTAAACTCACTACGTTTAGACGTTATACTCTATCTCAGGCTAGTTTAATCCTGTTATAACAACAAGACGAGTTGACTAAACTCACCACGTTTAGACGTTATACTCTATCTCAGGCTAGTTTAATACTGTTATAACAACAAGACGAGTTGACTAAACTCACCACGTTTAGACGTTATACTCTATCTCAGGCTAGTTTAATCCTGTTGTAACAACAAGACGAGTTGACTAAACTCACCACGTTTAGACGTTATACTCTATCTCAGGCTAGTTTAATCCTGTTGTAACAACAAGACGAGTTGACTAAACTCACCACGTTTAGACGTTATACTCTATCTCAGGCTAGTTTAATCCTGTTATAACAACAAGACGAGTTGACTAAACTCACCACGTTTAGACGTTATACTCTATCTCACGCTAGTTTAATCCTGTTATAACAACAAGACGAGTTGACTAAACTCACCACGTTTAGACGTTATACTCTATCTCACGCTAGTTTAATCCTGTTATAACAACAAGACGAGTTGACTAAACTCACCACGTTTAGACGTTATACTCTATCTCACGCTAGTTTAATCCTGTTATAACAACAAGACGAGTTGACTAAACTCACCACGTTTAGACGTTATACTCTATCTCAGGCTAGTTTAATCCTGTTATAACAACAAGACGAGTTGACTAAACTCACCACGTTTAGACGTTATACTCTATCTCACGCTAGTTTAATCCTGTTATAACAACAAGACGAGTTGACTAAACTCACCACGTTTAGACGTTATACTCTATCTCACGCTAGTTTAATCCTGTTATAACAACAAGACGAGTTGACTAAACTCACCACGTTTAGACGTTATACTCTATCTCAGGCTAGTTTAATCCTGTTGTAACAACAAGACGAGTTGACTAAACTCACCACGTTTAGACGTTATACTCTATCTCAGGCTAGTTTAATCCTGTTATAACAACAAGACGAGTTGACTAAACTCACCACGTTTAGACGTTATACTCTATCTCACGCTAGTTTAATCCTGTTATAACAACAAGACGAGTTGACTAAACTCACCACGTTTAGACGTTATACTCTATCTCACGCTAGTTTAATCCTGTTATAACAACAAGACGAGTTGACTAAACTCACCACGTTTAGACGTTATACTCTATCTCACGCTAGTTTAATCCTGTTATAACAACAAGACGAGTTGACTAAACTCACCACGTTTAGACGTTATACTCTATCTCAGGCTAGTTTAATCCTGTTATAACAACAAGACGAGTTGACTAAACTCACCACGTTTAGACGTTATACTCTATCTCACGCTAGTTTAATCCTGTTATAACAACAAGACGAGTTGACTAAACTCACCACGTTTAGACGTTATACTCTATCTCACGCTAGTTTAATCCTGCTATAACAACAAGACGAGTTGACTAAACTCACACGTTTAGACGTTATACTCTATCTCACGCTAGTTTAATCCTGTTGTAACAACAAGACGAGTTGACTAAACTCACCACGTTTAGACGTTATACTCTATCTCACGCTAGTTTAATCCTGTTATAACAACAAGACGAGTTGACTAAACTCACCACGTTTAGACGTTATACTCTATCTCACGCTAGTTTAATCCTGTTATAACAACAAGACGAGTTGACTAAACTCACCACGTTTAGACGTTATACTCTATCTCAGGCTAGTTTAATCCTGTTATAACAACAAGACGAGTTGACTAAACTCACCACGTTTAGACGTTATACTCTATCTCACGCTAGTTTAATCCTGCTGTAACAACAAGACGAGTTGACTAAACTCACCACGTTTAGACGTTATACTCTATCTCACGCTAGTTTAATCCTGTTATAACAACAAGACGAGTTGACTAAACTCACCACGTTTAGACGTTATACTCTATCTCACGCTAGTTTAATCCTGTTATAACAACAAGACGAGTTGACTAAACTCACCACGTTTAGACGTTATACTCTATCTCACGCTAGTTTAATCCTGTTATAACAACAAGACGAGTTGACTAAACTCACCACGTTTAGACGTTATACTCTATCTCACGCTAGTTTAATCCTGCTGTAACAACAAGACGAGTTGACTAAACTCACCACGTTTAGACGTTATACTCTATCTCACGCTAGTTTAATCCTGTTATAACAACAAGACGAGTTGACTAAACTCACCACGTTTAGACGTTATACTCTATCTCACGCTAGTTTAATCCTGTTATAACAACAAGACGAGTTGACTAAACTCACCACGTTTAGACGTTATACTCTATCTCACGCTAGTTTAATCCTGTTGTAACAACAAGACGAGTTGACTAAACTCACTACGTTTAGACGTTATACTCTATCTCAGGCTAGTTTAATCCTGCTGTAACAACAAGACGAGTTGACTAAACTCACCACGTTTAGACGTTATACTCTATCTCACGCTAGTTTAATCCTGTTATAACAACAAGACGAGTTGACTAAACTCACCACGTTTAGACGTTATACTCTATCTCAGGCTAGTTTAATCCTGTTATAACAACAAGACGAGTTGACTAAACTCACTACGTTTAGACGTTATACTCTATCTCACGCTAGTTTAATCCTGCTGTAACAACAAGACGAGTTGACTAAACTCACCACGTTTAGACGTTATACTCTATCTCACGCTAGTTTAATCCTGTTATAACAACAAGACGAGTTGACTAAACTCACCACGTTTAGACGTTATACTCTATCTCACGCTAGTTTAATCCTGCTATAACAACAAGACGAGTTGACTAAACTCACTACGTTTAGACGTTATACTCTATCTCAGGCTAGTTTAATCCTGTTATAACAACAAGACGAGTTGACTAAACTCACCACGTTTAGACGTTATACTCTATCTCACGCTAGTTTAATCCTGTTATAACAACAAGACGAGTTGACTAAACTCACCACGTTTAGACGTTATACTCTATCTCACGCTAGTTTAATACTGTTATAACAACAAGACGAGTTGACTAAACTCACCACGTTTAGACGTTATACTCTATCTCACGCTAGTTTAATCCTGTTGTAACAACAAGACGAGTTGACTAAACTCACCACGTTTAGACGTTATACTCTATCTCAGGCTAGTTTAATCCTGTTATAACAACAAGACGAGTTGACTAAACTCACTACGTTTAGACGTTATACTCTATCTCAGGCTAGTTTAATCCTGTTATAACAACAAGACGAGTTGACTAAACTCACTACGTTTAGACGTTATACTCTATCTCACGCTAGTTTAATCCTGTTATAACAACAAGACGAGTTGACTAAACTCACTACGTTTAGACGTTATACTCTATCTCACGCTAGTTTAATCCTGTTATAACAACAAGGCGAGTTGACTAAACTCACCACGTTTAGACGTTATACTCTATCTCACGCTAGTTTAATCCTGCTGTAACAACAAGACGAGTTGACTAAACTCACCACGTTTAGACGTTATACTCTATCTCACGCTAGTTTAATCCTGTTGTAACAACAAGACGAGTTGACTAAACTCACTACGTTTAGACGTTATACTCTATCTCACGCTAGTTTAATCCTGTTATAACAACAAGACGAGTTGACTAAACTCACCACGTTTAGACGTTATACTCTATCTCAGGCTAGTTTAATCCTGTTATAACAACAAGACGAGTTGACTAAACTCACCACGTTTAGACGTTATACTCTATCTCACGCTAGTTTAATCCTGCTATAACAACAAGACGAGTTGACTAAACTCACCACGTTTAGACGTTATACTCTATCTCAGGCTAGTTTAATCCTGTTATAACAACAAGACGAGTTGACTAAACTCACTACGTTTAGACGTTATACTCTATCTCAGGCTAGTTTAATCCTGTTATAACAACAAGACGAGTTGACTAAACTCACCACGTTTAGACGTTATACTCTATCTCAGGCTAGTTTAATCCTGTTATAACAACAAGACGAGTTGACTAAACTCACCACGTTTAGACGTTATACTCTATCTCACGCTAGTTTAATCCTGTTATAACAACAAGACGAGTTGACTAAACTCACTACGTTTAGACGTTATACTCTATCTCAGGCTAGTTTAATCCTGTTATAACAACAAGACGAGTTGACTAAACTCACCACGTTTAGACGTTATACTCTATCTCACGCTAGTTTAATACTGTTATAACAACAAGACGAGTTGACTAAACTCACCACGTTTAGACGTTATACTCTATCTCACGCTAGTTTAATCCTGTTATAACAACAAGACGAGTTGACTAAACTCACCACGTTTAGACGTTATACTCTATCTCACGCTAGTTTAATCCTGTTATAACAACAAGACGAGTTGACTAAACTCACGACGTTTAGACGTTATACTCTATCTCAGGCTAGTTTAATCCTGTTATAACAACAAGACGAGTTGACTAAACTCACCACGTTTAGACGTTATACTCTATCTCACGCTAGTTTAATCCTGTTATAACAACAAGACGAGTTGACTAAACTCACCACGTTTAGACGTTATACTCTATCTCACGCTAGTTTAATCCTGTTGTAACAACAAGACGAGTTGACTAAACTCACCACGTTTAGACGTTATACTCTATCTCAGGCTAGTTTAATCCTGTTATAACAACAAGACGAGTTGACTAAACTCACTACGTTTAGACGTTATACTCTATCTCAGGCTAGTTTAGTCCTGTTATAACAACAAGACGAGTTGACTAAACTCACTACGTTTAGACGTTATACTCTATCTCACGCTAGTTTAATCCTGTTATAACAACAAGACGAGTTGACTAAACTCACTACGTTTAGACGTTATATTCTATCTCACGCTAGTTTAATCCTGTTATAACAACAAGACGAGTTGACTAAACTCACCACGTTTAGACGTTATACTCTATCTCACGCTAGTTTAATCCTGTTGTAACAACAAGACGAGTTGACTAAACTCACCACGTTTAGACGTTATACTCTATCTCACGTTAGTTTAATCCTGTTATAACAACAAGACGAGTTGACTAAACTCACCACGTTTAGACGTTATACTCTATCTCACGCTAGTTTAATCCTGTTATAACAACAAGACGAGTTGACTAAACTCACCACGTTTAGACGTTATACTCTATCTCAGGCTAGTTTAATCCTGTTATAACAACAAGACGAGTTGACTAAACTCACTACGTTTAGACGTTATACTCTATCTCAGGCTAGTTTAATACTGTTATAACAACAAGACGAGTTGACTAAACTCACCACGTTTAGACGTTATACTCTATCTCACGCTAGTTTAATACTGTTATAACAACAAGACGAGTTGACTAAACTCACTACGTTTAGACGTTATACTCTATCTCAGGCTAGTTTAATCCTGTTATAACAACAAGACGAGTTGACTAAACTCACCACGTTTAGACGTTATACTCTATCTCACGCTAGTTTAATCCTGTTATAACAACAAGACGAGTTGACTAAACTCACCACGTTTAGACGTTATACTCTATCTCACGCTAGTTTAATCCTGTTATAACAACAAGACGAGTTGACTAAACTCACCACGTTTAGACGTTATACTCTATCTCACGCTAGTTTAATCCTGTTATAACAACAAGACGAGTTGACTAAACTCACTACGTTTAGACGTTATACTCTATCTCAGGCTAGTTTAATCCTGCTGTAACAACAAGACGAGTTGACTAAACTCACCACGTTTAGACGTTATACTCTATCTCAGGCTAGTTTAATCCTGTTATAACAACAAGACGAGTTGACTAAACTCACCACGTTTAGACGTTATACTCTATCTCAGGCTAGTTTAATCCTGCTGTAACAACAAGACGAGTTGACTAAACTCACCACGTTTAGACGTTATACTCTATCTCAGGCTAGTTTAATCCTGTTATAACAACAAGACGAGTTGACTAAACTCACCACGTTTAGACGTTATACTCTCTCTCACGCTAGTTTAATCCTGTTATAACAACAAGACGAGTTGACTAAACTCACTACGTTTAGACGTTATACTCTATCTCAGGCTAGTTTAATCCTGCTATAACAACAAGACGAGTTGACTAAACTCACCACGTTTAGACGTTATACTCTATCTCACGCTAGTTTAATCCTGCTGTAACAACAAGACGAGTTGACTAAACTCACCACGTTTAGACGTTATACTCTATCTCAGGCTAGTTTAATCCTGTTATAACAACAAGACGAGTTGACTAAACTCACCACGTTTAGACGTTATACTCTATCTCACGCTAGTTTAATCCTGTTATAACAACAAGACGAGTTGACTAAACTCACCACGTTTAGACGTTATACTCTATCTCACGCTAGTTTAATCCTGTTATAACAACAAGACGAGTTGACTAAACTCACCACGTTTAGACGTTATACTCTATCTCACGCTAGTTTAATCCTGTTATAACAACAAGACGAGTTGACTAAACTCACCACGTTTAGACGTTATACTCTATCTCACGCTAGTTTAATCCTGCTGTAACAACAAGACGAGTTGACTAAACTCACCACGTTTAGACGTTATACTCTATCTCACGCTAGTTTAATCCTGTTATAACAACAAGACGAGTTGACTAAACTCACCACGTTTAGACGTTATACTCTATCTCAGGCTAGTTTAATACTGTTATAACAACAAGACGAGTTGACTAAACTCACTACGTTTAGACGTTATACTCTATCTCAGGCTAGTTTAATCCTGTTATAACAACAAGACGAGTTGACTAAACTCACCACGTTTAGACGTTATACTCTATCTCACGCTAGTTTAATACTGTTATAACAACAAGACGAGTTGACTAAACTCACTACGTTTAGACGTTATACTCTATCTCACGCTAGTTTAATACTGTTATAACAACAAGACGAGTTGACTAAACTCACCACGTTTAGACGTTATACTCTATCTCACGCTAGTTTAATCCTGTTATAACAACAAGACGAGTTGACTAAACTCACTACGTTTAGACGTTATACTCTATCTCACGCTAGTTTAATCCTGCTGTAACAACAAGACGAGTTGACTAAACTCACTACGTTTAGACGTTATACTCTATCTCACGCTAGTTTAATCCTGTTATAACAACAAGACGAGTTGACTAAACTCACTACGTTTAGACGTTATACTCTATCTCACGCTAGTTTAATCCTGCTATAACAACAAGACGAGTTTACTAAACTCACCACGTTTAGACGTTATACTCTATCTCACGCTAGTTTAATCCTGTTGTAACAACAAGACGAGTTGACTAAACTCACCACGTTTAGACGTTATACTCTATCTCACGCTAGTTTAATCCTGTTATAACAACAAGACGAGTTGACTAAACTCACCACGTTTAGACGTTATACTCTATCTCACGCTAGTTTAATCCTGTTGTAACAACAAGACGAGTTGACTAAACTCACCACGTTTAGACGTTATACTCTATCTCACGCTAGTTTAATCCTGTTATAACAACAAGACGAGTTGACTAAACTCACTACGTTTAGACGTTATACTCTATCTCAGGCTAGTTTAATCCTGTTGTAACAACAAGACGAGTTGACTAAACTCACTACGTTTAGACGTTATACTCTATCTCAGGCTAGTTTAATCCTGTTATAACAACAAGACGAGTTGACTAAACTCACTACGTTTAGACGTTATACTCTATCTCACGCTAGTTTAATCCTGTTATAACAACAAGACGAGTTGACTAAACTCACTACGTTTAGACGTTATACTCTATCTCAGGCTAGTTTAATCCTGTTGTAACAACAAGACGAGTTGACTAAACTCACTACGTTTAGACGTTATACTCTATCTCAGGCTAGTTTAATCCTGTTATAACAACAAGACGAGTTGACTAAACTCACCACGTTTAGACGTTATACTCTATCTCACGCTAGTTTAATCCTGCTGTAACAACAAGACGAGTTGACTAAACTCACTACGTTTAGACGTTATACTCTATCTCACGCTAGTTTAATCCTGTTATAACAACAAGACGAGTTGACTAAACTCACTACGTTTAGACGTTATACTCTATCTCACGCTAGTTTAATCCTGCTATAACAACAAGACGAGTTTACTAAACTCACCACGTTTAGACGTTATACTCTATCTCACGCTAGTTTAATCCTGTTGTAACAACAAGACGAGTTGACTAAACTCACCACGTTTAGACGTTATACTCTATCTCACGCTAGTTTAATCCTGTTATAACAACAAGACGAGTTGACTAAACTCACCACGTTTAGACGTTATACTCTATCTCAGGCTAGTTTAATCCTGCTGTAACAACAAGACGAGTTGACTAAACTCACCACGTTTAGACGTTATACTCTATCTCACGCTAGTTTAATCCTGCTGTAACAACAAGACGAGTTGACTAAACTCACTACGTTTAGACGTTATACTCTATCTCAGGCTAGTTTAATCCTGTTGTAACAACAAGACGAGTTGACTAAACTCACTACGTTTAGACGTTATACTCTATCTCAGGCTAGTTTAATCCTGTTATAACAACAAGACGAGTTGACTAAACTCACTACGTTTAGACGTTATACTCTATCTCACGCTAGTTTAATCCTGTTATAACAACAAGACGAGTTGACTAAACTCACTACGTTTAGACGTTATATTCTATCTCACGCTAGTTTAATCCTGTTGTAACAACAAGACGAGTTGACTAAACTCACCACGTTTAGACGTTATACTCTATCTCACGCTAGTTTAATCCTGTTGTAACAACAAGACGAGTTGACTAAACTCACCACGTTTAGACGTTATACTCTATCTCACGCTAGTTTAATCCTGTTGTAACAACAAGACGAGTTGACTAAACTCACCACGTTTAGACGTTATACTCTATCTCACGCTAGTTTAATCCTGTTATAACAACAAGACGAGTTGACTAAACTCACCACGTTTAGACGTTATACTCTATCTCACGCTAGTTTAATCCTGTTATAACAACAAGACGAGTTGACTAAACTCACCACGTTTAGACGTTATACTCTATCTCACGCTAGTTTAATCCTGTTATAACAACAAGACGAGTTGACTAAACTCACCACGTTTAGACGTTATACTCTATCTCACGCTAGTTTAATCCTGTTGTAACAACAAGACGAGTTGACTAAACTCACCACGTTTAGACGTTATACTCTATCTCACGCTAGTTTAATCCTGTTGTAACAACAAGACGAGTTGACTAAACTCACCACGTTTAGACGTTATACTCTATCTCAGGCTAGTTTAATCCTGCTGTAACAACAAGACGAGTTGACTAAACTCACCACGTTTAGACGTTATACTCTATCTCACGCTAGTTTAATCCTGCTGTAAACAACAAGACGGAGCTGACTCAACTCACCACGTGTTAAACGCTATACTCTATCTCAGGCTAGTTTAATCCTGCTGTAAACAACAAGGCGGAGCTGACTCAACTCGCCACGTGTTAGACGCTATACTCTATCTCAGGCTAGTTTAATCCTGCTGTAAACAACAAGGCGGAGCTGACTCAACTCGCCACGTGTTAGACGCTATACTCTATCTCAGGCTAGTTTAATCCTGCTGTAAACAACAAGGCGGAGCTGAATCAACTCACCACGTGTTAAACGCTATACTCTATCTCAGGCTAGTTTAATCGTGCTGTAAACAACAAGGCGGAGCTAACTCAACTCGCCACGTGTTAGACGCTATACTCTATCTCAGTCTAGTTTAATCCTGCAGTAAACAACAAGGCGGAACTGACTCAACTCGCCACGTGTTAGACGCTATACTCTATCTCACGCTAGTTTAATCCTGCAGTAAACAACAAGGCGGAACTGACTCAACTCGCCACGTGTTAGACGGTACCTGTAGGCACGTATGGTTTGCTACACTAATAGTATATATAGCAGTGCTAGCTTTCAGACGCTGTTTGCATTTGCGCGAATTTCCCAGCGTTTTTGGAATTCCGGATGCTTTCTGTTCCAAACTAACGCTAGGTACACTACTTCCGGAAACACCAAGGAGATCGCCAGTTTGTTCTCAATGCTCTTATAGGCGATTCCGGGTTTCTTTTTTTTTAAGTACCGCGAAACAATGCGTGATCATTCGCTCCTCGCCGCTGTTTAAAGGTTTGCCTCGATTGTGTTTTATTTCGGCCGAAGCATCGGCCTGCTACATGATGAAAAGCTTACTGGTTTTAAATTACATATACATAAGTGTTCTTGGACTTGTGAGGTACGCGAGATGTACAGTAAATACAGTGTTAAATATCAGAAGTAACTCCACACTATAAACAATAACATCTTAATCAACATTCAACTTGATACAGACCTCGTTGTGAGAGAGCTGCCTGGTATAGGATATAATAACAGGGTCCTTTAGTAATTGTTAAATAAAATGCAGCTTAATTTAACATAATAAGTTAGTAGTGTGTATAATTTCACCTGTCTTCTGTCTAATCTGTATACAGTATACAGAACACATCTATGTGGTATGTGAAGCAGAAATATAAAATGTGAGGCTATTACGTTTATAACAATCGAAACATTTGAATACTTTTCTCTCTCTCCGAAATTAGCTCACACAGAGCAGTGATCAGAAAAGTACTTATAGTACTGTACTTAAAGGAGGGGTTTGTCGTACGTATGCAAATAAAGAAAACGTCCATTAATTTCAACATTTTTGGTGTCTGTAACCTGGACTTTTAATTCTACAAACCCACAAAGCCAAAACAAAAAATAGCTCTTATTTCCGTAGAAATCAATCTCACAGTTCAGAAATACGTCACATACACAATGCAACTAGCAACGTCATCGACCTCGGCTGCTCCCTGTTAATAGATTACTCACTATCCGGAATATTCTTAATCAAGATGGCGCTAGAACAAAGACGAACTCTCGAGAAATCCGTCTTCTTTCCCCCACAGTTTCGGCGAGCTTTTATCTCCGCAGTGCATTGTCCGTGTCTTTCAATGTCTTGGCCGCGCCGCCCCGACCCATTCGCGACAGTATTATTTGCGCCAAATATCGGCTTCTATGCATTTCAATACTACATGTTTCATATCTGCCGTTTTCCCACATATTAGGCACACACAGAACCCATGTGTTTGCCATTTCAGCCCCTACACTACTGCTCTCAGCCATGCTACCCCCTTCCTTTCTTCATTACCGGTATTATTTACATTTATTATATCTATATAACCGTATAAAAACAGTGTGCATGCAAAAATTTCTTAACCTTACGTTTAAAGTGTTTTAATGATGCAGCTTGTTTAAATGAATTTGGAAGCTTATTATATAACATTATCACTTTGTAGTTAAAGCTTCCTTCATAAAGGCTCGTTTGGTGTCAGTTTATCCTTGTTACGAGTGTGGTGATAATGTACATCAGCATTTACTTGAAAATGATTTATATTTGTATGAACATTTGTGGATGTTATGGCTCTTGAAAGAGGACATCTCCGTATAACTGTGATCTGAATGCAATTGAGCTGGCGCGGGCAAAACTAAGGAATGTTTTCAGAGGATGCAACGTTACTTGTGATATCTTAGCTTATGTTACACGCTATTTTGCTGAACTGTGTTTTTCAAGGTTAACCACACTGCAGAAACAAAAGAGCGTTACTTCTCGCTTCTTCCCCTCTACGCGCACCACACCGTAAATCCAGCGTTCAACTTACCGTGCGTGTACTGTACACGTCTTGCCTCATGTTCCTTTATGTAGAATACTTTAGAGGAACAAATGACTACTATCTCTATCATACATACGGTATCCCGTAGCCTTAGTAATAGTAGGGCAATGTCTAGCTAAATCTACAAACCACGAAGGAAGGTCTTTATATAATAAATCCCATTTTAAGATCTTGAGAATTATATAGAAAGAAAAATTCAGCGGTATAATTTTAGAATGTGTACAGTATAGCTGCTATGGAAGTAGCTTAAGTAGAATTAGGAAAGACAGGAAGAAATAGCATAATAATGGAAAGAATAATAAAATTTTGGTATAGGTGTATGGCCAAAGAAGAAGGCGAAATTAACAAATTATGCATGAGACAGCAAAAAAGATTAGCGAACTCAAATAGTTGGTGGCCAGAGATAGGAGGAATTATGGAAAAAATAGGAATGGTAGACATCTGTATATTAGAGGAAAGGAATACAAGCGAAGTGGGTAAATTAGTAAAATGCAAAATAGAAGATATACAAAGACAGGAAATATGGAGAAGTCTAGAAAATATGAAATCACTACAGCTTTACAAGCAAATTAAATGAAATTGGGGAGGAGAAGCATATGAAGATTACTGCAATAGGCAAGAGAGAGAAGGGCTAGCTTGGATGAGAACAGGAACAATATTTCTAATAGGGATAAGAGGTAGGAAAAAGGGAATTTGTGTATTGTGTGGGGGTCAAGGAGGCATAGAACACTGTGTAATAGAATGCGAGGAGGTTGGAATATGGAGAAAAAAGGTTTGGAAGGAAAAATGGGAGAAAGTAGAGAGGAGGATAGTAGCTATAAAAATTTTAACGGGTTGGGAGGAAAACAAGATAAGCAGTATTGGTGAGTTATTGCAGAACGTAAATGAAAAATGGGCCAGAAATTTGATGAACATAAGAAAGGAAGATGAGGGGGAAGAAAGGAACTAATTAAGTAACAAGGAGACATGGAGTTTAAGAGCTACCTGGCAGGGTAGAAGACCAGGATGTCATGTAAATCAAGGTAGCAACAATGTAAAGACAAATAAATGTAAAGAATATAAGAGAGTATGATGAAGGGGAAGAAAGGGAATAATTAAGTATCAAGGAGGCATGGAGGTTAAGAGCTACCTGACAGAGCAGAAGACCAGGGTGTCATGTAAGACAAGGTAGCAACAAGGTAAAGACAAATAAATGTAAAGAATATAAGAAAGGATGTTGAGGGGGAAGAAAAGGACTAATTAAGTATCAAGGAGGCATGGAGGTTAAGAGCTACCTGACAGAGCAGAAGACCAGAGTGTCATGTAAGCCAAGGTAGCAACAAGGTAATGACAAATAAATGTAAAGAATATAAGAAAGGATGTTGAGGGGGAAGAAAGGGACTAATTAAGTAACAAGGAGGTATGGAGGTTAAGAGCTACCTGGCAGAGCAGAAGACCAGGGTGTCATTTGAGACAAGGTAGCAACAATGTAAAGACAAATAAATGTAAAGAATATAAGAAAGGATGTTGAGGGGGAAGAAAGGGACTAATTAAGTAACAAGGAGGTATGAAGTTTAAGAGCTACCTGACACAGCAGAAGACCAGGGTGTCATGTAAGCCAAGGTAGCAACAAGGTGCAGACAAATAACTGTAAAGAATATAAGAGTTGAAGATGAGGGGGAAGAAAGAGACTAATTAAGTAACAAGGAGGCATGGAGGTTAAGAGCTACCTGACAGAGTAGAAGACCAGGGTATCATGTAAGTCAAGGTAGTAACAAGGTAGAGACAAATAAATATAAATAATATAAGAAAGGAAGATGAGGGGGAAGAAAGGGGCTAATTAAGTAACAAGGAGTCATGGAAGTTAAGAGAAACCTAAGAGAGCACAAGACCAGGGTGTCATGTAAGACAACATAGCAACAAGGTAAAGACAAATAAATGTAAATGATATAAGAAAGGGAGATGAGGGAGAAGAAAGGGACTGATTAAGTAACAAGGAGGCATGGAGGTTAAGAGCTACCTGACAGAGCAGAAGACCAGGGTGTCATGTAAGCCAAGGTAGCAACAAGTTAAAGACAAATAAATGTAAATAATACAAGAAAGGAAGTTGAGGTGGTGGAAAGAGACTAATTAAGTTACAAGGAGGCTTGGAGGTTAAGAGCTACCTGACAGAGCAGAAGACCAGGGTGTCATGTAAGCCAAGGTAGCAACAAGGTAAAGAAAAATAAATGTAAAGAATATAAGAGTTGAAAATGAGGGGGAAGAAAGAGACTAATTAAGTAACAAGGAGGCATGGAGGTTAAGAGCTACCTGACAGAGTAGAAGACCAGGGTGTCATGTAAGACAAGATAGCAACAAGGTAAAGGCAAAGAAATGTAAAGAATATAAGAAAGGACGATGAGGGGGCAGAATGGGACTAATTAAGTAACAGGGAGACATGGAGGTTAAGACCTACCTGACAGAGCAGAAGACCAGGGTGTCATGTAAGTCAAGGTAGCAACAAGGTAAAGACAAAGAAATGTAAAGAATATAAGAAAGGACGATGAGGGGGCAGAATGGGACTAATTAAGTAACAGGGAGACATGGAGGTTAAGACCTACCTGACAGAGCAGAAGACCAGGGTGTCATGTAAGTCAAGATAGCAACAAGGTAAAGACAAAGAAATGTAAAGAATATAAGAAAGGACGATGAGGGGGCAGAATGGGACTAATTAAGTAACAGGGAGACATGGAGGTTAAGACCTACCTGACAGAGCAGAAGACCAGGGTGTCATGTAAGTCAAGGTAGCAACAAGGTAAAGACAAAGAAATGTAAAGAATATAAGAAAGGACGATGAGGGGGCAGAATGGGACTAATTAAGTAACAGGGAGACATGGAGGTTAAGACCTACCTGACAGAGCAGAAGACCAGGGTGTCATGTAAGTCAAGGTAGCAACAAGGTGAAGACAAATATATGTATCCAAAAGTTGTAAATTTTAAACTTTTGGAATATGCATAATAAATATATCATATCACAATAAATATAAGCAGAATTTGAATACATTTAATCTAAATTATATCAGTATATATATATATACTGATATAATTTAGATTAAATGTATTCAAATTCTGCTTATATTTATTGTGATATGATATATTTATTATGCATATTCCAAAAGTTTACAATTTACAACTTTTGGATATATATATATATATATATATATATATATATATATATATATATATATATATATATATATATATATATAGTTAGCTTATCTGCAAACTTGTTTCGAGAATTCCGTTATGGAATCTATGTGTTGGAAATGGAAACTCCTCGAAGTTCCACCAAGATTCAATGAGATTTCACAGCTAATCAAGAGGAGGATTGGAGTATCACACGTTCCAGAGCTTTCAGGTAATTTAGTTTGATTGCACCCAAGGCGTTTGGTTTTTGCCGCAGTGAACATTACAATTTTAGAAGCAAGCTCCACTACCCAGGCCGATAATTAAATTTGGGAGTCCGCTTGACCAGCTTCCTGTTTTATCCTGTCATATGAATTGTACAAATAGGACGTATAGATGTGAAATTATTTGTTGTGCAGTTTATTATTTCTGAGGTACAAGGAATTTATCGAAGTTTTAAAGAAAATTAAATTGGGAATATTTCAATGCAACATTTATTAGCAGTTATACTGTTCCCTTGCTTTTTACTACTTAATTCGTAGTTATACTGTTGTATATTTCCCAACACGATTCCTTATTTAATTTCTTTTGTCACACTGACCTCAACATCTTAATTCAGGTTATTTCGTTGGTCATTGAGTCATTTGGTAACTTAGAGTCTATATTATTTGTAGTAATATGTCCATATGCTCTGTACTTGAGAACTTTAACAAAGGGAATAATGTATTTATTTTCTAATCGAAGTGCACTTAATTTTCAATACCACGCAGTTTAATATTATATTAACCAGGCTAATCTATGATCATAATTTTTTACGGTCATATATTTTCGCACTAAAGTTCATTCTTATTATATTCTGTTAGCTTAAGATGAAACAAACACGCCGCAGTAGTTTAATTGTTAGTACTCCTGGTTCCCGCCTGTGAGAACCAGGCAAGTTGAGACATGTTCAGTATCGCCTACCGCTGTAATGGAGGTAGCACACAGTTAAAGTTGATGTTAGAGCAAGATCCGGAGTTTCTTTCAAACGTAATCACTGCTGATAAAACTTGGCTACATCATTTTGATTCTGAGAGCAAATAGCAAAGCTCAGTGTGGAAATCTCCTTCATCAACAATCCGCATAAAACCAAAAGTGGTTGCTTCTGCAGGGAAAGTTATGGTCATCTCATTCTTTGACATTCATGGAATTGTTAATTCAGGATGTTGTACCTGCACACACATCAGTAACTAGGCGATACTACAGGGATGTCCTGAAAACATTGCAAATCCATATCAGGCGCAAAAGGCCACATTTACGTGAAGCAGACTGGATGCTGCACCACGATAGTGCGCGTCCGCACATTGCCATTGTTGTTTCTGAATATCTTGCAAATATCAACGTGAATTGCATCCCTCACCCTCCCTATAATCCGGATTTAGCCCCATGTGACCCTTTTCTATTCCCTAACGTAAAGAAACGCCTTCATGTGAAGCATAATCCATTATCGGAAGCAGTGGTGAAGGCTGCAGACGTGATTTAGAAGGATCTCTCAAAAATGGCTTCCAGCATGTCTTTGAGGACTGGCAGAAACGTTGGGACAAGTGCATTATATTTAGGGGAGACAATTTTGAGAAGAAACATCAAAATTATGATGATGAGTAAAGGTGCATTGTCAAAAAAACAATTGTGATCATTCTTTTTTGAACAGACTTGGTATTTGGTTCCAGATAAAACTACAAGTTTGAGTATTGGAAATGCATTTAAAAAGAAGAAAGGGAGGTTAAAATGCCTGAGGTATGTGTGTGCGAGAAAGGAACAGAGAGAAAGTGACGTCAATAAGGAAAGGATCAATAAATACTTAAGTTGGAAATGGAGATCTGTATAAAACCACCTACGTTTCCTGTAGCAAAATTGTTTTTATTCTCCCTTGAGGCTTGAATACCTGTACGCCGAACTTGCTGGTCAGGTGTAAGAAAACTGAACCGTCCTGGCACAACTAACTCATAAGAAACTCGGCTCCCTCCCGTAGATCAATCTTGCATGCATCGGAATACATTTGCTCGCATCTGTACAAGCCTGTCGGGAGTATTCCCAGCCTTTATATTTATTTATTTTTATTTATTTATAAATTTTTTTTTGTTGTAATTTACGTCCTCCAACATTTAGTCATATCGGACGATGAGTGAAATGTGTGAAATGATGCTTAATGCGTCCGTGATCCATGGAGCTTAGAGTTACCCGACATTCGTCATTCAGAATAAGGGAAACCCCCGGGAAAACCTTATCCAGTTAACTCACCCTGACCAAAATTCGAACTCGGGACCTCTTGAAATTCCCAGCTCTGGTGGTGGTGGTCTCCAAGCGGTCTCTAAGCCATACATGTAAGTGAGTGGTCTACCTCAGAGTGCGAAGTCTCCGGCCTCTATCACCCGGGAGACGATGGAGGACTCAGGGGCTCTTTCCAATGAGCAATACCTTGAATCCAATAAGCTCCCTATCGACAACAACATCAAGACGGATGGAAGTGGATACGTCACTTACGCGAGTCAATCCTCGCTCGCTCGCTCGTGATGGCTGGCTGTATACAGCCAGAAGGTTTTCGCTGCGTGCACACCCGTTAAGGGTTTAACCGCAGGTAGGATTTGAGTTGAAATTTGTAGGATGAAGGTGGTGTAGGTCTTTTGGTTGGGAGTTAATTTAGAGGTTACCGAAGTACCTGCGGGTTGAAGGGGGGATGCAGTACTTTTCACCCAAATCTTTTGTTTGTTTAATTTTTAGTTGGGGAAAAATTTAGATGCCGAACAGCTAGAAAGAATTATGAGGAGCTCAGCTTTAGCTGCTAATAGGATTAGCTCCTGGGTTATCTATGGTGCCCGCATGCCATACGGGGGACCCGATGTTGTCTAGATCGGCGTCTAGTGGGATCATAATCTCCCAATGGTCTAACAAGGGCGCTTCTGTGTGATGGTAAACTTGCGGCGAGTCAATCCCGCAGGGAAGCTTACCGAATAACTTCGGTGGGGCCGCCTGGTGATCTAGCACACCTTCTAGTAACTCTGCAGGCTAGGAACTGGAACTTTTAAGCAACCCTCTGTCCCCTCTGTTCGGCAGAAGCCTGGCAGGAGGTACCCGATCTCCCGCTAGTGTCGGGAACAAACTGCTTCCTCGAGACCAACCCAATCCGAACAACTCCAATTCTTAAGGGGCTCAGCTGTTCGACCTGAGGTTCCTCTGGTAACGTCACAGGTACCACGAATGCTCAGAGTCCACAGCTCTCGTACCACGGCAGCTGAAGGGGATGGATACCCTACCCTACGGAATCCTGGATGTTTCGGTGTCACTGTAGAAATGGTACCGGTTGCACTGGACTGCCTGGCAGCTTCAAACTGGTAAATGTTAGGAACTCTGTCGTGACTCGTTATGCCACTCTCTGTTTCCTCTCACTCTACCTTCCTCCCGGGAATGCCCTACTTGAACCATAGCTTCCGAACCCCCTGTAACATAGTCCAGTCCAAACCTTTTAAAGTGCTATTACAACGCCTCTAAATGTTCAGTATAATACAGGCTAACGAGGCAGATATAGGTGGATCAGTGGAACAGAATTGCTTCGTTGTAGAGGTGTTTCTGAAGTTGGGAAGCCATACGTAGCATGGTCTCTCACCTCCTTTGCTGTTTGAGCGTCGTCTTTTTATCAGCCGTCCAGGATATCGTCGACTATTCCGCAACTTGTTGTTAATTCTTCTGCTTAAATATGAGTCATAAGATGTCTTCTTTTTAAGGGTGGTTATGAGTAAAAGAAATAAAATTTGAATAAGTTAAATTTCGTAATATATAATTTAAGTTTATTTTCCATTTTAAGATTCAAGACAGAGAAGTCAGAAGAAATTGTAACTAACAAAGGAGTCAGACAAGGGTGCCCAATGTCACTAACACGTTTTAACATCTATGTTAATAAAATAATCCAAAATTGGAGACAAAAATTGACGCAGGCATAAAAGTAGCCCAAGGAAATATTTTAAATATTTTATTATATGCATATGACGTAGTAATTATACAGTAAACAGAAGATGATCTAAAATGTTGAATACACCACCTTAACCAAATATGCATAAGTTTTAATATTGAAATATCAATAGAAAGGTAAAAAATAATGGCAAACTGATGCAAAATACCAATAAGGTCGAAAATAGTCGTTAATGACAAAGTATTGGAACAAGTATCCTCCTTCAATTATTTAGGGTGTAAAATTAGCAATGAGGAAGATAAACATACGAACAAACAATTAATATTTCAAACAATTTGTGGAACAATTCACAAAAACCTAAAGAATAAAACAAGATCTGAAGCAAGAATAAAATGTTATAACACCATGGCGGTCCCAACGTTACTTTGTGGATGTGAAAACTGGGTACACCTACACAAAGAACCATCAGCAGAATACAAAGCTGCGAAATGAGTTCCTTGAGAAGAACAAAAGGATGTACAAGAGAAGATAGTCAGAAATGAAAACATAAGAAATGAATTACAAGTGGAAGCTATCACCTCAAGAATGGATAGGTACAGAAGAAGATGGTTTGAACATGTTGGAAGAATGGATGATACAAGACTGCCAGAAGTAGTTTTCCAATATAGTCCTAAAGGAATAAGGGACGTAGGGAGGCAGAGGAAAAGATGGAAGGAGACACTGTGAAGAGGGAACAGGCGAGAGCCTAATCCATGAAGTGAAGAAGTTTATGTTCCACAATTTCGATATTTCAAATGTAATCTAAATTAAATTTCCACCATTTTTAACAAAAATGATACTTCACAATACAATTATGAATCCTTCAACCACTACTAATCTCAAAGGTAACTTAAATTTTTAAAAGATTTTATTGATGGATTAAAGAAATAAAGTCTGCTTTCTCCTGAGGACGTGGTTCGAAAGATGATGGGAATGGAAGCAAAACTCAACAATCTTGCTGAAGAAGCTTGGAAACCAATCATATGTAATGTTTGGTCTATTTCACATAATACGTCATTACATGAAACACTAAATTTCCTTCCCCCTTAGGGCCTCCTGCGGTATGTATGGGAATTGGCGATCCTGGGGTCCTAAGCCCACCTGACATCCTCGATGTGGGTTCATCGTAATCCAATCCTAATAAGGGTTCAGCCAAGTCACAGTCAAAAGCATCTACTTCAAGAGCATGTGAACCCTTAATATATAATATATCGCCAAGGAAATTTAAGACGCTATATAACCAAACTGACTTCCTGAAGGAAAATAGTAAGACCAGTGAAATCAAAGGTAGCCAGCACAAAATTCCGCGAAGATCTCCGTCAAGATCTGAGGAATCATCTGGAGAGGACGCCGATCGGCGACTTTCATCTTCGCCGGTCGCAGTTTCCGTCGTTTCGAGAGACTCCATTTGAAGTTACCAATATGAATGCCGTTCTCCTTCATTGAGGATGTGGAGGGGGTAGATCCTGTCCTCACTGCGCAAAAGACAGCGAGGAAAATGCAGGAAAAACGTGCTGAAAATGCTAGCCCAGCCCCCCAAAAAGGAACAAATTGGTTCTACCACCACTGGGCAGATAGCTTTTGTCATTTCATATTGATATTTAAAATATTAATTTTTATGCCTTTTAGTATTTTATTGGTATTGCCACTTTGTAGGTTCGTAGAATTAAAAGTCCAGTTGTAGAAACTCAAAATCTTCTTTATTTCTACCGAATTACAGTTGGAACACTTGCCGATTACATAGAATTACGTAGCGCACACAATTACAATCCACCAGTTCGTCTGTCACAGGTCACCTCCACACTCACAATTACGTAAAATTCCTCTGATACACGTACACAGTCTTCCAGTCCGTTCGCTAGCACTGTGCTCTTCAAGGCTGCTCGTCAAGAACTGAACTGACTCGTCCACTGAAGCCCTTATATAGGAAGATCACTGTTTCTGGAAGCTTCGCGACTCCGAACATCATCCCGACTGTTGCAGACGCCAGGGGGCGGGGAAAGAGACGCTACAGTGGCTAGTGATGCCTTTCAAACTATTCCCTCCGTGAGCGCTACACAGATAACTGGGTAGGCGTGGTCTGAATGGCCCCTACCTGCCAGCTGGTTCTCTCGGGAATTCCGTTGTTCGGGTTACAGAATTTGTAGTATTTTAATTGTTTTTACCCATTTGGGCTTATTTATTTTATTGTCACTTTGTTTTGATCTGTTTTCTAAATTTTGAATTATTTATATCTGGTTATTGCCTTGAGTTAGGTTTTGCAAGGACGCTTATGACCAAGCAGTTGAGCACCTTTATATCATCATCATCATCATCATCGTCATCATCATCATCATCATCATCATCATCATCATCATCATCATCATCATCATCATCATCATCATCATCATCATCATCATCATCATCATCATCATCATCATCATCATCATCATCATCATGTATGTATGTATTTATTCTCTGCAATTGGGTACTACCCGGTGGCAGAGTTAAGAATACAGATCAAATTACAAATAGTAGATTTTCAACAACAACACAATAAACAATACAAACATGATATTATTTTAACTTTAATCACTTAAAATATGTCTAATTACTTCTCTATTTACATATTATATACCATTATAATTTAAAAGTTAAACTATAAACCATCTAGATTTTTTCTAAATTTCTTCAGCGACAGGGCACAGCCCTGAAAGACTGCTAGAGGCAATTCATTCCATTCTTCAATGGTTCTATTAACAAAAGAAAATTTTCCTACGTCGGTTCTGTATCTTCTACCCTTAATTTTATACCTATGATCGTTTCGTCCATAATAATCCGGATTATCTAACCTTACACTAACGTCCTCCCATGCCTTTACACCAGCATTAGCTTTGAATAATGGTTTTTTACGCCTAATTCTTAATTCTTCCCATTTAGTCTCATCTCCTTTTATAGGCCCAAAATACTTGCCTCTTTTTATGAATTTTATTGCCCTCTTCTGTATTTTTTCTAATGGATCGATTTGGTTAGCTCTATACGTGTCCCAGCATGCTACTCCATATTACATAACTGGCCGCACTAAGGCCTTGTAGGCAATTTTCCTGGACCTAGCGCTCCCCCTTTTTCAATATTCTCATTACGAAATGTAATGCCTTCCACGCATTCCTAGATGTGGAATTTACTTGTTCGTCCCATCCAGCATTATTTGCCAGGTACACTCCCAAGTATTTGCAGCTGTCCACCTGTGGAATTTGCACCCCTCCCATGTGATAGTTAACAATAATTGTGCCCTTTGTTCTACTAAAGACAATGGACTTACTTTTCTTGGCATTAATTGTCATTTTGTTAGCCGCAGCCCCATTACAGATTTCATTTAAATAATCCTGAAGAGCGGTTTCATGCACTGTATTTCGAATTTTATTATAAATGATACAATCGTCTGCAAACAACCTTATCTGGCAGTTAATATTCATCATCACCAATTTTCCTTATTTTTGCCATCTTTCCTTTTTTACATATAATTTATGTTATTTGAATCAAATCCCCAAATTTCCAAACAAATCTCGAAACAATTTTATATTTTCTGTGGTTAAAACGTAAAAAAATGTTACATCAGGTAGGTCGGACCCATGGGTCAGGTAGACCGCCTACGGAATTCGAAGCTGGACCTCATAAATACGGGGCACAGACGAAACCTGAAGCACTCCGCTCGTTACCCTAAAGTTTAGTATATTTTAGTTGCATAAGTAATATATTTCTTTCCTTATGCAAGTACTAATGTTAAATCACATCTGGGATTGCCCATATTTCAGCCAAAATGCGAGAGTAATGTGAAGCTCTTTAACAAGAAGTGGCGGAGTATGCTGATATTCCTGAAGAGGACGGCTGGAGTGCCGGAGTAAACAATTCAAATTGAGAGAGCCGTCTGTGGGGTGAGAGGGTTTCAATGCTTTTCTCTTCCTATTCTGCAACACACTCAATATCCCCCCCAACTGCTTCTCCCAGAACTCCAGCACTTCTTGGAGAAAGAAGAAACTCTTGCAGTAGAATAACAACTACATCTTTTCGCTTTACAGTTTAACTGAAAGTTATAAAAAGTCCGACTGTTTACTTCCAATATTTTCTTTGTATACTTACAACTGAAGATATTTAACTCGCATTTTTAAACCATCGAATACAAAACAGGTGCTTCCAAACTAATTTTTACACTTTTACTGCAATCTTCTTCGCACACCTGTGCTAACCTACCTAACACTGGCCTAGATGGCCCTGTCCTCGTGCTTCACCTCCTCGTACAGCTTGCGAGATCCCATTATTACGAAGTCTGTTCATAAATGAATGATCATTATTTTTTCACGGTCTTCTGTTAGCTTAATGCGAAACAAATACGCCGTAGTACTTTCATTGTTGATACTCTTGGTTCCTGTCTGTGAGAACCAGGCAAGTGCAGACATGTGCAGTATCGCCTACCGCTACAATGGAGGTAACATGCAAGGAACAATATGCGGCTTTGAAATACTCTTTTCGTCTCAACAAATCGTCAGTTTAGGTCTATACAATGTCACAGGAGGCCTATGGAATGTATGGTCTATTCTTCCCTACAGCACAGCTGGAAGGTGATTTAAAATGTTTAAAAGAGAGGAGACAATTTCAAAGGAGGGTGGACCCGGTGCCCCAGTTACTGCTCTTACGGAAGAAAATATCAACACTGCTGCTGCCATTGTAAGAGAGGATCACCTTAAGATCACTTTCTGAAATACTGAGCATTTCATTTGGTGCCACCCAAACGTTTGTGACAAAAACATTACACATGAGACGTGTTTGTGCGCGATGGTTCCAAGAGTGTTGATTCCCGAACAAAAGGACATTCTCATGCAGGTCTGCGTGCAGGTAAAGTTGATGTTAGAGGAAGATCTGGAGTTTCTTTCAAACGTAATCACTGCTGATGTAACATGGCTACATCATTTTGATCCTCAGAGCAAACAGCAAAGCTCAGTGTGGAAATCTCCTTCATCACCAACCCCCAAAAACAGCAAAAGTGGTTACTTCTACTGGGAAAGTTATGTTCAACTCATTCTGTGATATTGTCACCCAATTATCGGAAGACACGACCAAATGACGGCTGAGTGAGGGACGGTAGCATTCGGCCACGGCTACCCATTTATCCTGTAGCGCTAAGGAGGGGATGGTTGGAAAAACGTACAAGCCATCTTTTTCCCCTGCCCCTGCCGTCTGGAACAGTCGGGATGATTCACTGTACCGCGAGACTTCCAGAAACAGCGATCTCCCTGTATAAGGTCTGCAGTGGGCGAGTCAAGTCAGTTCTTGGCGAGCACCCGGAGGAGTGCCGTGCTATCGAACGGATGGGAAGACTGTGTAACTGAATCAGAGAAGTTGTACTTATTTGCGAGTGCGGAGTGGACCTGTGACAGACGAACTGGTGATTTGGAATTGTGTGCACTACATAATTCTATGTAATCGGCAAGTGTTCCAACCTTATTTCGCAGGAAATAAAGAACATTTTGAGTTTTTGCAATTGGTATTTTAATTCTATGAATCCACAAAGTCACAATATTCATGGAATAGTTTATCAGCATGTTGTACCTGCACACACATCAGTAACTGGACAATACTACAGGGATGTCCTGAAAACATTGAAAGTACATATCAGGCGCATAAGACCGCATTTCCGTGAAGCAGGCTGGATGCTGCACCACGATAATGCGCGGCCGCATATTGCCAAAGTTGTTGCTGAATATCTTGCAAAAATCAACGTGAATTGCATTCCTCACCCTGCCTATAGTCCGGATTTAGCCCCATGTGAGTTTTCGCTATTCCCTAGCTTGAAGATACGCCTTCGTGGGAGGCATTATCCATCATCAGAAGTAGTGTTGAAGACTGCAGAGGTGATTTTGAAGGATCTCTTAAAAATTGTTTCCAGAATGTCTTTGAAGACTGACAGAAACGCTGGGACAAATGTATCGCATCCAGGGGAGACTATTTTGAGAAGTACCATCAAAATTTTGTGGATGAGTAAAGGTACATTGTCAAAAACATTGTGATTATTGTTTATTGAACAACCCTCGTACTTCATTCGTCATGTTTGTTTGCCAATAACTTAGCTGGAGGTCTGAATAGTGTTCTCCCTAGTATTATAGTAAATGTACAGTGACTACTTTTGTCCTACCTTGCTTTCGCAGAAAACCAATAAGGCACCGCAACACTCATTAGCTCCTTCACTCCCAGTGGACGTTCTTATCTCTCGAAACACGGCTCGGTTAAGAGAATAACGGTAGTAATATGTTCCGATGGAATTGCGGTAAGTACATCTATGGAGCAGGAACAAGGTTTAGAAAATACGAAACATAGTTCACTCGTTTCTTTGTCTGGAATTCTTCAGTGTAATTGACACATATGTCCAACAACGGTTTCATCGACGATGCTGAATAATAAAAATAGTACTTATCCGAACATACAATTAATAGTTAAAGTGCTTAATTATCGATTCACGAATAAATCCCCTCGGTGGAAAACAGACTATCGATCTGTTAGCCTTAAAAGACTCAACAAACTGCAGCATATATTTAGCTGTTCAAAAAATTAAATCCTAAGTAAATACCAAAAAATATAAAGGAAATTTGGAAACAAGTCCGAGTTAATGGAAGCACTTTGCTATCATATATTACCCGAAATATGATCTGAATCTTTCCCAGCGGCGTATATGTTCTAGACGTTCTCGGGCTTCAAGCCAGGTAAGAAGATGTTCAGACATCCACGTTTCGGGAGCGTGCATCTCTCTCATCTTCAGGATGCTGAATGACTTTAGGGAGGGAGGCGCTTTGAAAGTCACGGCTTGATACTGGACTTACGCGTTACTGTACAATAGATAGAGTACTAAAGCGTAGCCTCAATTCTTTGAGTCATCATTCTTTCTTATTTTAATGAAAATTATTATTTGGAGCTTCCCTTGATATGAAAATCACACCTCGATACTGGACTTACGCGTTACTGTACAATAGAAAGGGTACTAAAGAGTAGCCTCAATTCTTCATTTCATTATTCTCTCTTATTTTAATGAAAATTATTATTCGGAGCTTCCCTCGATATGAAAGTCACACCTCGCTACTGGACCTGAGTGTGACTGTACAATAGAAAAAGTACTAAAGATTAGCCTCGATACTTTGAGTCATTATTCTCTCTTATTTTAATGTAAATTATTATTTGGAGCTTCCCTCACTTTGAAAATCACGCCTCGATACTGGACTTACGTGTTACTGTACAATAGAAAGAGTACTGAAGAGTAGCCTAAGTTCTTTGAGTCATTATTCTCCATTATTTTAATGACAATTATTATTTGGAGCTTCCCTCGATATGAAAGTCACGCCTCGTTACTGGACTTATACGTTACTGTACAATAGAAAGGGTACTAAAAGGGTAGCCTCAATTCTTTGAGTCATTATTCTCTCTTATTTTAATGAAAGTTATTATTTGGAGCTTCCCTCGATATGAAAGTCACACCTCGCTACTGGACCTGAGTGTGACTGTACAATAGAAAAAGTACTAAAGAGTAGCCTTAGTTCTTTGAGTCATTATTCTCTCTTTTTTTAGTGAAAATTATTATTTGGAGCTTCCCTCGATATGAAAGTCACACCTGGCTACTGGAACTGAGTGTGACTATACAATAGAAAAAGTACTAAAGAGTAGCCTTAGTTCTTTGAGTCATTATTCTCTCTTATTTTAGTGAAAGTTATTATTTGGAGCTTCCCTCGATATGAAAGTCACACCTGGCTACTGGAACTGAGTGTGACTATACAATAGAAAAAGTACTAAAGAGTAGCCTTAGTTCTTTGAGTCATTATTCTCTCTTATTTTAATGCCAATTATTATGTGGAGCTTCCCTTGATTTAAAAGTCACACCTCGCTAATGGACTAACGTGTGACTATACAATAGAAAGAGTACTAAAGGGTAGCCTTAATTCCTTGAGTCATTATTCTCTCTTATTTTAATGTAAATTATTATTTGGAGCTTCCCTCGATATGAAAGTCACGCCTCGCTACTGGACCTGAGTGTCACTGTACAATAGAAAAGGTACTAAAGATTAGCCTCGATACTTTGAGTCATTATTCTCTCTTATTTTAATATAAATTATTATTTGGAGCTTCCCTCGATATGAAAGTCACACCTCGCTACTGGAACTGAGTGTGACTGTACAATAGAAAAAGTACTAAAGAGTAGCCTCGATACTTTGAGTCATTATTCTCTCTTATTTTAATGTAAATTATTTTTTGGAGCTTCCCTCGATATGAAAGTCACACCTCGCTACTGGACCTGAGTGTGACTGTACAATAGAAAAAGTATTAAAGATTAGCCTCGGTACTTTGAGTCATTATTCTCTCTTATTTTAATATAAATTATTATTTGGAGCTTCCCTCGATATGAAAGTCACGCCTCGCTACTGGACCTGAGTGTGACTGTACAATAGAAAAAGTACTAAAGATTAGCCTCGATACTTTGAGTCATTATTCATGTGCATGAATTTGCGAGGGATATTTACTTGCGAATTAAAGAAGCACTTTGGATATTCTGGTAGTTAATAATAATTTATAAGCAAAGATTGCACGTTAGAGCTTTGTTTATTGCAATCGTGAGCCGTTTTATCCTAAAACATTTTCCTTTATTCTATGGTAGCTACAGGTGGTGAATTTCAGTTGATTTAACAAAGCAATAAACACTTAAAAAAAACAACAACCAAGGAATTAAAGAAAAACTAGTAAGGAAACTCTATTACTCTTTTCAAATTTTCGAAACTTTTTACAAGGATGTCTGCTAATTTTACAAGTTTGAATAAAGTTAAGCATTGTATTTGTTTATGGGGGGTGGGTCTTCTGCTAAACACAATTTAAATAAATAATCACGTACATTCCGCATAATAATTAAATATGCCATAAACGCTTTAGAACTCGAAAAAGTTTAGATACTTTTAGATATATATATATTACAAGTGTGAACGGAAATCCATGTTAGCATATCCATGTTAGGTTCGATACCCACGGTCTCCACATCTTAATTAAATTACGCAAGTGCTAAACGCAAATAACTATTAAACACAAATAAATTTATAATACTATACTAAGTAAAACACTATGTAACTTCTATAAATATAAGCTTAATTAACACACATAGGAAGCACGTTTGCACAGTCTAAGATAATTTCTGAGGACACAAGAAAAATATTGCAACAGCGCTCTAACTTGGTGAACGTATTAAGAAGGGCCACCCATATGTTTAAGGGTGGAAAACCCTTATAATTGCTTACATGTGAGGAGGCGTGGTCAGAAGGGAAAGCTTTTGACGCCGCCTGGGATTCAATGGACGAGGCTACTATACCCGCTTTCTTTACCTCACAACTCAATGCCAACACCCAGAGCCAACTAAACCGGTTGGTTCTGGTTTTTGTCCCGTGGCATCATATTAGTGCAACATCGAGTAAACGACAAATGTTTAATCGAAATTGGGAGAACAAATCTATCTTCTCTTCCTTCACAATGGAAATGCTCAGAGTTTGACATGTGCTAATAGCATTGGATACATTTCAAACATAACTCCAAGGATTTCAATATGGCTATTGCTATAATGAAGACAAATGGTCAGTTAGGAGAAGTGATAACATTTAGAAGACTTGAAAGAAAAGATGAAAAAAGAAAAACATGAACATCACAGTAGAATACACTAACAAATGTTTCTGCTAAAATATCGAAACAATTTTTGATACAGTATATCGACATCTAGCAGTAATGCAGAATGGTTTACTATCATTTTGTCTTACAGGTGGCTATAACCCAAGTGCATAATGTGAATAATTCATAGAGTGCCAATGGATACACACGTCGCAATATTTAGAATTGTTATTCTAATTCACTGATATTAATAAAACTACTTATCTAGTGATAGTGCTTTTTGGTATAAAGAAAATTTTAGAAAAAAGACGAGAAATCAACTTGGAAACTCATATAGCATTTGTAGACTTCGAAAAAGCATTTGATTATATAAATAGAAGTAGATTATGGAACATATTGGACAAAAGGAGATATCCCCCTCAATAATTAAAACATTTTATAGGTACAGAAAAATATAAATACAGACGCGATATAAACAGAAGAAATAAAAGTAAATGAAGAAGTAAGACAGGGATGTAGCCTTTCTCCCAGACTATTTAATATGTACTTGTACGATTTGATAAAAACTTGGAAAAAGCAAGTGAATGAAGGAATCAAACTAAATAAAAATATAAACTTAATGTGATACTCCATGCTGATGATGTAGCAGTAATAAAGGAAAATGAAGAAAGCCTTCAACGTTCCGTGTATAAAATGTATTTACTAGGAAAAAATACAATCTAAATGTATCCAAAAACAAAACTAAAATAATAGCACATCTGGGAATATATCCTGTAAGATCAAAAATAAGCATTTCAAACAAATGCCTGTAACAACTCTCGACCTTCAGCTGTTTGGGCTGTGATGTAAGCTTTGATTTAGACAAAGACATAGAAAACAAAACAAACAAATTTCAGTAGATATGTGTAAGTATAGCAAGAACATTGGAAAACAAAGCAAGGAAAGAAACAAAGTTAAAATTTTATAAAACGATGGCAGTTACAGTACTTATGTATGGAAGTGAGTCTTGAGTATTAAAAGAAAGAGACAAAAGGAATGAGTTAAAGAATGTACTAGACGAGATTTAATAGGAAATGAAAATATTCAAGAGAAACTACGAATGTATAAATTACGGGAAAAAAAATAGAAAATATTACACAGAACTGGAAATAACATATGAATAGAATGGACGAAGAAAGAGTACCCGTTCAAGATACAATCCTGGTGGAAGAAGAGATGTAGGATGACCTAGAAAAGATGGGAATAGTTATTTGAATGCGAAGACGGAACAGGTAGAAACGTCTAATCTTGGAGCGGGATGGCTCAGGCGGTTTCGTCTGTAGCCCGCATTCGGGAAGCATGGGTTCGATTCCCCTGGCCGACCTACCTGACACATGGGTTTTTCAGTTTTTTTTTTTTTTTTTTTTTTTTTTTTTTGCGGGTCGGGTGAATGCTGGGTAGGTTATTTCCATCCCCCGAAGGTCCTGTCCCTCCATTATGATTTCATATCATCTCTTATCTGATGGTCTCTTTCAGGGTAGAAGTGTCGGCGGGTATTTCGGCGGTGCATGGCAGGATGATCTGCTCTGAGGTAAACTACTTGCTCCTCCTGTAGGTCAGTTGCCGGTCTCTGTTTCTGTACTGGGACCATTTCGGGACCGCCAGCTAGGGACATTTGGGCCTCGGACCGCCTGCCTAGGACCATCAGGGCTCAGCTGCTGGGCTCGTTGTCTTCCCGCTTTACGGGGGTGTGTTCGTTGTCCTGGCCCGTCGGGGGAAGTGTCTATCCAAGTAAACTGTAAGGACCCTGTACTCTGTACTGTCGTGGCTCCTTGGGTCGGCCGCCCTCTTTCTCCTCCCACCTCATCCTTCTTCTTGGGGTGCCCTCACTTGGGGGCATAGGAATAATGGGCCCAACATGGTGGCCTACATACTGAATCCCCTCCGTAGTGAAATCCCAATCCAAATCCCAATGTCTAATCTCTGAAGAAGAAAAAGAAGAAGGAGAAGGAGGAGGAGGAAGAAGAGAAGGAGGAGAAGAAGAAGAAGAAGAAGAAGAAGAAGAAGAAGAAGAGGAAGAAGAGGAAGAGGAAGAAGAAGAGGAAGAAGAGGAAGAAGAGAAGAAGAGGAAGAAGAAGAAGAAGAAGAAGAAGAAGAAGAAGAAGAAGAAGAAGAAGAAGAAGAAGAAGAAGAAGAAGAAGAAGAAGAAGAAGAAGAAGAAGAAGAAGAAGAAGAAGAAGAAGAAGAAGAAGAAGAAGAAGAAGAAGAAGAGAAGAAGAAGAAGAAGAAGAAGAAGAAGAAGAAGAAGAAAGAAGAAGAAGAAGAAGAAGAAGAAGAAGAAGAAGAAGAAGAAGAAGAGAAGAAGAAGAAGAAGAAGAAGAAGAAGAAGAGAAGATGAAAGAAGAAGAAGAAGAAGAAGAAGAAGGAAGAAGAAGAAGAAGAAGAAGAAGAAGAAGAAGAAGAAGAAGAAGAAAGAAAAGAAGAAGAAGAAGAAGAGAAGAAGAAGAAGAAGAAGAAGAAGAAGAAGAAGAAGAAGAAGAAGAAGAAGAAGAAGAAGAAGAAGAAGAAGAAGAAGAAGAAGAAGAAGAAGAAGAAGAAGAAGAAGAAGAAGAAGAAGAAGAAGAAGAAGAAGAAGAAGAAGAAGAAGAAGAGAAGAAGAAGAAGAAGAAGAAGAAGAAGAAGAAGAGAAGAAGAAGAAGAAGAGAAGAAGAAGAAGAAGAAGAAGAAGAAGAAGAAGAAGAGAAGAAGAAGAAGAAGAAGAAGAAGAAGAAGAAGAAGAAGAAGAAGAAGAAGAAGAGAAGAAGAAGAAGAAGAAGAAGAAGAAGAAGAAGAAGAAGAAGAAGAAGAAGAAGAAGCAAACTGTTTCTATATGTGTCACTTACTGCATGTAGTGATGACAGGGACATTTGATTCGAGATTTATTTTATTTATTACATAACCTTATTCTCTGCACCCCGCAATAGCATCTTTGGAAGTCAAATTTATCACATATTTTGATTGTGTACATCCGAGGAAAAGGGTTAAGTTACGGCTCATATTCTACTTGGGCAGTACAGAACTGACACGTGCCACATGGGCCATAAGCATGTCACTGGGCCATCTCTTCCAGGTCATCTCCAAGGTTACAGGATTGATGACATCATCCCCCATTTCTTAATGTCAACCCGTCCACCCTTTCTAAAGATTTGTGATATCTCTGCGGGAGGCCTCTTGTTACCTGTAGAGCCACTCTCGGAGCTAGTCGTTATATATTTTTACAACCTCTGTGCTTACGACTCACAGTATAAAGCAAAACGAGAGATACCATATCCGCAGTAAACAAAACTAAGAAGTAAAGCAAACAAAGAAGCTCACACTCCTATTTCTGTATTTCATATTACGAAGGCTGTTAAATAAAGAATGATCACAATTCCTTTTTTTTTTTTTTTTTTTTTTTTTTTTTTTTTTTGTGGACAACGTAACTTTACTCATCCTCATAACTTTGATGGTCCTTCTCAAAATAGTCTCGCCTGAATGCGATACACCTGTCCCCGTGTTTCTGCTGGTATTCATAGATATGCTGGTAACCATTTTTGAGAGATCCTTCAAAATCGCCTCCGCAGCCTTCACCACTGCTTCTGATGATGGATAATGCCTCTCCCGAAGGCGTTTCTTCAAGTTAGGGAATAGAAAAAAGCCATATGAAGCTAAATCCGGACTATAGGGAGGGTGAGGGATGTACTTCATGTTGATTTTTGCAAGATATTGAGCAACAACATTGGCAATATGCGGCCGCGCATTATCGTGGTGCAGCATCCAGCCTGATTCCCTGAAATGTGACACCCAATGAAATGTTTGGTATTTCAGAAAGTGATCTCAATGTAGTTCGTCGATCCTCTCTCACAATGGCAGCAGCAGTGTTGACGTTTTCTTCCGTAAGAGCAGTAACTAGAGCACCGAGTCCACTTTCCTTTGAAATTGATTGTTTCCGCTCTTTAAACATTTTAAACCACCTTCGAGCTGTGCTGTAGGAAGAACAGACTCTCCATAGGCCTCCTGTAACATTGTATAGGCCTCAACTGAAGATTCTTTTAGACGAAAGCAGAATTTCAAAGCGCATATTGTTCCTCGTGTGTTACCTCCATTGCAGCGGTAGGCGATACTGAATATGTCTGAACTTGCCTGGTTCTCACGGGAGGTAACCAGGAGTACCAACTACTACGGCGTGTTTGTTTCACATTAAGCTAACAGAATATAATACGATTGAATTTTAGTGCTAAAAAATTATGACCATAAAAAATTCTGATCATTCTTTATTTAACAGCCCTCATAGTTATATTATTTTTGTTGAACTGTGCCTTCCTTAAGAGAAAAGCACAGCTATTGGCTCATACTATTGTTAGGTCTGTCAACTACTTTCTTATGTTTTCTAGTTCTTTCATTCTACTGCGTGTAGGGAAAGCTTACTGATTTGATCACACTTGGACTTCCAGCCGCTTCGTCATCATGGCGAAATACCAAGAGCCTATTAAACGTTGCCATTTGATTCATGCGCTGTAGTAAGCCTCGAGTGATCTCTAATGCTCTGATTGTGAGATTACGTGCCTGAAGACGACATGCAATGTCGTACATGCAATAAGTGCTTTGAATCTCTGGCCACTTTCAACTGTTCTTAGTATTATCATTTGTTTTTGGCAAAAGTTGATCTGTAATTTAATAAATGCTAAGATATATTTGGTTGTGTAAACTAAATTTATAATTCAGTTTTCAATTGTTATTGCAACAAGGATGAACCACGTCATTACTACTCACGGTGTAACTAAGAAATGACGTAGTACCCAAGATCATAGTAACCAAAAATAGATTATTAATGTAAAAATAAGATCTAAAGCTCTCCTAGAGACGGATATGTACAACGTCTTCTTGGGAAGCAAGCCAACTAAAAAGACGATTACAAATTGACGTCTCGGGGGCGTACATCTCTCCCAGTAGCTTTTTGTCCCTTTCTTTCTCCAAGTTTTGCTAAATTCTAAGAATTGTTTTGCATTTCTAAATTTCTATGACTTTCAGGCAGCGTTGTGATTGTTTAAATCTTTTGAACTGTGATTACGTGAATCCTGAGCTAATTGATTTCCTGTTGACAAGTACATCTGTGCGCCTAATTACCTAAGCCAAACTTATTTAAATTTCATGACTAATGACTTCAGAATTGTAATTCATGCTTCATAGTTATTCTTTGATTTTATATTTCCTTATTTTTTTTTTTTATTTGTTCCATTTATACCCCGCCTTTAACTGCAAAGGTCATACGGCGGCCGGTTTTAGTTCTTATTGCAATTTTTTATTCATACTCCATCATTTCATTATGTGATTACTAATCTTGTGAGCCAGGGCCGCTTCATCAAGGGCTTCTCCAAAATCGACAAAACCCTCACCCACCTTACAAAGGAACACCGTTCTTATGTGTGGACTGAGGACGCTGAAGCGCTTTCCAGCAGCTGAAGAAGACACTTTGCAGTGCCCCTATTCTGGGTTATCCACAACCAGGCGGCACCTTCATTGGGGACACCGACGCCAGCGAGAATTGCATTAGAGGCCTCCTATCCCAAGTGCATTTTTTCTAACTTTATATCCTCCAACGTTAAGTCATATCGGACGGTGAATGAAATGGGTGAAATGATGCTCAAATGTGTCCGAACTCCATGGAGCATAGAGTTAGCTGACATTCGTCTATCAGGATAAGGGAAAACCCCGGAAAAATCTTATCCAGGTAACTCACCCTGACCGAGGTTCGAACTCGGGACCTCTTGAACGTTAGGCGGGCATGCTACCATCTACGCTACCGAGACGGGCATCCCAAGTCCAGGACAACCATAAGCGAGTGTTAGCCTACTACAACAAGACCCTGTCCAAAACAGAGAATAACTACTGCTTCACCCGGCAAGAGTTATTGGCGGTGGTAAAGACCTTGGAGCACTTCCACAAGTACCTCTACGGTCAGTTATTCTACCCAAGGACAGACGACTCCGCCCTAACCTGGTTATTGAGCTTTAGGAAACTGGAAGACCATACAGTCCTAGGGTCTAGAGGCTGCAGGAGTACACTTCACCTCTGCACATCGTAGAGGGAAGAGCCACGGTGACGCACACGCCACGCAATAGTTTTTCTCTGTCTTGGATAGTGTCTTGCTGTAGTAAGCTGTCCCTCGTAAGGGAGGTGATCCGTCCAATTCAGCTGCCGTGCTGCGGACCCCTAGTACTCGTGGTACCTCTGACGTTAGTAGAGGAATCTTGGGCAAACATTCGAGCCCCTCCCTGATAGGGAGTTGTTCGGATTGGGTTGGACTCGAGGGGACAGTGGTTCCCGATACACGTGGGTGATCGGGTACGTCTCCGGACGGGGTTGAGGGAAGCCATTAATATTCCCGCGTACTAGCCAGCATAGCTAATAGAAGGTGTTTTAGATCACCAGTCGACACCACCGAGGTTATATCAGTAGCCTTCCCATTATGGAGTTGGCGCGCGTAAGTGGCGTTTCCACTTCCATCCCGCCTTGAGTCCACAGGACCAGATGGGGTAGGCTTTTTATTCTCTAGCGCCCTTTCGGGACAGCTTGGTAACTCCCTGGTAGAAGGAGGCCCGGGTCCTTGTTCCTACGGGTCCAGGACTAAAGGGAGTAGAACTCCTGGCATTAACTGTAGTAAGCTATGATCCACTCATGGCAGACCTGGACTTGGAATAGGATGCCTCCAATAGTCGAGGGGCGCCGGCGAAGACCTATTGGCCTGTGTAGGGGGTGTGAAGAGCCGGGACACCCGAAGAGAGACTGCCCATAACAGGGACAGCAGCCATTATTTTTTTTTTTTTATGTTGCAGAAATTCAAATCGTTCTTTATTTGGTTAGAAATACACTCACAGTAGCAGTATTGCATCACATACACAAACACCATCTACCAAGGTCGATGACCACAACAACAGCGCTCTGAATACATCTGTTTACATCAGCTGTCGGTACAACACTTTGCAACTGTTTACTCTTGTTTTCAACTCCTGCTCTGTTGACGGCTGTCTCTTGGCGTGTCGTCGCTTCCTAAAATACCTCATTAATAACTCGAGACTGTTCTGTAACAATCGCTAGATATTTCTGTAATAAACAAGACATCGGATGTTCTGTCCCTAGACGAAACACGATCCTTCTAGAAGCGTAACTTTATCTGTGACGACCAGCCTTTTATCTCCGGCTATCTTTATCTGCAGGCTCTTTGTGGACACACCCCATGCTTATCTCTCTGCACCGAGTCGCCGCGACAGTATCAATGCCCATAACTGGCAGGAGAGAAAGGCAACAAAGTATTAGAGTTCGGCAGTTATTATTCCATTCTCACAGCAGGTATATCTCCTGTAAAAGAGGCCAAATCTATTCTGAGTGTTACATAAAGGCATGTTTTGTGATCATCATTTGTAGATAAAGCATGGTACTTCTTCTGTTGAGACCAGTGAAGCACAAACTGGACTTCAAAGTTCCGGGAGTGTACCGCATTCCTTGTGAATGTGGGACACCGTATACAGAACAAACTGGAAGGACCATCGCTACCAGAATAATCGAACATGAACGTTTAATGCAACCTGAAGAAGTCTGGGCTGGCAGAGCATTGTTCTGATAACGACCATAGAGCCACTTTCAAGAGACGACCATCTTGGCAAATTGCAACCGTTTCTGGGGGTGGAGACTTAAGGAAGTTCTATGCATATATTGGGCATTTTTCGTAATAACTTGTTGCAATAAATGTTTCATTCATTAGGAACAGTATTTGTAAACGTGTTGTCTTTTTCTTTCTTTATTTTCTTGTTAACACATGCCTCACATTTTGGACTTTTTTCCCTTGTTACCTTTATACCCCGCCTTTAACGGCTAAGGTGATATCGGTGGCCGTTCACCTTTGGAACATACTGAAGGTGTTAACTCGTTATCTTTGGTTTTTAATCACTAGATCACGCATACATTCACACTCTAATTCATACTTCCAGACTCTGGTGAAGATGGGGAATTATCTTGGTTGGAGAAAAATCCCCACCCCCGTCGCCGGAAATCGAACCCAGCACCCCTAGCATGGCAGACAGGTGCTCTACCGACTGGCTACGGGGCCACCCACTTTTATGACTTATTTTATCAATAGGTGTGTTATTTACAAGCGTTTTCTCAGAGACATGATGGTTTCCCCTCCAGCGTTCTATGTCAATAAAATATGAACACTTTCTTATTGGAAATTAATTATTCTTTCACACTGGCCGTGTGTAGGCTAAAGAATGGAAAGATAGAGTCAGACTGGCCTACACACGGCCAGTGTGAAATAAAAATTTATTTTCATTACTTGTACATTATCGTGGTCGGAAATATAAAGCCCGGGCCTTAAAATACTGTTGTAAGTCGCCAATAACGTAGTTGTTTTATGTATTTATGAGAACTCCTAGTGGTTTACCGGGATAAAACACGAGTCAGTTGGAGAATTTAATGTCATGTTGGCACGTTGACCATAGTATCTCAATGGTTAGAGTGGCTGGACGGCAGCCAGAAGATCCGTGGTTCAAATCCCCCTTATGGCATTGAATTTTTCAGTCGGGCTCTATCTTTCCACTTTCTTTTTGTTTAACCTGGTGGCGTTTTCGCTGCAGTTTTGCTAATTAAGTTTGACCTGCCCGCCTCGGTAGCGTAGATGGTAGCTTGTCTGCCTCACGTTCAAAAGGTCCTGGGTTCGAATCTTGGTCAGAGTGAGTTAACTGGATAAGGGTTCTTTCCCGGTTTTTTCCCTTATCCTGATAGACGATTGACGGGTAATTCTAAGCTCCATGGACCCCGGGCTCATATCAGCATCATTTCGCCCATTTCATTCATTGTCCGATATGACTTAACGTTGGAGGACGTAAATTGAAAAAAAGAAGTAGTTTGACATTTATTTTAAATAGCAAATTATGTTGGAGTGGCACTGGAACTTCTTTTTCCCCTTGTGTACAATCGCCTTGTCCTTTTTATCGATTCCTCAACTTCATCTGTATTCCATAAGTTAGACTCCACCAGGGTTGCCTCAGAGTATTTTGCCCTTTTTTGGCTATTGGATTACAGTTAGTGATGGCACCTTATCGATGACAAAAGTAACAATACAGCAAGTAAAGTTATGCATTATAAAGGTAAGGTATTATGGATGGATGTGTCCCTTTTGTATCTATGCCTCCTAAGGTCACACCTCGGGTGGAGGGAGGGGGTGAGAGAAGCCCGTGCCTAAAGCCCTGACATACGAGAGAACAGCTTCCCTACCATTTACACATTGAATCTCCCTGTCAGGCTTTAGTTCAACCGATAGCTATCTCCACTGGAGCAAATCATTACCTCTGCGGGGCTTTAAGCCGCAACCCCGGGAAGCTATGTTTACAGAGCGCGAATTACCCTCCATGCTGCGCCTCATATTGTACGTCTATAAACAAATACATATGATTCTAGAAATTATCTCTGTTATTGTGAAGTGAAATAGGTCACGAGCTTCCTATAAATAGCGACAGAGAAAATAACAAATGACGTACTAATGGCTGGTAGACCTGTTATGCCATGGAACTTATGTCAATGTTACATTCCAGGTTCCTTAATCCCAGCTGTTTATAGACTTTGCTTAATCCTGGCAGTCGCTTCTTGAAGGACGATACCTTGTCGATAGGAACTTCAACGCTTTTACTCTGAAAGAGATCACCAGGTGAGAGATGATTTGAAATGATTATGGAGATGAAATGGAGGGACAGGACATTCTGGGGATGTAACTAACCTACATAGCATTCGCCTGGCGATCCGGGAAGGGTGCGTAGCAGTTCGGCACATTAGCAATTGGGCACATAGAAGGAGTTGTTTATCCGGTTTAATAGTCAAGGTCACTTTCAGGTGACAGAAGCTCTAGTCAAAAGCTGTAGTAAACAATATACAACATCCACGCCGATCTTGGAAGTACAAGTCATGAAACCAATGTGCCCGCCTTGGTAGCGTAGATGGTAGCGTGTCTGCCTCACGTTAAAGAGGTCACAAATTCGAATGTCGGTCAGGGTGAGTTACCTGGATAAGGTTTTTCCGGGGTTTTCTCTTATCCTGAAAGACGAATGTCGAGTAACCCTAAGCTCCAGGGACCACGGACTCATTTGAGCACTTCATCCATTTCATTCATCTCCGATGTCACTTAAGGTTGGAGAACGCAAATTAAAAAAAAAAATCATGCCAGTGGTATACGCTCTTCTTCCAAATAAGAAAGAGACTTACAGCAGGCTGTTCAACACAATTAAAGTGAAAATTTCAGACTGAAACCTGAAGGAAGTAATTGAAGATTTTGAACCAGGCGCTATTCAAGATTTGAACTCTGCGTTTCCAAATACACTCCTGCAAATGGAAATAAGAACACATTGACGCCGGTGTGTCAGACCCACCATACTTGCTCCGGACACTGCGAGAGGGCTGTACAAGCAATGGTCACACGTGCGGCATAGCGGACACACCAGGAACCGCTGTGTTGGCCGTCGAATGGCGCTAGCTGCGCAGCGTTTGGGCACCGCCGCCGTCAGTGTCAGCCAGTTTGCCGTGACATACGGAGCTCCATCGCAGTCTTTAACGCTGATAGCATGCCGTGACAACGTGGACGTTAACCGTATGTGCAGCTGACGGACTTTGAGCGAGGGCGTATAGTCGGCATGTGGGAGGCCAGGTGGACATACCGCCGAATTGCTCAACACGTGGGGCGTGATGTCTCCACAGTACATCGATGTTGTCGCCAGTGGTCAGCGGAAGGTGCACGTGCCCGTCAACCTGGGAACGGACCGCAGCGACGCATGGATGCACGCCAAGACCGTCGGATCCTTCGCAGTGCCGTAGGAGACCGCACCGCCATTCCTTAGCAAATTAGGGACACTGTTGCTCCTTTGGTATCGCCGAGGGCCATTGGTAACCGTCTCGATGAAGCTGGGCTACGGTCCCGTGCACCGTTAGGACGTCTTCCGCTCACGCCCCAACATCGTGCAGCCCGCCTCCAGTGGTGTCGCTACAGGCGTGAATGGAGGGACGAATGGAGATGTGTCGTCTTCAGCGATGAGAGTCGCTTCTGCCTTGGTGCCAATGATAGTCGTATGCGTGTTTGGCACCGTGCAGGTGAGCGCCACAATCAGGACTGCATACGACCGAGGCACACAGGGCCAACACCCGGCATCATGGTGTGGGGAGCGATCTCTTGTACTGGCCGTACACCTCTGGTGATCATCGAGGGGGCATGAATAGTGCACGGTACATCCAAACCGTCATCGAGCCCATCGTTCTACCATTCCTAGATCGGCAAGGGAACTTGCTGCTCCAACAGGACAATACACGTCCGCATGTATCCCGTGCCACCCAATGTGCTCTAGAAGATGTAAGTCAACTACCCTGGCTGGCAATATCTACGGATCTGTCCCCCATTGAGCATGTTTGGGACTGGATGAAACGTCGTCTCACGCGGTCTGCACGTCCAGCACGAACGCTGGTCCAACTGAGGTGCCAGCTGGAAATGACATGGCAAGCCGTTCCACAGGTCTACATCCAGCATCTCTACGATCGTCTCCATGGGAGAATAGCAACCTGCATTGCTGGATATACACGGTACTACTGCCGACATTGTGCATGCTCTGCTGCCTGTGTCTATGTGCCTATGGTTCTGTCAGTGTGATCATGTAATGTATCTGACCCCAGAAATATGTCAATAAAGTTTCCCCTTCCTGGGACAATGAATTCACGGCGTCCTTATTTCAATTTCCAAGAGTATATACAAATTTATAGTGCAACTATCATTTCTATAAGTGTATTTGGAGAAAGGTGCAAGAATTAGGCCTGGCACGCGACTACATTCAAAAAGAGAAAAAGGATGTGTTCTGCATTATCTCATCTTCCGCTTAGTAAAATTGACTATGGTTGGCTTATTATAAAATAAAACTCGCCAGAAAATAAGAAATTAAGTTTGTTCCAGTGGAACAGTGGCTGGATAATCCTTCATCACCAAACGATTTATGGAACTGTCATGGAAAATGTCACACAACCAACAATGCTGTCGAAAGTTGGGACCACTGGTTCAACTAAATCGAGCAACGACAACACCCTATCACACTCGCGCCAGTTAAGGTCCTGAAGGATGATGCAGAATACCAGGTATACCTTTTCGACAGAAAAGAACCCAATATGGAGGGTAAAAATCGAAGAAAGTGTACAACTACACTTGACAATGGGATTTCCAATAGACTGAAAGATCTCGGGGAAACTAGAGATTTAAGGAAATGTCTGAAAACTCTTGCATATATGCATAAATTAAATGAATGATAAATTCTCTTTTATACGAATGATCTTAAATAATGTAGAAATATGACGTATTTTTTTTCTAAATGAGTAAATAAATGTAAGTTAAATTATGGACCAAGAAAACACAAAACCCATTGACGAGTTCTAGCAGAACAAAGAAAGCGTAATAGTTAAAGTCACAAAAATAGAAACTTTTGAGGTGCGATAAGAGATTGCCTTCACGTGGCGTGTCCCGGAAACAGTACCATTTAAGTAGGCATAGCTGGCTAAGAATCTCTTAAAACATATTTTAAACAAAATACAAGCCTGGAAATTGAAATAAGAACACCGTGAATTCATTGTCCCAGGAAGGGGAAGCTTTATTGACATTCCTGGGGTCAGATACATCACATGATCACACCTACAGAACCATAGGCACATAGACACAGGCAACAGAGCATGCACAATGTCGGCACTAGTACCGTGTATATCCACCTTTCGCAGCAATGCAGGCTGCTATTCTCCCATGGAGACGATCGTAGAGATGCTGAATGTAGTCCTGTGGAACGGCTTGCCATGCCATTTCCAGCTGGCACTAGTACCGTGTATATCCACCTTTCGCAGCAATGCAGGCTACTATTCTCCCATGGAGATGATCCTAGAGATGCTGGATGTAGTCCTGTGGAACGACTTGCCATGCCATTTCCAGCTGGCGCCTCAGTTGGACCAGCGTTCCTGCTGGACGTGCAGACCGCGTGAGACGACGTTTCATCCAGTCCCAGATATGCTCATTGGGGACAGATCCGGAGATTTTGCTGGCCAGGGTAGTTGACTTACACCTTCTAGAGCACGTTGGGTGGCACGGTATACATGCGGACGTGCATTGTCCTGTTGAGCAGCAAGTTCCGTTGCCGGTCTAGGAATGGTAGAACGATGGGTTCGATGACAGTTTGGATGTACCGTGCACTATTCAGTGTTCCCGCGACGATCACCAAAGGTGTACGGCCAGTGTAGGAGATCGCTCCTCACACCAAGATGCCGGGTGTTGGACCTGTGTGCCTCGGTCGTATGCAGTCCTGATTGTGGCGCTCAGCTGCACGGCGCCAAACACGCATACGACCATCATTGTCACCATGGCAGAAGCGACTCTCATCGCTGAAGACGACACGTCTCCATTCGTCCCTCCATTCACGCCTGTCGCGACACCACTGCAGGCGGGCTGCACGATGTTGGGGCGTGAGCGGAAGACGGCTTAACGGTGCACGGGACCGTAGGCCAGTTTCACAGCTTCATGGAGACGGTTACGAATGGTCCTCGCCGATTCCCTATGAGGAACAGTGTCCCTAATTTGCTGGGAAGTAGCGGTGCGGTCCCCTACGGCACTGTGTAGGATTCGACGGTCTTGGCGTGCATCCGTGCTTGGCTGCGGTCCTGTCGCAGGTCGACGGGCACGTGCACCTTCCGCCGACCACTGGCGACAACATCGATGTACTTTGGAGACCTCACGCCCCACGTGTTGAGCAATTCGGCAGTGCGTCCACCCGGCCTCCCGCATGCCCACTATACGCCCTCGCTCAAAGTCCGTCAACTGCACATAAGGTTCACGTCCACGCTGTCGCGGATTGCTACCAGCGTTAAAGACTGCGATGGAGCTCCGTGTGCCACGGCAAACTGACTGACACTGACGGCGGCGGTGCCCAAACGCTGCGCAGCTAGCGGCATTTGACGGCCAACACAGCGGTTCCTGGTGTGTCCGCTGTGCCGTGCGTGTGATCATTGCTTGTACAGCCCCCTCGCAGTGTCCGGAGCAAGTATGGTGGGTCTGACACACCGGCGTCAATGTGTTCTTATTTCCATTTCCAGGAGTGTAAAAAATGACCATGAGTAATTAACACTCTTGTGTCTCTCTTAATCCCCAGTATCTAAAACCGGTTTTGCTGCTTCAGCCTTGTGCCCAAGTGCTAATGTGCCCAAGTGCTACAGATTCTTCAGGGAAAACCCCGAGAAAGCCTATGGGTCAGGTAGGTTAGACAATGGAATCGAACCTCTCCCAAATGCGCGCCATAGACTAAACCGCCTGAGCCATTCCGCTCGGTGCATCATGTGGAGCAATTTGTATTTTGAAAAGTGCTGAAATTAAAAACACGAGAAAATCATCAAAAGAGGTGATATAAAGCACTGTGCTCACTTACAGTCAGCCACTTAGTCACGTGCCACAGTTTAAAGAATTGCGTGGCATTAAAAATAATAGGAAATTTAAGTTCAAGGATTACTCCATTTAACTAGGCAAAAATTAAGTTTTTGTCAATTTTTGCACTTTTTGAACAATTTTCAGAGATGGATCCCTCAATTGGGGCTGCGGTTCCACAATATGTGTTTACATGTGCTACCCTGAGTTTGCCCGCCTCCGTAGCGTGATGCTAGCGTGTCTGCCTCACGTTCAAGAGGTCCCGAGTTCGAATCTCTGTCACGGTGACTTACCTGGATAAAGTTTTTTCCAGGTTTTTCCCTTATCGTGAAAGACGAATGTCGGGAAGCTCAGCTCTATGGACCCTAGGCTCATTTGAGTATCATTTCACCCGTTCCATTCATCGTCCGATGTGACTTAACGTTGTAGGACGTAAAATTAGAAAAGAGAAAAGAAAAAGAAAAGGACAGAAAAAAAATATCCTGAGTTCTGAATGTGACCTCTTCCTAATATTGCAATTTAATTTATTAGCTCTTGTTATAACCTTTGTATTGTCACGGCAACAGCAGTGGCGGCTGGTGGGTTAAATTATTGGTGGTGCACAAATGAAAAATAAAATACAGAGTAGTAATGACTCACCTATTTATACAGATTCTCTGCTCTACTCTCCTTAGACCAGGCGAATCTATCGATAACTTTTGCGATGAAGCCGCTGATCTTCATAACATAACCTCTCTCAATCGAGAGCTTTGCTAATGCTGACAATCGGTCCTGTGACATTGTGTTCCTAAGGAAAGTTTTTATTCTTTTTAAAGTTGAGAAACTGCATTCTGCTTCAGCGGTAGACATTGGTATAGTTAACAGTACTCGGAGGAGATTGACATATTCGCTGAATGTAGCACATAAATTATTTTCCTTATTGAAGTCCATCAAGCACAAGGCGCCGGACTTTCCACGAAATTCCTCTCGACTGTAAATTACAGTCAGTTCTCTACGAATTTTTGTTCCAATGATAAAAGGATAGAACCTTATTGTTTCTCTAAGGGAATCCTCTGGAAATGTCTTAGAAATTTTCTTGATGAAACAAAGTTGAGGCTACCAGATGCTCCGTGAAGCTAAATCTGTCCTTTACTTCTCTAAGAATGTCACATACTTCAGGAGCTTCTCTTCTTTTCACATCATGATCTTCTATTCTTCTCCTCTTAATTGCAGTTTCTTCGTGTTCCTCGATATCCACGCTACTTCGTACCTTTTGCACTTCCCTTTTAAATGCGTTTAGCTGGGCGATGGCAAATGTTGCATTGCAGTCTCGTTTCTGCAGCTGATTGTACAAAATGTCCACATGGGGTATGATCTTGTAGAAGAAAGACAGCCAGAACACAAAATTATAATGTTTCAAAGTGGCCATAAACCCAGAAGCCTGAACAAGTGTGACGTTGTTGTTTAACAGAGCTCTCTTCTGAATAACCTCCATGCATTTAATTAAATTCTCCCTGTTTTCGAAAAGCAGAGCACACAGAAGCTAAGCCTGAAGGTCACGCTATAGCCATTGCTAAGAGTAGGAGGAGCTAGGTTTATAAACCTCCATTTAAGCAATGTATAAGACGCCTCTGCCATCTCTTCACCTTCCCGCAACCCCCTCAGAGGGCCTACATTTGGGCGAAATCTTAGGTTAACACTTCGCTGCAAACCTACGGCTCCTACAGCTAATCACTGTTTATTTCGAATTCTGCGGTCATGGACAGCTACAGACGATAAGCGTAATTGAAACGTGTTTGTATATAAAACAATGCAAACAAGTGCAGCTTTAATGAGCAAAATGCACCTGTTGTACATTCAGAATCAGTCGGTGTAGCGCAAACCTGCAACCTTATGGAGGAACCGCCCCTGTGCGACAGGCATAAAAGTTCTGGCACAAATAAGAAAACAGTCGGGGGATAAAGTTTCATGGTAATAATGAGTCTTGCTAAGCAGTTAACGATAGCGCGGAGATTGTAAACAAGCGTCGGCAAGCAGAGATAACTGAGGTGAAGCACTCGCCGGCATAGATTAAGTTACGCTTCTAGAATGTGACAGAACATTTCGTTTCTTTATTCTTCCGGAAATTTACAGACTGATAGAGATTGTTAGGGTTCTTGCATATTTTAGAACAATCTAGAATTACGAATTAGGTTTTTAAGGACGTGACGGCTCGCAAAGTTAGTGAAAAACAGAGTAAGCAGAGAACAGCTGAGAGTGTTGTTGTTGTAAAGAAAGATGTGTAACAAGAGTGTTGTTGTAACGAGAGCTAATGTAAACAGCTGTCACGGTTTGTTAATGTCCTCGACCTTGGAAGATTGTGTTGTTATGTGATGTAATGTTGTTACGTGAGAATTGAACAGTGTATCCCTACGGACATAAAGGAGATTTCTAATGTCTGCAACTCGGCGTTTTAATTCTACGAACCCACAAAGTCACAATATAAAAACCTTATAAAAGAAGCGCTGCAGTTTTAGCAACAATTGTTAATATAGAAAAAACAACCATTAACCAATCATGCATGGCTGCTGGAATTGACCCTGTTTCAGATGCATTGAGATATATCGCTTACATTTGTGTTAAAAATTAATAAATGTTTAAAAATATGAACATGTAGAAGTCATATAATCCGGATTATAAATGACGAACGCATTTGTGGCATTCTGTCTCCAGGCCAGAGAGTAAACAAAGAACATGCAGTGTAATATTCGTACTTCGTTGGCTGACGGACAGAATATAAATAAAACAGACACAGCTGTGGACTATTTGATAACCCACGCCTTTGTCATGAGCACACAGTGTGTTTGGAGGCTGTTATTTTATATATACAATGTTATATTACTTTACCCTGTCATCCCTCTTCAGGCAAAATGGAACTTTCCCGTTTTCAACGTTTCTTTCAAATGGGACTGCATTTAGAAGGAAAACATGATACACAAATGACGGCTGTCCAAAAGGAAATTTCGAAGATTATAGAAAGGCATTCAACATAAAAACATATGAAGCTATATTTGGAACTGCATTAAGTCAGACAAAATGTATACACACTTCAGCATATACCAGGGGATTCAGCTGCACCTATTTATTTTTGTCTATGCAACCCGCAGTTTACAGTTTAATGTGAAATCATTGACGCTTATAGCAAAAGAAAAAAAGTTATTTCAGCTCTGCCCTTCTATTTGGTAAGATAAGACACGCCATTAATGTTTACACCTCTGAATAAGGACCAAGGAGCTACGAAAACCTTAAATAAACAGCGATTTTTCATGCATATAATACCAGCAACATGATAAACAAGGGCTGTTCAATAAAGAATGATCATAATTTTCTTACGGTCATAATTTTTCGCAATTGTGAAACAAACACGCCGTAAAAGTTTCATTGTTGGTAATCCAGGTTCCTCCCTGTGAGAACCAGGCAAGTTCAAAAATGTTCAGTACCGCCTAACTCTGCAATGGAGGTAACATGAGAGAAACAATATGCGGCTTTGAAATTCTGCTTTCGTCTCTATAAATCTTCAGTGGAGGCCTATCTAATGTTACAGGAGGCCTAGGGAGAGTCTGTTCTTCCCTACAGCACAGCTCGAAGGTGCCTTAAACTTTTTAAAGAGGGGAGCCAATCAATTTCAAAGGAAGGTGGACCCGGTGTCCAGTTACTGCTTTTACGGAAAAAAGCATCAACGCTCCTGTTGCCATTGTGAGAGAGGATGGACGAATCACCTTAAGATCACTTTCTGAAATACTGAACATTTCATTGGGTGCCACCCATACGTTGGTGACAGAAACATTACACATGAGACGTGTTTGTGCGCGATGGGTTCCAAGACAGTTGATTCCCAAACAAAAGGACATTCGAATGCAGGTCTGCATGCAGTTAAAGTTGATGTCAGAGTAAGATCCGGTGTTTCTTTCAAACGTAATCACTGCTGATGAAACTTGGCTACATAATTTTGATCCTGAGAGCAAACAGCAAAGTTCAGTGTGGAAATCTCCTTCATCACCAACCGCAAAAAAGCAAAAGTGGTTGCTTCTGATGGGAAAGTTATGGTCATCTCATTCTTTGACATTCATGGAATTGTTAATTCAGGATGTTGTACCTGCACACACATCAGTAACTGGACAATACTACAGGGATGTCCTGAAAACATTGCAAGTCCATATCAGGCGCAAAAGACCACATTTCCGTGAAGCAGGCTGAATGCTGCACCACGATAATGCTCGGCCGCATATTGCCAATGTTGTTGCTGAATATCTTGCAAAAAACAAAGAGAGGTGGATCCCTCACCCTCTCTATAGTACGGATTTTGCCACATGCGACCTTTTTCTATTCCCTAACTTGAAGACACGCCTACGTGGGAGGCATTATCCATCATCAGAAGTAGTGGTGAAGTCTGCGGAGGTGATTTTGAAGGATCTCTCAAAAATGGTTCCCAGCATGTCTTTAAAGACTGGCAGAAACGCTGGGACAAGTACATCGCATTCAGGGGAGACTATTTTGAGAACGAGCATCAAAATTATGAGGATGAGTAAAATTACGTTATCAAAAACAAATGATCATCCTTTGTTGAACAGCCCTGGTATTTATTATCAGACTGTTCGTGTGTACAGGCAGCCGGAGTTATGTCTAACGTTTATTAAGAAAGAAGAAACATTGGCTTTATACCTTGTATTGGAAGAGTCTATTTTATTCAGGGACGAAAATTTAAAGTTAACTGAATTATAAAACTTTTTTGGGGTTTGAGGCGCATACTTGTTGATTCTAGACCTGACGCTCCAAAACGTTGCGACCGGAATATCAAATCAGTGGTTGAAGCTGAAAAGGTTTTAATCAAAGCTACATCTATAAAGCCTTCGCGAGAAGCAGAACCAAAGTAAGTAGGATGCTGTTTAATACATCAACGTTATTAAAAAAGAAAGTCGATGTTTTACTCGCTTATATATAGGTTTTTATTTACATATGCTTACATTGAAAGCAGTTATTATGATACTGCCACGATTTAGTACGCTTTTGCATATAAAGTATTTAAAATGAATAAAATCACGTTGAATTCTGTAAAAGATACTGAAATGCACTTAAAATTTTGCTCATGTTGCCACAGAATTAAGTGTGCACTTCAGCAATTATATTAAAATATCTACACAGCATAAAATGTCTTAATCTAGATCTACGAGGAGGATCCGAAAAGCTTCCGAACTAATAAAAATACAAAACGGAAAGACAGAGCCACATAATAAATAATAAATGTGAGGATCTACTCCCATTAGTCCTAGACCCGTAGGACCAGAACCCGGGCTTCTCGGGTATGTTTACCGTAGGGCAATACCTATTTTATAAACTGCCCCCCCCCCGCTGCACACGGCAAATGCGACGGAAGTGGATACGCCACTTATGCGGCGGTCCTTAATGAACTAGCTACCAAATAACCTTGGTCGGGCCACCCGTGATCTAGCACACCAACTACTAGCTCTGCAGTCTAGTACCCGGGACTTATTAGGCAACCCTCTACCCCCTCCGGGCGGCCAAAGCCTGGCTGGAAGTACCCAATTTCCCGTGGGGGGGGGCGAAAACGCACTGCCCCCTCGAGTCCAACCCAATCCGAACAGCTCCGAACAATTCAATGCCATAGCCGGGTGCTGAACCACGGATCTTCTGGTCTCCGTCCAGCCGCTCTAACCCTTGAGCTACTATGGCCAACATGCCGACATGACATTACATTCTCCAACTCGCATCTCGCACTTGACGTTGGAAATGATAGGAAGCTCCATTGCAAAATGTTGCCCAGCCAAGACTAATGGTTCCAACGGGTTCTTTGTGGTGGGGATATGAAGGGGTGAAACCAAACTACACGCCAGTGTTGCACGATCTCGCGTAATAGCGTTCCTCACGGCTCCAGCGCCTTGGGGACCTTATTTTATGGACACCCCTCGTAGTTATTACAATCGTAAAGCTATGTAGTGAAGAGCAGTGTAGATAGGTTAGGGGTATGGTGAACGTAAATTTGTGTGCTTTCGAGGAATACCCTCTAATGACATTTGGGTAATACTGTGTACTTCATTGGAATTAAGTGAATAACAAATTTCCATTATGGTGCTATAACTCATTGTCCCCTTGAACATTTAGTTTTATAAAAATTACAAAAGGAGGATTTTCAGAAACTGTCTGTATCTGTGTTCCTCCTTGCCCATCTTTATCTGTGAGTTTGGGAATAGTATATCAACAAATAAATAAAGATAAACAAAACTCTATACAATACCAACAGAACTTCTTTCATAAATGAAGCAGTACATTGCACGTTACAATCGAAACAACGCAATGTAGGAAATGAAACTGCGCACCAGCATCACAGTAACTATCCAAGCTCCAAACACATCACTCTGAACAAGAGGACACGCTGAACCGGAATGAGAAACGGTGTCCCTCATCCGGTGTTGACACTTCCACATTCAACTAAACTGATATGGTAGCATCCATCCAATGGAAACTTCCCAAATAGAAATGATCAACACTGCATACAAATACACTGCACCAGGGCAGGAGATACTTCCAGGTGCAAAATATCTAGTTACATCGTTATGCACCGTTATACCATTCTTGTTAGGCGTAACACTAGCATAATAACCGCGAACGTCATATTAAATGCATAATTATGGACGAATTAAGCTAAATTATATCAAATATAGTGGACAATGATCTAACATACAGCTGCAGAAACTAAACATACCAATACATATATTTTATTACAAGAACGTGAACCCAACGAGTAAAGAGAAAGCCGAGTAAATGAACAGTTACCCACACCCACAAAGGGACATTGTTCCAGTGTCGCCAAAGCTAGACCCAAGCGACAACTAGTCGCCTGTTGAAGCGTTGATTTGCACATTGGCGGAATGTTTGCTGCCCAGCACCTAGCCGCTTAGTGCGGCTTCATCTGGGCAGTATAATGGAACAGTCTTTTGTCGCAGGCGGTTGTCTTAGGCAGCGGTATGTCTAGTTTAAATGGGCGCTGTCGCCCCGTGACGGGTGTGCGCCCAGTGCTGGCTGCGCTCTTCCGTCTACCTGGCAGGCATCTGAGGACAGTCCGCTTGACAGCTTAGAGGGCGTGGCGTTTTATCCATGGTTAATCTCTCTCCAGCTTAATCTCTCTCCATCTTAATCGAGCCACACGTTCGGGAGCCAAATTTGTGACCGTTCATATTAATCATTGCAGGTTAAATTGCTTCTTGATAATTGAGTTAAATATATAATTTGATTGTAAAATTTAACGTCCACTCGTCACTACTACGAATACCGAATAACTCTTTTTGAAGGTTATTAACTTTCAGGTACAAAACTTTATATTCACTGCGACATTTTTCCCTCGTCATGAAACAAGACTGAAGAACATATCTCTCTCAGGATTATTGATTTTCTGTAATTATCGTTACTTCTCTATTAATTTTGTGATAGGCCAATGTACTGCTACGTCACCGCATTACGTAATACAATTATTACTACGGCCAATCACAAAATTACACATATATTTGTTTTTAATATTGTTATTACATGGCCTACTAAGTCATATCGGAAAACAATATTCATATAAAAAGTTCTAACTAAAACATATCGTTACAAGTGAAAGGAACTAATGTTTTGGTATGGGACATTTCTGGGCTTGGGGGTATGGAGTCAGGGGAAAGTGGCCCTCTTTAGTTCTGGTTACCCAAAGCATCTTTGGGCGACTGCTAGCTCGGTCGGCGAAGTGCAACCATATGCTCGTAACCGCCAAGGGTGTTCACCAGGTTATTAGGATGGGAGTCTAGCTTACTGTAGGTGGTGAGAGATCTCTCCCGCAACACGTCCACAATGTACGGGGCTTCGGAGTAGGTGTGAAGGATGTGGGACGGGAATCTACGTCCGGTATCGTAGATAATTGGCAGTGCCTATTCTGGACGTACTAGTTTGCGGATAGTGGTGGGAGCCGCTGATCCCCAGACTTCGCAGCCGTACAGAATCAGGGGCGGTATAATCGCCCGATACAGGCGTAGTTTGAGTTTGAGGTGCGTTGGCATGGTGGATTTTGGAACAGGGCACAAGTGCATAAGTGCTGCATGCCCTTGTCCAGCTTTGACCCGGACGTGAGGGGCGTAGGTGAGGCCGCGATCGAGGAGGATTGGACGACCCGATTCTTCTGCTGGTCTGTTGGTCTGCTGATTTGCACATGATAATTGATGTAGAGAAAAGACACCCGGATTTAAGCTATGCTTTTGCACGCCTGATCTTCTTCTTCTTCTTCTTCTTCTTCTTCTTCTTCTTCTTCTTCTTCTTCTTCTTCTTCTTCTTCTTCTTCTTCTTCTTCTTCTTCTTCTTCTTCTTCTTCTTCTTCTTCTTCTTCTTCTTCTTCTTCTTCTTCTTCTTCTTCTTCTTCTTCTTCTTCTTCTTCTTCTTCTTCTTCTTCTTCTTCTTCTTCTTCTTCTTCTTCTTCTTCTTCTTCTTCTTCTTCTTCTTCTTCTTCTTCTTCTTCTTCTTCTTCTTCTTCTTCTTCTTCTTCTTCTTCTTCTTCTTCTTCTTCTTCTTCTTCTTCTTCTTCTTCTTCTTCTTCTTCTTCTTCTTCTTCTTCTTCTTCTTCTTCTTCTTCTTCTTCTTCTTCTTCTTCTTCTTCTTCTTCTTCTTCTTCTTCTTCTTCTTCTTCTTCTTCTTCTTCTTCTTCTTCTTCTTCTTCTTCTTTACTCCATGGTTTAGGTTTATCGCCCATTCCGGCTTCATAGGTCTCTACAACGTTTCCTGGGTCGTCCACTGTCTCTTCTTCCTTTTGGATTATAGTTTAATACTTCATTTGGATATCTTCCATCCTCCATTCTTAATATATGTTCATGCCATTGTTGCCTTCGTTCTGATTTTTTGGTCATGGATTGGTTCGATTTCTAATTCCTTTCTAATATTCTCATTTCTTATTTTGTCCAATATTCTACAACCTTTAACACTTCTTAAAAATTTCATTTCTGCAGTCTGTATTTTATTTAAATCCTATTGTGTTGGCACTTGGCAATGCGAATTGGCGTTTCACTTTCCGCAGTTAAAAATTCAATCACAGAACGCTGTCTAATATGAACGTCGATGTCAGCCATTTTGAAAGAGGATGCAGTGCTGCCACCTGTTGACTTAGGAAGTTACTACTGCAGGGGATTGGAGAAGAAGATTTGAGGAATTTTGCCAAATTCAAAGTTTTCACATAACTTACTTATTTAAGGAAAACAGTATAGGAGGCATTAATTTTTGACCCGCCTTCGTAATTCCTAATGTTGTTTCATCCGGTAAACTACGACTCAGGTGATGTTCCAGAAAGTGTCTCAAACTAGCGTTATTTGGCGTTTTAGAGGAATATTTGCAGACACAATAACGTCAGATAACTCCTTAAAAACGTAGAACCTGCACCTGTGACATGAAAGCTTGCTTTGACTGTCCAGAGGAACAAGACAGTGAGGTTCAACTGAATAGATTGTAGATAAATGAATAGAGAATATTACACAAATGTACTACATCGTCATTTTTGTGTGTGCAAACCAGGACTACAAATATAAAACTTAATTTATCACATACAATAAAAATAATTAAATTTGGTTTTAATAAATAAGGAAGGCGCGGGTGATTGGGAATGGCGGGCGATCTTGATTAGTTTTTCAAAATCTGCTCCCTAGGTGATGGTAGTATTTTGTTTTACTGGAAAGAGGAAGTTAACTACCTGAGACAGTTGACTGTGAAATACGGTTGTGTTTTGTCTAAGTTAGAAATGGAGCTTCTTTTGCGGAAATAAGGTATGTGTTTGCTCCATTTCTGGTGTTTTGTTAAGTTCTTTTAAGATAGATTTATGAGGAAAATGCCGTGAAATTGCTCAAAAAACTTGAATAATAGGAAAGTACAGACTTGCGTACACGCATAATCTCCCTTGCAGTTAAGATTAGGGGGCGGATTTTGCTCTATTTGCCTATTTTATTCCTTTATTCAGAAACGTAGGCTTTTAGGTTATAAGCAGGTTTCCTACAATTATAAGCATAGCTTCTTAGTTTTATAATGCCTATAAATGTCTATTTCATACGTTTGTGCCTATTCTGCTTATTAGTGCCTGAAACTGCCTTTTAAGTCAATTTCTTCTGCTTGTAATTTTTGAGAACAGCTTTTGCATTTGTCGGTTTCAACGTGAAGTTTTCGGAGAAGAGAAATTTCTTACTGCTGGACATTGGATTTACAAAATGGGGTTTATTAAGCAGACACTGCTGTGCAAATTGGCCCAAAACTTACAACAATCCCAAATTTACTTTTCTTATATTTAAAATTAACATAGATATATTTCAATAATATAAAGTCTTTTTTTCCTAGCGGAACTACAGGAAACGTCACATGATAATTTGGATAACGCTACACCAGTATCGTAGCTGCTATTGCGTAATTTAACCTCAGATTTCTCAGATTCCATATTTTCTACATTTTCCCAACTTCAAAATGTTCCACAGGATACAGTTTTCCTTTAATCCGTATGAAATTCTAAACATGCCAGTAAGGGCAACTGCATATTGTGACTTTATGGGTTCGTGAAATTAAAAGTCCAATTGCAAAAACTCAAAATGTTCTTTATTTCCACCGAGTTACAGTTGAACACTTTCCAATTACACAGAATTACGTAATGCACACAATTACGATTCACCAGTTCGTTCGTGACAGTTCCACTTTGCTCTCGCAATATTGTACACTCCACCGATGCACGTACACAGTCTTCTCGTCCATACACTGGCACGGCGCTCCTATGCTGCTCGATAAGAACTGACCTTTCCTCCAGCCCGACACGTTGCTTATATAGGACCAACTGGCCAATTTAGAAGGTTCCGGATTAGGTGAAATATCCTGTATGTTCGAAAACTCAGGGGGAGGGGAAAGAGATGGCACAGTGATGTTTTTCCAGCCACCCCTCGTTACCGCTATAAGACAAATGGGTGGGCGTGGCCGAAAGCCTCCCGTCCGGCCCCACCGCCGGCCGGCTCCACAGGAAGTCCCGACGTTCGGGTGACAATATTAAGTGTGCCCATTTACATTTGTTGTGTTTTTTGTTATTTGTATTGAAAAGGATTTTAAAGCTTACTTCTTACTGAAAACGCTTAGAAAAATAAAAATTGTTAAATAGCTATGATTACCTTTTCCCTTCGTTGATATGGCATATGTACAGGTTATTAATAGGTTAAAATGTGTGAAGAAACCTATACCCCAAGAATTAATTTTTAAAATTACTATATGTGGGACATTTTTAAAGTCGCCTGTAATTGGACAAAAAGTGTTAATTCTTTAGAAATTATTGTAACTAGAAAGCTGAAACTTGTTATTACTTCATTTTTGATCGATCAGAAAAATAAATGGTATAAATTTGAAACAAATCTGACAAAAGCATCAGTTATTTCAATTTTCACCCTTAAGCCCCCCAACCCATGATTTTGTTTTTTGACATAGTTAATTACTTCACGCCTTTCTGCACATTATGGTACGACAATATCTGTTATTTTAACTTGCTATGGAGCCATTTATGAAATATGGAATAAATGTAGAAGTATTTCGCCTATGGAACCGAAAAGTAGTATGTGTTTAGCGGATCTGTTGCGGTGTATGGTACGATGATTGTTATTTTGTTATAGTGCATTTTTAGTGCATTTTAAGAACGGACTTTCTAAAATTGTGTATTTATAAGTGTTTACTCAGCAAATTTTAGTGCTTATTTAAGTGCCTATTTTATCCATTTTTAGTGCCCATTAGTCTGCTCCCTAGTTATGATGTTAACGCAAACAGTGCTGCAAACGGGTGAAAATAAGTTCCGCTAAAATATCGGGCGAAACGGATTAAGGTAAGACAGGGGATACAACGTCCTCCAACGTTAAGTCATAACAAACGATGAATGAAACGGGTGAAAGGAAGCTCAAATAAGCCCACAAAAATAGACAATTTTACCACGAAATCTATATGTTCACTGTCCGAAAGAAAGAATTCATATGTGGAAAAAGTGTACGAGATAATAAAGATATAAATATACAAGTGTAGAAAGTGTTATTTTGTTCTCATAATTACTTTATGTACTGAGCTTGAAAGTTATACAGATTTTCTTACATTCCGATCCGACTGTTACGCCAGTCCTATGCATCCTCCAAGTGCGGGAGGTTAGGATTAGTTTCCGCTCGGAATAAAAATGAAAATGGAATCATACAGAAAATTATTCATTGAAAAACGTATCATTTAAAATAATCCACAATGTCTATGCTTCAGATAAAACACAAATAGAACATTTATCAAGGATTTTCAAAATATTCATCGGATTTAACCGCGCTTACCTTAATATTGCAGGAAGTGTTTTTAAATAGCAATTACCGTGGCGAAAAACTTGTGAGGAATTAATAACCTGAGCACCTAGCTCGTTATCACTTTAATTCACAGTTCCTTTTGAACCACTTCCCGAGGCGTAGTTCTGTGTATACTTGTCATTGCGCTGCTTTCTCTCACGTTTAGTTCATTGGTTAAATACCTGAGTTTCGTAAACAGGAAATAGCCTGTAGGAACCAAAGGCGAAGAGGAGGTCTTATGAAGTAGAAGGAATATTGCAAGGTAATTTCCTATAACCTCCCTCCCGTGAGATTCTTCATTGTAGTGCTTCAACATCGCAAGTTTGTTTTACATACCTCAGGGCCTTTCATAAGTACAAGATGAAGGCGACCGAAACTTCCTCAGACATCACATAACAGGAGATGAAACAAAGGTAAAAGCCCTTTGATGTTGAGTACAAGATGCAGGTGGTGCTGTAGGTTAGTAACACCTCGTCCAAGAAGTTGGAAGTATGTCTAACGTTCTCGTAATCGCTGGAATATTTACTGCTATACAGGAACTGCTTAAGTTATACATTCCAATGTACTCTCACTTTCTTCTCGGGCAGCCAGGCAGGTGAAAAGATCATCAGATATCAACGTTTCGGCTGCAATTAAACCATCTCATTTCTATAGATACGTGGATGACAATTTGGCCACATGGATCAGACACTTTGCCTAGCTTTCTTGCGCATTTCAACAGCCTTCGGCCTCAAACACAGTTTACCATGGCAGTGGAGAAGTATGGATCTGTACCATTCGTGTACATTCTTGTTTCAAGAAACAGCGACGGTACACTGGGGCATGCTGTATACCGTAAGCCTACACACACCGATCTACCTGAACGCTCATAGTTTCCATCATAAGTCTCAACGGCTGTGAGTTCTCAATACACTGGCCCACAGAGCTTTGTCTAACTCTGATCCCAGACACTTAAAACAACAATTACAACACATGAGACTCACTTTCCGTCAAAATGGCTACTCCTAATATGACGTTGAAGCCTCGATCACCAAAGCTAGGAAAGGGAACCTGTAATACAGCAAGCGTCAAATAAGCCTACCGCTACAGCCTACATCCGGTTTACCGGCAATCTATCCGGCAGAATCAGCAGCCTCGATCACCAAATCTAAGAATGGGAAACCTGTAATACAGCAAGCGTCAGATAAGTCTACCGCTACAGCCTGCATCCCGTTTACTGGCAATCTATCCGGCAGAATCAGCAGCCTCGCTCACCAAAGCTAGGAATGGGAAACCTGTAATACAGCAAGCGTCAGATAAGTCTACCGCTACAGCCTACATCCCGTTTACTGGCAATCTATCCGGCAGAATCAGTAGCCTCGATCACCAAAGCTAGGAAAGAGAATCCTGTTATACAACAAGCGTCAGATAAGCCTAGCGCTACAGACTACATCCCGTTTACCAGCAATCTATCCGGCAGAATCAGCAGCCTCGATCACCAAAGCTAGGAAAGGGAAACCTGTAATACAACAAGCGTCAGATAAGTCAACCGCTACAGCCTGCATCCCGTTTACCGGCAATCTATCCGGCAGAATCAGTAGCCTCGATCACCAAAGCTAGGAAAGGGAAACCTGTAATACAGCATGCGTCAGATAAGCCTACCGCTACAGCCTACATCCCGTTTACCGGCAATCTATCCGGCAGAATCAGTAGCCTCGATCACCAAAGCTAGGAAAGAGAATCCTGTTATACAACAAGCGTCAGATAAGCCTAGCGCTACAGCCTACATCCCGTTTTGCGGCAACCTATCTGACAGAATCAGCAGCCTCGATCACCAAAGCTAGGAAAGAGAAGCCTGTTATACAAGAAGCGTCAGATAGGCCTACCGCTACAGCCTACATCCCGTTTACCGGCAACCTATCCGGCAGAATCAGCAGAAGTCTCGCCAAATACAACGTCAGGACCATCCACAAGCCACCTCCGAAGATTAAACATCTGTTGAGACCAGTGAAAGAGAAACTGGTCTTCCAAGTTCCGGGAGTGTACCGCATTCCCTGTGAATGTGGGACATCGTATATAGAACAAACCGGAAGGACCATCGCTACTAGTATAATCGAACATGAACGGAGCATTCGTTTAATGCAACCTGAGAAGTCTGGGCTGGCAGCGCATTGTTTTGATGACGACCATAGAGCCAACTTTCGGGAGACGACCATCTTGGCAAAATGCAACAGTTACTGGGAGCGGAGAATTAAGGAGGCTTTGGCAATTTCTTCTGAAAAAAGCATGCTTAATCGTGATGCTGGATATCAGCTCAGTTCCTCTTGGAAGCCGGTCTTAACATGGAAATCCGTCGAATTAAGAAGCACAGATTAATAAAGCTTGGTAATCAAGTTAAGTAGTAACGTTTCTTTAAAACAATTTTCTATACTCACGCCATCTCCTGTCCTGGCATTTAATTTACTGAAAGCAGTCTTTTGTTCAGTAATGCGAATTTTGATAGTGTTTTGTCTTTGTTTATAGTTGTGTTATATCCAGTATTTCACTTGTGATTATAACATTTTATAAAGGAAGACATGCCCGGAAAACGGGTTAACCCACGTTTTTTTAAAAATGGAGAACACAGGTGTTTTGGGAATGAGGCTGAAAGAAATTGTTAACATTATTTTATTTCATTTATGAGAATATGAGTCACGAATACAGTATATATTATGAGGGTTATCCTTATTAGAATCCAAAACATTACTGAACTAATAACAATAAAAATAAAATAATGAAAATAAAGTGAAAACCTTTGTCAGCTTTTACTTAAGTTTTATTCTATATACATTTTACAATTCTAGGTGAAACTAATATGTGTGTCTTTTGGCATATTTATACATGGTTCACTATGGATTATTCCACTTTTTAATAATTATATCATTAGTTACATGCTTTTAAGCTGTAGTCAGGCTGATCAAAAAATGCTTCATCAGTAATATTCTCAGAAGCTGTGGTCTCAGATTTAAGAGTTAAGAAAATAAACAAGGGCATATATGTATTAAAACAGACAACACAAATTATGGATGAAGTCAGTGCACTGTAGGTTTATTATGCATTTATACATGCACACCTAAGTTATGGGGTCATTTTATGGGGGGCAGCAGGTAAGAAAAATATGTTAAAAACATTTAGGCAACAAAAGAGAGCAATAAGAATAATGGAAAAAATCCCTAGGAGACAATCATGTAAAAGTAGCTTTAAAAAAGTTAAAATACTCACATTACCCTCTTTATACATATTTGAATGTCTCAAACATGTAATAAGAAACCACATAGAAGGAAAAAATAGAAACATTCATGAATATAATACAAGAACAAAACAGAACTACTTTAGAAATAGGTTCAGGGGAACATTAGCTGCCAAATGTATTGAAAGTACTGCAAAAAATTTATATAATCATTTACCTCACTCTATCAAGGCAATAAATGAAGAAGTGAAGAAAATTTATGCAATAAAGACTTACCTAGTGAAAAACGCTTTCTACTCAATTGAGGAATACAAAAAGGGAAGAGAGACTTAGACTTAGTTTATTAAATTTTGTTATCAATCTATTGTGTATATCTAGAATTACTAATAATCTGTAAATAGATTTATTTGTTTTATTATTGAACTGTAAAAATGTAATTGTAGTGTTACTTTTGACGATGCTTTGTAAAACATGTTGCAAATGGCAGAATAAAATCTGAATCTGAATCTACTCATGATAGTTTGGTGGGATATAATTCATCAGATCCTGTAAGTCCTTTAATTTTTAAGGATTTATAGGTCTTGGACCATTGTATTTTGGAGGAAATGTCACATAAGTAAGGGATGGTTTGCCAGATATTATTTTCCTTCGAATGTCCAAAGTGTCGTAATGCTCAATACCAACGTAAGTGTATTTAAAATATAACTTAAAGGGGTGGTATTTAAATACTTTCATGCATGTCACCTTGCTCAAGAGTACCTTTTGCCCAGATTCTGAAGCTGTTTTTTTCTGTACTTTGTCGAGAAGAGGCTTTGCAGAGATGAACATGTTACTTGTCATTTTGAAAACATGAAAAGAATTCTTTACAGTGGTTTTACTCACTAGCTCCATCCACTGATCTGGAACATAAATGTATGCTGCTTGCCTATTCTCTTTTCTCTATAAGGCTGAAGTCAGGATCACAAGGCAAAAATGTATGACCGGGTACTAGTTCTGCCATTATTTGTTTACATTCACAGTAGAGTTTACCAACATAACGCACTGTTGAAGCACTACGGTTTGTGGTACTAATTACTTATGAAGTGGGCTAAATACTTGTCTATTTTCCATGTATCGCTTTATTCTTATAACTAAAACTATGCTGGTTTCAACTGAAAGGATACAATCATTTAAAACGTTTGTAGCTCTGTTGGTTATCCTGTTTATATGTTAGTTACCATGAGTACCACTAGATGACAGGCACAGAACATGAACAAGTTAACCCGTTTATGACATTATATGAAAAGGATATCACGAAACGCAAAAACTTCACCTCTTTTCATTTAGCGTAATATGATCGCTGGAGGATAGACCAACACAAGAAAAGATAGCGCTGTGTTGCAGCAACAGAGGGCAGCACTTATCACATTTTTTTATTTTGAAGGTTAGCCCGTTTTTCCGGGCATGTCTTCAAATATCCTGATGATGGGAGAGACGTACACTCGCGAAACTTTGATATCTAATCATTTAAACTGGTTGGCTATTCGTCGCCAGGAAAGCTTCAGCTCTAATTCTACATTCCAATGTAATTTTAAGCTCCTTATCCACGTTCTTTCCTGGTTCTTGCGGTATTTTGAAAACAATGTAATGGCTACTGCGAGGACACATATCCGCTGGGTGCTAACGTGAGCGCGGTTCGCATTACAGACTCTCCTGGAGCAATCCCTGCGATGAGAATAAAAATACTTAGAACACGAGTGAAATATAACACTTTTAGACAGTACTGAATATTGTAAGACTTGAAGCTTTCACGGCGAGCATCACTAAACAAGGCTTCGCAGGTGATCAGCCATTGCAAAATTCATGGCCTTCACCAGGATCTGATGAAGTGACTGAATTCTTCTCACTATATACGATCAAATGGTGGTCCACGCACGTCTTAGCTGTAGCCCGCAGTGGGGCTCAGATTTCACAGTAACTCGTGTGGGGCCTCACTACATAGAAACTTCAAAGAAGTGCAAAATAATTAGATTTTTGTCTCAATTTTTATATCTTCAAATTGCGAATGTGTCATGCAGTTGCTTTAGAAGTTCTACATACTTTTCCAGAATTATGACGTTTATCGTGAACACGGAACGTAAGTAAGGGAAATGATATAAATGCACAACTACCTAACAGTTTTCCTTCCCACAGTTGCAATTGTGCCATAAATAAGATACTTAATTCAATATCAACTCCCCTCAGAAGTACAATTAACCGGTCCTCTTCAGATCTGTCCACCGATTCGTCCAGGGCTAGAGAAAAACATACTAATAATCTTATTTTGTCCTTTAATTAGCTTTTAAAACCATAACCCAATACTTCTATGCGTCTCGAGAGAAACTGGCTGTTGCAAATATATCGACTGAATCGGGACAAAATGCCTTCCCAGAAACTAGGAAGCTTTGCTTGATAAATTCGCCTTCTCTAAATGTTTTCATATTTTTTCCTAATAAGTTCCGCCAGTTTATAAGAAAGCTGTGCCACATTCTCAACAATAGGGTCATGTTTAATAGGTGCTTTCATTTGTTCCAGGTTTTGTGATCTGGCTTCACCTAGAATAAAGATATACTAAACGTTACTAGCAATGCCTCTGACTACTGCCTTTGTTTCTCGCTGCCTTGGTCACTGCTGTGGGGTAAACGACATCTGTAGGGAAGGAAGCGTGTGCTGTATGATTGAGCACGCCTGGTTTAGACCCTCCGTAGCGTAGTCCAATCCAGTTTCGATCATCACAGAGCGTAAGAATCTAGTGAAAGTATTCACTATTGCTTAAACATATGCTATATTTTACTGTACCTGTACCCAGTTAGAGGAAACATATGTTTTAGGATGACTTTATATTCATGACATATTAAGGGATTCTGAATTAGTAAAAAAAGTTACAATTTCTAAGCAATTATGTAAGTAAAAAGCTTGTGAGTCAGAAATTATAGAAGTAAGAAGACCTGAAAGTTATCAATCGAAAGACAAGAATTAAGAAGATCAGATAGAATAAAAGAAAGACTTATAAGAGAAAATTTTAATGCAAAGGGATCCTCAAACATAATAATAGAAGACGAGGAAATCGAACAACTTGGACAAGATATAGAAGAGGAAGAGAATTTATTAGATGAGGAACGAGAGTAGTTAAATAGAAAATATTATGTGGTTTCGACCGGCAGATAAGAAAGAAGAAGAATTAGACCAAAGAAACAATTAGTGAAATTTTATATTATTTATATGGATTTAGTGTATACTTGTAAAAATAAATATGACTTATTGAGTTTAGTTTCAGAATTTCGTAAAAAGTATCTTAACAGTTAATATTAAAAGACTATATCGTTGTTTAAATTATATTTAATCATCATCTAAATTAGAGATGTAATATATAAATTTCTTTTTGAATTATATGTTTAATTAAGAAGATTAACACAAGAAAAGAAAAGAACAAATACATTTATTATTCTTGAGTTTAATTTAAAAATAGGTGCTGGTTACCGGTACTTCTAAATAACGTTATTAATTTAGCTGAGATTTTTCTCAGTTGAAATTAGAATTGCTGGCTTCCAGCAATTGTCAGTAGTTTTGTATAGTGTTTGTTATTTAAATTTATCTGTAATGTTTGGTTAAGTATTTAAAAGAATATTATTATTATTATTATTATTATTATTATTATTATTATTATTATTATTATTATTATTATTATTATTATTATTATTATTATTATTATTATTATTATTATTATTATTATTATTATTATTATTATTATTATTATTATTATTATTATTATTATTATTATTATTATTATTATTATTATTATTATTATTATTATTATTATTATTATTATTATTATTATTATTATTATTATTATTATTATTATTATTATTATTATTATTATTATTATTATTATTATTATTATTATTATTATTATTATTATTATTATTATTATTATTATTATTATTATTATTATTATTATTATTATTATTATTATTATTATTATTATTATTATTATTATTATTATTATTATTATTATTATTATTATTATTATTATTATTATTATTATTATTATTATTATTATTATTATTATTATTATTATTATTATTATTATTATTATTATTATTACTATTATTATTACTATTATCATTACTATTATCATTACTATTATCATTACTATTATCATTACTATTATCATTACTATTATTATTATTATTATTATTATTATTATTATTATTATTATTATTATTATTATTATTATTATTATTATTATTATTATTATTATTATTATTATTATTATTATTATTATTATTATTATTATTATTATTATTATTATTATTATTATTATTATTATTATTATTATTATTATTATTATTATTATTATTATTATTATTATTATTATTATTATTATTATTATTATTATTATTATTATTATTATTATTATTATTATTATTATTATTATTATTATTATTATTATTATTATTATTATTATTATTATTATTATTATTATTATTATTATTATTATTATTATTATTATTATTATTATTATTATTATTATTATTATTATTATTATTATTATTATTATTATTATTATTATTATTATTATTATTATTATTATTATTATTATTATTATTATTATTATTATTATTATTATTATTATTATTATTATTACTATTATTATTACTATTATCATTACTATTATCATTACTATTATCATTACTATTATCATTACTATTATCATTACTATTATCATTATTATTATTATTATTATTATTATTATTATTATTATTATTATTATTATTATTATTATTATTATTATTATTATTATTATTATTATTATTATTATTATTATTATTATTATTATTATTATTATTATTATTATTATTATTATTATTATTATTATTATTATTATTATTATTATTATTATTATTATTATTATTATTATTATTATTATTATTATTATTATTATTATTATTATTATTATTATTATTATTATTATTATTATTATTATTATTATTATTATTATTATTATTATTATTATTATTATTATTATTATTATTATTATTATTATTATTATTATTATTATTATTATTATTATTATTATTATTATTATTATTATTATGTTCAGTATTATTTACTGGTTACCAGTAAATTTTGTTGTATTATAAGTAGTAGTTTTTGTTTTTGTTTTGTGTTTTATCAATTTTGTTTTTGTAGTTTTTGTAGTCGTAGAAATCTGAAACAATTATGTATTATTAATAATGTAATTTTTATTAAGAAATAATAAATGTAAAATTTGAATGTGTGTCTCATTATAGTTTCAAGGAGCCGGGGTATGATATTCAGATTTTATTTTACTTTATTTTGTACCTGTACCCACAAGGAAACGTATACATCATAAATATATATATGCAAAAATTAATAGGGATATTCCTTCATTCATTTCCTTCACTCAGTATTCATGGGTAGGAAACGTTTTCTGGATGTCTAATATCAGCTTTCTATACAGCAATAAGCCAAAGCAAATATATTCTTTAATTCCGTAACACTTTAGTTTGTTAAGAGTCACTTCCATTTAAGAAAGCAAAATTGTCAATGTAACTATTTACAACAAAATAAAATCCAATAGTATGCAACAAGGTGTTTTTGACATGCTTTACATCTTATTCTTTTATGTTTAGAAACTGTTCCAACACAACAGATCAACACATAAGAACGCAGACCCGCTATTGTGAAAACAGGTTCACAATAGAATAAAGCTGCTGGGAATATGGCGCAGGTGAGGCTGGTAAGCAGATTATGTCGTATAGCGCTGTTGTCGCTATTTGAAAACGAATCACATCACGTAACTTTTGATCTTGCACCCTTTCTTCTAAGGTATCAAGTAGAATGTATACTACTAAAACAAGAAAAATTCATAACCATTAACCCAGTTTAGCACCGCGCAGAATTCTTTTCTGCATCAGAATGCGCTCACTTCCAACAGCCATAAACACCTTCCCCTTTGTCTAGCTGTCACTTCTGCATTCATTATTGAGTGAGTGCTTTACAGGAGTAAAGGTTTATTGATCCGTTGAGGAGTGCTGTCCACTTCATTTTCACACCCCAGACTCGGGTTAAGCTTAGGTGTATGGAATAAACTGAAGATATTTATAGAGATGCTCATTTGGCACTGGATGTGGGTGGAAGAGCAAATAATTTGTAATTTTAAAGTATCATTTAGAAAGCTTATACTTATAATGATTTTGTGGCGTATTTCCGCCAGCCATTTGGTACATAAAATAAACTATTACCTATTATTAGATCAGGAGAGAGCTACAATTCGGAACTCGTGAATATTTATTATTAATATTACATTGATTACCTTTAAATTTTTTAATTTTAAAAAGAGAATATATTTTAATTTGATTTTAATTTATTTCAATTATTTCTTTAACAGCAATAATTAATCTTTCATATATTTCACAAACTTTTAATTCTATAAACAATATCAACAATATCAACTATACATAGTCTTCATAATAGTATTTGTAAAAATGCATCACGGGAAAGCCATTGAAAATACAGGGGTATTCAAAAATTAGTGACAACACTACCTGTATTTGGCGCTATCAGCGGTAAATCATATAAACCAATAACAAAGACAATAAGAACACCTAATATTTGTTAGCTGTGAGGTTGAAGATAATAATTTTATTTAATAAGACGTTTTTAGTAAGTTTAATAAAGGCTGTTACTTTTAGTGCTGTAAATATGTTTAATAAACACACCAAAGATGCTTCATTAAAACTCAAGTTGCAAGAGGTGTCAATGTTCGACAATGCCATTCAGAATTTTACTTAATTGCTAGAAATTAACCATTTCTTCACACTATCCGTACACAGGAAAAGGTTTTGTATAGATATAGCCCCTTGTGGTTTACCGGGGAAATATACGAGTGAAATGGAGAATTTAATATGTCGGCAAGTTGGCCACGGTAGCTCCACGAGCTACCGTGCAACTTGACGGAAACCAGGATATCGGAGACTCAAATCCCGGTTATGGTATTGAATTTTTCATGTTGACTCTGTCAAAAACATTAGCCTATTTAGGCTGGTGTGAAGAAATGATTAATTTCCATCAATTAACTAACATAACAAGAGTTTAATGATGAATCCTGGGACTCAAGTACTTACATCTTACTTCTAACTTTCGGCACGAGTGAGGACACAATTTTCTTCAAATTTTCCTTAACATATTATCAGCTATTAAAGTTATTGGCCTTCTCTTTTTTTAGCCACTGATAGGGTTTATTTCGCCGGGGAAGAAGCACCTTCCACAGGAATTATTTAGATGTGCAAGTCCACTGAAAGAACCTATGAGGGCTGTTCAATAAAGAATGATCAAAACTTTTTTTAACAACGTACCTTTACTCACCCTCATAATTTTGATGGTCCTTTTCAAAATAGTCTCCCCTGAATGCAATGCACTTGTCCCAGCGTTTCTGCCAGTCTTCAAAGACATTCTGAAAACCATTTTTGAGAGATCCTACAAAATCGCCTCCGCAACCTTCACCACTGCTTCTGATGATGGATAATGTCTCTCACGAAGGTGTTTCTTCAAGTTAGGGAATAGGAAAAAGTCACATGGGGCTAAGTCCGGACTATGGGGAGAGTGAGGGATGCACTTCACGTTGATTTTTGCAGGATATTCAGCAAAAACATTGGCAATACGTGGCCGTGCATTATCGTGGTGCAGCTCCAGCCTACTTCATGGAAATGTGGTCTTTTGCGCCTGATATGGACTTGCAATATTTTCAGGATATCCCTGTAGTATTGTCCAGTTACTGATGTGTATGTATGTACAACATGCTGATAAACCATTCCATGAATATCAAAGAAAGAGATGACCATAGCTTTCCCAGCAGAAGCAATCACTTTTGCTTTTTGGGGGGTTGTAGATGAAGGAGATTTCCACACTGAGCTTTGCTGTTTGCTCTCAGGATCAAAATGATGTAGGCAAGTTTCATCAGCAGTGATCACGTTTCAAAGAAACTCCGGATCTTCCTCTAACATCAACTTTAACTGCATGTAGACCTACATGCGAATGTCCTTTTGTTCGGGAATCAACAGTCTTGGAACCCATCGTGCACAAACACGTCTAATGTGTAATGTTTCTGTCACCAACGTGTGGGTGGCACCCAATGAAAGATTCAGTATTTCAGAAAGTGATCTTAAGGTAATTCGTCGATCCTTTCTCTCAAAGGCAGCAGCAGTGTTGATGTTTTCATCCGTAAGAGCCATAACTGGGACATCGGGTCCACCTTCCTTTGAAATTGAGAATAGTGGGGCCATCTTTTTTTCCAGTCTGTGAACACCATATAGTTGTTTGAAATCTCCGGATTTGACATACAGGACTTCTTTGTATGGGTTACTTAAAATATAGGATTTACGCCACACATCCCCAGACATTGCACCATCTGAAGTACAATATCCCACAGGAAATTGAAGCTAATGATAACAGAGTCCTCCAACGAGTGACCAGTAACATGGGACGTCGTGTTGAGTTGCGCCGTATTTTCATCATTTGCTATAAAGGTAAATGGTCTCCCAAAATTGTTCTCCATTTTAGGTATAATAATTTGCTGCTAGGACAAGTTGTTTTGAAACATTTAATGAAAGAATTGCGCCATGTCTATATAAACCACTCTGTAGAAAAGGCCGACAGGACAATGCTGGCACATCCATTAGTAAATTTTCTTCCAGCTGATAATCTTTGGAAGGAACATATGGAAACATAAAAAATTAAACGTTTCTCCAATTGAATGTGACACAAAGGATGTCTTTTTGAGAGCGTTGAAAGCCTATAGCTAAACTGTGCACCTTCTTCTGTTAACTCTTGAAATACGTTGTTAAATATAGATTGCGTTTTTGGAGAAAAGAAAATGATTTTCTCACGCTTTACGTGTTCTTCCAACGACAACTAAAAATGGACGTTTGCGGTTCATCTAAGGAAGCATAAAAACATCATAAATAATGATATGGTAAGCTTTCTCCATTAATGAAGCAGATTGCGTGCACTTACACCATCAAACACACCTGCAGCACCATTTAAATAAATTCCGGTGGGAAGGAGTGAGTTAAAAGAGGCAAAAAATAAATAAGTCTGCCAGATGGTGCCTCTAATAACACTCCAATAATGCTGAAAGTATTCTTTCATAAGAATAAATATATGAAAGTCTAGAACTATACTGCATGCTAAATTCAAACATCATTTCAGTTTTGACTTTTCCATTAGCCAGAGCTTCTGTGAGACATTATATTGAATTCTCTATAACTTTTAATGAAATGAATAACCAGTTGCTTAACAATAGTTGGTCTGCTAGTTATTCTGACTTACCTGAGAAGTGGTAGATGCTCTTATTTTTCTTGTTATGATTTACCGCTGATAGCGCCAAATCCAGGCATTGTTGCTACTTATTTTTGAATGATCCATGTGTAAAGGGTATAAACAAGCAACACAACATGGTTTATTGCACATACTGCAATACAATTTGCACTACAAAGTTACCTCTGTACAGTTACAGGAACCCCTACTAAGGTTACAAACGTGCCTATCCCTCGACTTACCTTGTGACAGAAGATAACAGGAGGACACAGGTAAAGTTGGCTCCCCAGAGCTGTATATTGATGATGGTGACCTGGAGCGAACACAACGCAGTGCAGATTCACTTTCCCCGCAACACTGCCAAAAGGCGCCAGCCACCACACAAAGCGTGCACCACGCCAAGTACAGCGTGTACAGAACCACTGTGCTGTGCGTATTGTTAGCCCAGGAGACATAATACAATGAGAGCAACGGGAGATGCTGCTGGTAGGGGACAAAAAGGCTTTGAAAAGAGATTCATCTCTTCTCATGGACCTGAAAGCAGGACTTTGCGACTTCCCCTAGTAACAATTCTAACGCTTGAGTGAGTGACTGTGTGCGGCTTAAGAGCACATCCACATTTACGTCATTTGTGTACATTTAAGGTTTGATATATTCATAATGACCAATTTCCAAAGTAGCTAAGCATTGAAGTAAAATGGGTTGCCATGGCACTCAGTAGAAGATAAACAGCATGTGATACTTTCTTTTTTCTTCTTCCTTCCTTTTTGAAAATGAGTTCAGAAGTATTTGGAAATTGCTTGGTTATACGGAAAATTTTGTTGTTGAAGTTTATGCAAGGTCTGTTTAGGAAAGAATGATCACAATCCCCCCCTTTTTTTGACAACGTACCTTTACTCATTCTCATAATTTTGGTGGACCTTCTCAAAACAAGCTCCCCTGAATGCGATGCATTTGTCCCAGCGTTTCTGCCAGTCTTCAAAGACATGCTGGAAACCATTTTTGAGAGATCCTTCAAAATCACCTCCGCAGCCTTCACCACTGCTTCTGATGATGGATAATGCCTCCCACGAAGCTGTTTCTTCAAGTTAGGGGATAGAAAAAAGACATAGGGGGCTAAATTCGGACTATAGGGAGGCTGAGGGATGCACTTCATGTTGAGTTTTGCAAGATATTCAGCAACAACATTGGCAATATGTGGCCACGCATTATTGAGGTGCAGCATCCAGCCTGCTTCACGGAAATGTGGCATTCAATGAAATGTTCATAATTTCAGAAAGTGATCTTAAGGTAATGTGTTGATGTTTTCTTCCGTAAGAGCACTTACTGGAGCACCGGGTCCACCTTCCTTTGAAATTGATTGTAGCCCCTCTTTAAACATTTTAAACTACCTTCGAGCTGTGCTGTAAACATAGCTCGCAAACCTGCATAGAATTCGCAGCAGTGTGCGTTGTAGCTGAAGCTGTTGATATCAGACATACAGTCCTACATTTCTTGTTAGTTTCGGGTAACCGTCATTTCAAATAGGATTTACATTACTTTGTGAATCAAATGTTCTGTACAAAAAAATAAGAGCGATAAATCTTAGCACACTTACTGCGTTTTGAGGAATTTCATGAATAAAATGGGGATTTTAGTAGCTCTGTATATATTGTTCTGATAAGCTGACGTTTGGAAAACTTAATCTTATGTGCTACAGGTTACAGTGACTTTTGGGGTGGACCCCTAATTCACAAAGCCGCTCTTCTGAGAGTTAATGTCGATTTTTCACACGTTTCTCTTCATAAAAGTTTATGTACGCTTGAATTCATTGATAAAGTCATAAATGATTGACTTGCTAAGAGTTAAAACATCTGCGAAACGACATTTAAATTCTCTACATATTTTTACAGATTTCTTTTTGAGTAAACTCATCATTATATGTCATTAATAACTTCACAAACTTGGAAAGATTTCAGCATTCAGGCAAATGTTGTTAAGGTGTACATAATTCAGTTTACAAACACGCTGCAGCTTCCTCTATGGACGTAATTGTCAGTCGTAGTCTCCTAACCGGACACACATGTGTGTGCAGAAACATCACATAGTAGGTAATGCAACTATCCTAGCCACATGACTGTCTTTTCTTTTTCCGTTTTTCTCAGTCCCTTAAAAAGGGAAATGCCACACCTAATGCCTTGAACTTTAGCTCCATTCATTTCTTTTTCTATTTATCATTTAATTTCATACATAGCTTCAAATCATCCTGCGGTGTGACGTTTCACAAAGCTTAAGAAAACACACTATTAGAAGCATTACACTTCTTAATTTACAACTGAGAACACAGATAATTAGCTTCCATTAACGCCCAGTCCTTTGGTAACTATGCAGGGCACTTTGTACCTGCAACAAACATTCCTTGTTGTAGTAACCATTCAACTGGACCGCAAAAGCATAGCTTTGGACAGGCTCATTCTAGGACATTGTCATTCCTGAAGTCACAGACAAGTCACCTAAAGGAAGTGTCATTTGTTGCCGTATTTTTTGGCCTCATACGAGGGTTGTTTAGTAAAGAATGATCATAATTTTTACGGTCATAATCTCTCACAATAAAATTCAAACCTATTATATTCTCTTAGCATAATGTGAAACAAACAGGCCAAGGTAGTTTCATTGTTGCCACTCCTGGTCCTTGCCTGTGAGAACCAGGTACTTTCAGACATATTCAGTATCGCCAACCGCTGCAATGGAGGTAACACGCGAGACATAATATGTGGCTTTGAAATTCTGCTTTCGTCTCACAAATGTTCATTTGAGGCCTATACAATGCAACAATAGTTCCAGAAGAGAAGAACATTCGCATGAATGTCAGCATTCAGTTAAAGTTGATGTTAGAGGAAGATCCGGAGTTTCTTTCAAACGTAATCACTGCTGATGAAACTTGGCTACATCATTTTGATCCTGAGAGCAAACAGCAAAGCTCATTGTGGAAGTCTCCTTCATCGCCAACCTAAAAAATGCAAAATGATTGCTTCTGCTGGGAAAGTTATGGTCATCTCATTCTTTGAGATTCATGGAATGGTTTATCAGCATGTTGTACCTGCACCCACATCAGTAACTGGACAATACTACAGGGATGTCCTGAAGGCATTGCAAGTCCATATCAGGCGCAAAAGAACACATTTGCGTGATTCAGGCTGGATGCTGCACCACGATAATGCGCGGCCGCATATTACCAACGTTGTTGCTGAATATCTTGCAAAAATCAACGCGAAGTGCATCTTTCACCCTCCCTATAGTCCGGATTTAGCCCCATGTGAGATTTTTCTATTCTCTAACTTGAGGAAACGCCTTCGTGTGAGGAATTATCCATCATCAGAAGCAGTGGTGAAGGCTGCGGAGGTGATTTTGAAGGATCTCTCAAAAATGTTTTCCAGCATGTCTTTGAAGACTGACAGAAATGCTGGGACAAGTGTATCACATTCAGGGGAGACTATTTTGAGAAGGGCCATCAAAATTATGAGGATGAGTAAAGGTAAGTTGTCAAAAAAGTATTGTGATCATTCTTTATTGAACAGCCCTCGTAGTTATAAAACTACCGCCATGTGCACTTAATCATGTAAACGGGTTTTGTTAGGTTACAAAATATTGTAGGATGATGGGGTATTTCTAATTTGATTTTTGGTTTAGGCACATAAGAATACGTAAGAAGCAGCAGTAATTATTTATTTAGCATTTTCTTTGTTGACAAGTACTATTGATTCCATTTTTCATCTGAATATATAAAAATACACACATCATGGTGCATTGTTAGTTTGACATATCTGAAATTACGTCACAGTCTATTATTTTGTATATATGTGTATAAATATATATCACAACTTTCGCATGATCTATACACTTAGGTTAGACTACTTTGGTCTAATTTGGATATAGGATCTACAGTTGGGAATACCCACACCATACTATAACATTGTAACATTATAAACATCACTTTACTATAATTTTTATGAGAGCGCTTCATTTATGGACACTTTACTGTTGTCTGAAGTCATTAGTGGTAACACCTACGGTTTTCTTACGGTTGGCTGACCGCACGACGGCCAGGGATTGCCCACCTACCTCCACGGTCCCAAATCTAATTTCCCCGTTGTCTTCCCTACTGTCAAGTCAAGTTTATTCTTTCCCCTTTTTGTCTGTGTGTATGTGTGTGTGTGTGTGTGTCATAGCACCTGGACCACGCGAGCTTTTTGTGGCTTTGGTCCGGGATATTGCTTCCTCAGGGAAGAAGTTTCCGTTATCGACATTACGTGACCTTCTGCAAGTCTGTGTACTGGAAACTTGGAATTGAAGCAAAAGAAAAGCTAGTTAAGAATGACTAAGAAAATAGCATTCCATTTAACTTCATTCTTGACGTCATTCCTGAGAATAAGGGAGTATAATTCTGAAGAAAGGAAAAACCAAAGAATGACTGCTGGGAAAAATAATAAGGGCAATTAGTGTGACAGTGAAAACAAAGGAGGATGTCAGACACTGGGCTGGGTATCATAATGGTGAAAGCTGGAACGCCAGTGTTAGGTGTTACTGTTCAAGCTAGTAAATTCAGCGAAAAGCGATGGTCATGATGATGATGTGTGATTAAGGGCGCACAACTGCGCGGTCATTAGCACCCTATAAAAACGAAAACACGCAAAAACAATAAGATAAAAGGAACTAAAAAGAACTAAAAGCTCTCTACCTACTGAATAAAATCATCAATAAAATGCACAAACACAAAATGGCAGAAGCCTAAAAGATTAAGAATACGGATAAAAAGCTTACACAACTGGACCACTAAATTCTAAAAGTAACCTGTAAAAACCATTTAAAAACCTTGGCCACAGCTGTCTCGTCATCCGCCAGTATCTCCGCCAAGCTGACCGGCAGCTGGAGAGAACTGCGGAGATGTGTTAAGCTAAAACACTCCACTAGTACGAGGCGGACCGATAAGACGGCACCGCACAGCGAGCAAACTGGAGCAGGTGTATTATTTAGTAAAAAACTATGTGTAAAATAACAGTGGCCAAGGCGTAACCGAGCCAAACTAACTTCTTCCTTACGAGAGGAACGACAGGAGGTTACCCACGGAAGCGGAAGTTTCTTTACGCAGCGGAGTTTATTCCTGCAGAGAGCAGACCACTCTGCCCGCCAGCAGGGCTCCACAGCTCTCCGCAATGTCGGTTTAAAATCTTCCGGGGTAACTAGCTGTATGTACACCCCGGGCTGTGTCGTTGCCAACTTAGCTGCCAAATCCGCACTTTCGTTCCCTGGTAAGCCAACGTGCGCAGGAATCCAGGCACACATCACGTTCACACCAGAGATGTATAGAACGTGGAGGGCATCCTGGATACGCTGTACTATCGGATGGTAGCTGTACAACTGCCGAAGGCTTTTAAGGGCACTCAGGGGATCGCTTAAAATTAAGCAGTCACGAATATTGCAGCGACGGACAAATAAAATGGCTCAGTATATAGCATAAAGCTTTGTGCTAAAAATGGAGGTGCTGCCATGAAACTTGAATGTAGAGGGTTCGCAACCATGAACATAAGTCCATCCAACACCGTCTACGGTTTTGAAGCCATCGGTATATATTAAAAAGTGATCCGGATAACTACATAGAAACTCTAAAAAGCAACTGCGGATGGTTGAGGGAGCCAGCCTAGACTTCTCGTACCGCGTCATGCCCAGACCGACGGGTGACATGCCATGTACCTAAGGAGGGTACAGCTTCTCGCTCTTGGCCACGCCGTAGTTCACTGGTTAGACCGCTTGGCTCTCCCCAAGGCGGCCCGGGTTCGATCCCAGGTGACCGCAAAGTGAGATTTGTGGTGGACAACACGGCGCTGGGGCGAGTTTTCTCCGGGATCTCCGGTTTCCCCCGCTATCTCATTCCACCGTTGTTCCATCTTCATCTCATGTATCATCAGTGTCATCGCCTGCGGTGCCATATGTAGTAAAAGCGGGCGTTAAACACTACACACATTTCATTTTTTCTCGCACTTGGGAAACATCTTTGGCAGGGTGATGTCAAGCCTGTGAAGAAGCTCCCGAAAGCGAAACCCGGGTGGCTTGGGGTAGCGTGAGGTGACCCTGTAACGCACGTCTACAATGGTGGTAAAAAAGGCGCAAACGTTGGGTGGGCAGGCATGCAGTGAAGTCCATTATCACTACAATAATCAATAATCAGAAATGAAAATATAGGTACTTTAAGGCTTCTTCTTAAAAAGATGGTAAAATATAAATGTTGTATACTCCCGAACATTCCTGTACGGATTATCCTTGCATCGTTGAGAAACAAATGTCTGCACGCAAACACAAACACACACACACACACACACACACACACACACACACACACACACACACACACACACACACACACACTCACACATAAACATGCACATAGAATGTAACTAAACTGTACGTAAAAAATTTAGAAAACATTTTTTGAGGATAGAGGATAAAAATGTTATAGCAGCATATTTTCAAATATTAATTCCTATGCAAAGCAGTTATTCTACAGGAGAACAATTACGGAGATGACAGAACAAAAAATAGGCCTAAGACAAGGATGCAAATAACTTATTTATATATGAGATAATAGTCAAGGTTAAAGAAGGAGATCAGCACTGTCCGGTAATACCAAACAAAGAAATTCCTGGACTGCTATATGCGGATGACTTAATGGTAGGATCTATAGCGGGAGTAGGATTGTAGAAGACAGTAAATGAAATCCAGAAATTCTGTGAAGATTGGGGAATAAAAATAAACATAAATAAGTCGAAAGTAATGGTCTTCAAGAAGGGAGTTAAACTAAAACAGATGAAAAGTGGGTCTTACATGGCAAAAGGGTAGAAGTGGTCAATGAATTTGAATACTTAGGAGTAATCCTTGCACCAGATGGCGGGCTTGTTAGTAACCCAGGTCTTGCCCTATGGAAAGCCTCACGGAGTACGCCGGTCGCCCTTTGGGACAGCTCGGATACTCCCTGGTTTAAAGAGGCCCGGGTCTTGGTCCTACAGGTCCAGGACTAATGGGAGTGGACCCTCTGAACTTAACTTTCCGTCCAGTTTCCCTAACAGCTGAAAAACACGCGTTAGATGGAGAATTTAATGCCATGTCGGCACGTTGGCCATAGTAGCTCAAGAGTTAGAGCGGCTGGACGGTCACCAGAAGATCCGTGGTTCAAATCCCGGCTATGGCATTGAATTTTTCAGTCTCACTCTATCTTTCCGTATTTTAGCCTACACACGGCCATTGTTGAAAACAATTCATTTCCAAAAGTAACAGTGTTCTCAAATTCGTAAAGATGTCCGTCATCGCTTCCGGAATGTTCCAGAATTCTTGCCAAAATTATTTATATGATCTCTACTAAGCTCAGGTTAGTTAATGTCAGAGGTTCTACTCCCATTAGTCGTGGACCCGTAGGACGAAGGACCCAGGCCTCCTTCGACCAGGGCAATACTGAGCTGTACCGAAAGGGTGCCCGGCGCCTTTGTGGGGCTTTCCATAGAGCAAGACCTAGAGACTAGTAAGCCCCCCTAATTGGGTCCTGTGGACTCAAGACGGGATGGAAGTGGATACGCCACTTACGCGCGCCAACACCAAAATCGGAATGCTACCGATATGACCTCGGTGGAGTCGCCTGGTGATCTAGCACACCTTCTACCAGCTATGCAGGCTAGTACGCCGGAATATTAATGGCTTCCCTCAACCCCGTCCCGAGACGTACCCGATCTCCCCCGTGTATCGGGAACCACTGCCCTCTAGAGTTCGGCCCGAGGTTCCTGTAGTAACGTCAGAGGTACCACGAGTGCTAAGTGTCCGCAGCGCTCGCACCACGGTAGCTGAAGAGGAGGGATCCCCTCCGCTACGGGCACCAATCTCAGGTAGGGGTTTCCTGTGTGGTCCTACTCAGGTTAGACTCCCTTGGCCGGCGTACTTGAACCATGTTGTTTTTGGGGTTTTCCGGTTCGCCAGGGGAATGCTGTTTGGGTTAACTACGTTCCCCGAATTTCCTGTCCCTCCATTTCAGCTCCATTATTATTTCACATCATATATCATCTGGTGGTCTCTTTCAGGGTAGAATTGTCGGCGGCTGTTCCGTCGTTGCATGGCAGGATGATATGTTCCAAGTAAACACCTTCCACCTCCAGTGCGACAGTCTCCAGTCTCAGAGCCAAACTGAGTGCGTCATTTCATGAACGCGGTCGGCGGGATGTCAGTTGCCGGGAGTATTCCCAGCTCTGACGGCATTTGTTCTCCAAGTTGGACTGTTTCAGGTTGACAAGGACCCTACCCTGTGCAATATCGTGACTCCTTAGGATCTGTCGCCATCTGTCTCCCCTCGTCTTGAGCTTACTATGGGGAAGCCCCAATTTGGTCATAGGTACAATGGATCAGTCTGTTTGACGTGGCGAATCCTCTCCGTAGACTGATATCCTATTATTAATATGATATTTGCACTCAGTGAGTAGGCCCTATATAACTCACTTTGCTTTTCATGATTCAATGGTTGTATATAAAATGGGAAACAAAAACCTTAATACTGTATGCTACGCTGACGATGTAGTCCTGGTGGCAAACACTGAGGATGACTTGCAGAGACTGCTATATAGATTGTATCTTGGATGTAGAAAGTATAACATGAAAATATCATTAACAAAAGCTTAAACAATGATCATAAGTAAATTCCCCTTGAGATGTAAATTGGAACTAGAGAGGAAAATAATAGAACAGGTAATGACAATAAGGTACCTGCGTGTTGAGTTAAATAGTTGGGGAGCACTGCAGAATGAAGTTACATATCAAGCGAATAAAGCAGCGAGAATTGCAGGCTGCATAAATAATATTAAATGGAAAAACAAATATTTAAATAAAGAAACCAAGACTAGAATCTATAAAGCGGTAATACGCCCAATATCCACCTATGGCTGTGAAGTAAGAGCGGACACTTCAAAAAACGAAACAGATTCTAGAGACAAATGAAATGAAGGTCTTAAGAAAAATTATTGGAAGAACAAGAAGAGATAAAATAAGAAGTGAACATATTAGAAAGCAATTAAACATTCAAGCAATAGGTGATTGGGTGGATAGAAGACGAAGCGAACGGAATGACCATGTATCCCGTATGACATCGGACAGAATCGCACGTATAGCAAGAGACTACTTACCAGAAGACGTAAGAAGATCTCCTGGAAGACCAAAACAAAAAGAAGAAGAAGATGGAGTCCTAATTTCTGGAAGGAACAGGTCGTAGGCCTATATGATGAGAAGGAGAAGAAGAGGAAGAAGAAGAAGATTCAATTGAAGATGAAGTGTTGCCATTTGGCACGAGTTAACTGAACGTGCTACAGAAACGATATCTACAGATGCATTCCAAAAACGACTGACTCTGGGTTAGGTGTATGATTACCCAAGGGACTGCTTTGAATGGGCAGCCGAATTTAAATAGGGTAACGTCATTGCTATGATCATACCTCGAATTTATTTTGAGCGTAGAGGGTAATTGTAGGTCAACAAACGAGCCTATTACTGCTTACTTGGAGCTCTGAAGAAATAATGATGTACAAGGCCCGAGGTAAAGCATATACCAAGAAAATATGGGATCTCCAGCAATTAAAGATTCTTTCTGGCCATGCCAAGAGGAGCAAGCTCCTAAAGTGCAACCAATTGAGAGCGATTCTCATCAAAATCCCATCTTGAAGATGCCTCCTAAACTTCGGAGAAAAATGTTAAGACACTACTGGCGTTACACTGGAATCTTTTAGCAAAGCAAGTTCCGCCTGTTCATCTGATCCTGCCACACTGAAACAACTGAAGTTACGGATTAAATAAATTAGAAAATTTATGTTAATAGTTGCGCCTGTGTTTGCCTAACAAACTAGTGGAATCGCTACAAAACGAGTGTGTGCTGCTTATTTTTCGTATGTGAACGACATATTTTGAGATTGTCAATGAGATACACATGCATGTTAAAGTTTATCAGTTATAGAACACTTCTTAAGAATGCATAAAACTTATATATGCACGGTTACTCTAATACTTATAGGTAACGTTGATAGTGAACGTTTAAGAATGCAGTGCATATCAAAGGAGCATAGTAACAAACTAAACAATGAAAATAAAAAGTCCACGCTTTGTAAAATAAATTTAATAAGCTTCTGAAAACTGGATTTACTCGTAAAGGAAACCATTGTCATCAGAACGACGGTGTAAACTTTCTTGGAGCCTTTTCTTTTTATTCTTGTTTTTTGTCGGACGTTTTCTTCCAAGGTGCTAAGTCTGAGTTCCAGAGACTTTAGGTAATTATTATAAAAGTATTTCTTTAGCAGACAGATGTATAGCGGTAATAGAAATATATCTAGTTGGTGATGGAGCTGGCTAACAGTTAGGAAGCAAGCAACATTTGAGGTATATGAAATTAATTTATTCTGTGGTTCTTGAAATCGATCAATGTGGGTTTTGCTGCCTGCACTCCAAACAGAGCAGCATACGCGATGAGAGAACGGATCAGTGATTTATGTAACAAAATTGAACATTCCATTTCAGGGAATCGAGGTTTCTTCCCTCAGACAGATGTGCATGTTTTGACGTTCCCTAGAGTGGCACCTGTCTCAGTCGAATGTTATGTTTGGAAACATGTTCGTAAGAGAGGTGGGTTCGATTTTGTGACTCTTGTCATGGTTGTTCAGCGGAGAGAAAGAACTTGTTATATGGGGCAATATCACTAGACTAGATAACTGTTTAAGGAATATACCAAGGAATAAATGTGCGAATGAGTTTATTCTACTCGCTTGCAAATCACGAAACGCAAGTACTATATGCGCGCGAAAGGAAGAACGATGGGCTCCAAGTCCTCATTAGGTAAATTTCGTTTAACTCCGTTAACATAGATGACAACTTTGAAATTTGAAATGCGCTATACACTGACATCTAGTGGCTAATACGCTAAGCTTTATCATGTCCGCCATATTTCGTTTTGATCAATTTCGACGTTAATTAGCTAACCAGTTTACAACAATCGTATGTTAGAATTAGAATTTTAGTTCGTCCTTGGCAACATATACATGTTATGAGACACGTCAAAATGTATAAATACAATATATACATTAAGTCAAACTGATTACATACAATATACACAGTAAGCAGCTTTTCTATGGTTTCATGTGGTATTTGCATAGACTAATTTACTACAAGAAATGTCATAATATAAATATTACAGGTTTGAGAATGTACTATGTCCCAGTGCTCATTTACATGGCTATAGTTCTAAAAATTCATTAACCGTAAAAACAGTGTGCACGCAAACATTTCTTAAACTTAGTCTTAAAGTGATGCAGCTTGTTTAAATGCATTTGGAAGTTTATAATATAACATTATCACTTTGTAGTTAAAGCTTTCTTCATAAAGGCTCGTTTGGTGTCAGTTTATCCTTTTTACGAGTGTGGTGGTAATGTACATCAGAATTTACTAGATACTGATTCATATTTGTATGAACATTTGTGGATGTTATGGCTCTCGAAAGGGGATACACCTCGTCTACCTCCGTATAACTGTGATCTGAATGCAATTGAGCTGGCGTGGGCAAAGCTAAGGAATATTTTCAGAGGATGCAACGTTACTTGTGATATCTTCGCTTATCTTACATGCTATTTTGCTGAACTGTGTTTTTCAAGGTTCACCACACTGCAAAAACAAAAGAGTGTTAGCTCTCACATTTTCCTCTCTGACCACACCACACCGTATATCCAGCGCTCAAGAAAACGTGCGCGTACAGTACTGACGATGTTTGCACCAGCACTGATTTGCAGGGATATGCAATTTTCACTTCAAAACAGATGACAGGTGTCGCCAATGTAATATATCTGCGATGATAATTGTTCTCTATTCATTGGGATTTCAGTTTGGCTGTTCCGAGAACTTCTTTAGGCGCGTTTAGAATTTTTGGTGGGTAGTGATTTAAACTGATCCGTCACGCTGGAATATGTGACCCTCATTCGGGTGAAGTCGGCTCGAATCGGCTCAATCCGAACTAACCCCCACACTCCCTCGTTAGTCTTACGTTGTCTACACCGTAGATTTTCTGTCGCAGTCAACAGCGTATCAACAACACGCATCCATTTATGTTTTAACATATTTGAAATACTTTGAAACATTTAGAAACTCTACAGGAGTTGCATTAAAAACCGAATTGTCTTGGAGCCGTTCTTACAAACGTCTGTCAAGTGTCGTTAAGCGATCCGGTCAGATAACCTTCTGTCATTTAACAAGTCGACAAAATGTCAAATGCCCGCCTCGGTAGCGTGGTGGTAGCATGTCTGCCTCACGTTCAAGAGGTCCCGAGTTCGAATCTCGGTCAGGGAGAGTTACCTGGATAAGGTTTTTTCCGTGGTTTTCCCTTATCCTGAAAGACGAATATCGGGTAATTCTAAGCTCCATGGACCTCGAATACATTTGAGCATAATTTCACCAATTTAATTCACCGTCCGATATGACTTAACGTTGGAAGACGTAAATTACAACAAAAGAGTGTCAAATTCCACTTTAAACAATAATAATAGTCAAAAGGAACAGATAATATCACCGAAGTTTGGTATTTGTATAGTTAAAACCACTATAACGAGAAATAAAACAAGTGTTTTATTTTATTTGGAAATAAAAGTGTTAGGAATTCGTGAAAGAGATGTTTCATTTAAGAACTGGTTATTTTTATTGACAATTTCTCTTTATTGTGAGCAGTAAACCGTAAAACATCAATAAATTAAATGTAACAATACGTAAATAATAGAATCATCGCGTATTAAAATGACGTTTTGCGTTTATTTTCATTTACAACTTACATGACAAAAGCCAGATATAAAACTTTCTAAACTTTCTAAACAAAACCTATTAAAAATACACGTACATAAAAAAAATCAATCAAAACCTACTAAAAGTTTCGTTCACCTTTTTCACTTTTTTTTTCACCTTTCATCTACACGGGTCTCCACGCATGGCCTACACCTGAGTGGGCCGGTTGGCCGTCTCCCTCAACCACAAAGAGGAGCCCACAGGAGGGAGACTGTTGGCTCGGGACCCCGGGTGCGCCAAACCCGCACCTACAGAAGTAGGCCCCTGGGTGGTTACAACTTACAGGTTATGTTTTTCCACAAACTGAAAGATCGACCGAGGGTCAAAAGGTTTGATATACAAATTTGATCTTAAAAAAAAATTGCAATATGTATTGTTGCGGACCCATAATTTACGATAGGCGGCATAAGCGCTAAAAGGGTTCGCCCGGAGCGATAACCCGGCTTGTTTACACAAAGGAACAGATAGGCAGCACAGTGTGGAAATAAAGAGCCTTAAAAGAACAGATAGATATAGACCGGAGATAAAAGACTTGCTGACACAGATAAGTGAGGTAAGTGGAACATTCTGGTGACGTCTTGATTGCTTTATAGAAAATTAGATTTCTTGTTTGTTCCAGAAATAACAACAATTATCAACAGAAGTATTTAAGGAAGTGGCGACTCGTCAAGAGTCAGTTGAAAACAGATGTAATCAGAACGCTGTTTGTTGTGGTAATCGACCTTGGTAGATTGTAATTGTGTATGCAGCGTAATTCTGCTGTAATCTGCAAGTCTATTTCTACATAAATCAAGAATATTGTAACGGGGAGCGCTGAAACACCCTGTGAGCAGCTGGCAACGGAAGACAGGGGAGGCTCGGTTAGCCACGCCTTTCCCTCGTTTGTCTTATAGTGGTGACAGCCAGCGGTCGGAAAGAAACATAACTGTGCGTCTGTTTTCCTTCCACCTGCTTCTCGATCTTTCGTTTACCAGAACAATCTTGTAAACACCAGAAACCGGCGATATTCCTATAAAGAGGGTTACAGACAGAGTTCAGTTCAGTTGTTGGTTGTGTTGGTCAATCAGTTGGTTAGTGAGTGTGAGCGAGGAGACAGTCGCAGTTCTTGGTGTAAGAGTTAGTCAGCGACGTGTTAATGAACGGAAAGGGTTGTGCAATGGAAGACTGTACGTAACTTTGAATGTGTACCGGAGCTTACGTAACCGCGAGTACAGTGAAATTGTAACGGACGAACTGGTAAATTGTAATTGTGTGCAGCAAGTAATTTCGTGTAATTGGCAAGTGTTAAGCTGTAAGTCGGTGGAAATAAAGAACATTGTTGAGTGGTGTAATTGGACTTTTCATTTCACGAACCCACAAAGTCACAATATTTTGAATTTCTGCAAATTAGACTTTTAATTCTACGAAACATTTAAGTCACAATATTTGTCTTCTTTGTTTTTACATTGCAGTGTATTTTTATATTTGGAGAATAAAATAATTATAAAACTAAAAATGGAATTATAAATGAATTAATATCAGTACCAATTGTGACAAAACATTTGAAATGAATATAACATGTAATAAAATATGTATGAAAATATGCACGATCGTGCAATAAAATATAGAGTAATGACTATCTGTACGGATATATAATAACATGTGTAAAACGTATAAGTAATCAAACATATGCAAATATATATATATATATATATATATATATATATATATATATATATATATTAAAATTCATTCTTATTATATTCTGTTAGGTTAATATTAAACAAATGCGCCGTAGTTGTTTCACTGCTGGCACACCTGGTTCCCGCCTGTGAGAACCTGGCACGCTCAGATATGTTCAGTATCGTCTACCCCTGTAACGTTGGTAACATGCAGTTAAAGGTGATGTTAGTGGAAGATCCGGAGTTTCTTTCAAACTTAATCACTGCTGAGGGAACTTGGCTATATCATTTTGATCCTGAGAGCAAACAGCAAAGCTCAGTGTGCAAATATCCTTTATCACCAACCTCCAAAAAGCAAAAGTGGTTGCTTCTGCTGGGAAAGTTATGGCCATCTCATTCTTTGATATTCATGGAATGGTTTATCAGCATGTTGTACCTGCACACACATCAGTAACTGGACAATATTACAGGGATGTCCTGCAAACATTGCAAGTCCATATCAGGCGCAAAAGACGACATTTCCGTTAAGCAGACTGGATGTTGCACCACGATAACGCGCGACCGCATATTGCCAAAGTTGTTGCGGAATATCTTACAAAAATCAACGTGAAGTGCATCCCTCACCCTCCCGACAGTCTGGACTTAACCACATGACTTTTTTATATTCCCAAACTTGAAGAAACGTCATTGTGGATGGCATTATCCATAATCAGAAGCAGTGGTGAAGGCTGCGGAGGCGATTTTGAAGGATATCTCAAAAATGGTTTCCAGCATGTCTTTGAAGACTGGGAGAAACGCTGGGACAAGTGCATCGCATTCAGGGGAGACTATTTTGAGAAGGACCATCACAATTATGAGGATGAATAAAGGTACGTTGTCAAAAGAAAATTGTGATTATTCTTTATTGAACAGCCTCTGTAGTGTATCAGCAAGAAACAAAATATTAAAAATGCTTGTGAAATAGCATGTATCTTAATATAAAAATAAAATACATGTAAAACAGTAGATTATTTGATTTGATTTTACTTCCTTTGTACATTCTTTATGTATAACCCTCTCCGCACGGTCGCAAGTCTGTCGTCATTCAGTTGTTTCCGAGTATTTTCATTTGGGAGAACACTTAGCGTAAGACATTAAATTTTTGGGTCGCAACTGACCTCTTTGAGCAAGAATGACTGTCAACATTAATTTTTTAAAATAATGTTTAAGAATAATTTTTAAGGAATAGAATTTAAGTTATAAGTTCTGTTGTTTGGTATTAAGCATACACACTTTCTTTTTTTCTGTGCCACTGCAGAATTTTTATAAGCACTTGAATTTTCTAAACTCTCTTAAGTTGTAAAAAGCGCATTATAGAGCGTTTACATTTTTAGCAAGATCCAATGTGTTAACTGCATTATTCATATTTTGTCCGGCATTTTATGATCTTAGGCAGAACTTATTTTGTGTATGTCACATAATTATAAGACTATATTTCCATATAAAAATAGCATTTTATATCTACATTGCTCCTAATACAATGTTTCCAGGGAATCTTTTTCTCCTTGGGGGAACGCCGCGGTTTTCGTGGAGATATTTCCTGGAGGCGTAATACAATATGTTCATTTTCCCCACTGAGTGGTAAAAACGGTGGTCATTCGGAGTAATTTTCCGGGATATATAACATATCTGGGCTTGCGGCTGGCCATTAATGTGCATGCCGTGGTAAAAAAGGAAGAATACACTTTCGCCCCTTTAGAACCTTTAGTATTGAAACATTGTTGGAAAATATACACTGTGTAACTATGTTCGAGTTTCTCATTTTGACACGTTAATCTTTCCTTCACAACTACATCTTACATCAGCGGTCACCAAGTGGGTCGATTTTGTGCTAGAGCAAATTACATAGCACTGTGCACTGCCACGAGTGCCGTGCGACATTAGTCTGAGAGGTACAATTGGACAGCAGTGTTGTCTTGTCTCTTGCTGTTTGTTTTCGTAAACATAATGTCGGTTGGAGAGTGTAATGTAACAGGTAGGATATCTACTCCTAAATTTCTGCCTTCATGGGAAGAGTGTCTCTTTTTATAGAAAGTGATAGTGTCAAAGCGTTCAAAATGAAACTATCTTTGTGGGAAAGGCAGTTAACCTCAAAGAACTTGGTACATTTCCCAAAGCCCTCAACATATCATCAGTTAGTTCAGGTCATAGACTTGCAAGAATATGTTCAAATATTAAGACAGTTGAACCAAGAATTTCAGAAAAGGTTGCAAGACGTGCTGCAATTAGAGCCAATTTTCCAAATATTTGCTGAGCCTTACTCTAAGATATTGATAATGTTACATCTGAATTCCAACTTGAACTTATCGATTTGCAGTGCAATCGTCGAATGAAAAATAAATTCCAAAATACGACGGCCGTTCAGACAGTAACCTCCGGTTGATTGCAAAAAATTCACCAAGCTAAATAAAAATATTTTAATATATACATCTTACAACTACATTTTTGCACTATTTTTCTACATAGTCTCCATAACGATTGAGGCACTTATCGTATCTGTTTACAAGCTTTGAAATTCCTTCTGCATAAAAATCACCCGCTTGTGCCTGGAGCCAGCCTGTGACCGCATCTTTGAGCTCTTCGTCGTCATCAAACCGCTGGGACCCGAGCCATGTCTTCATATGCATGAAGAGGTGATAATCGCTTGGCGCCAGATCTGGGCTGTAAGGTGGATGGTTGACAACATCCCACTTGAAGGACTCAAGAAGGGCTGTTGTTCTGCATGCAGAGTGAGGACGGACGTTATCGTGCAAAAAACGATACCGGAAGTCACGATGAATAGCTGCTGCGGAGTATCCTTTGGCTGTAAAAATCCTTATAACAGCACGCACTTCACATTTGGCGGGATTTTCTATTGCAGCACACATTTCAAACGGCCACAAACACTAAACTAGCGCAGATACGACGTTCACTCGACCACTCGACTGACCTGCCGAGTGCGTGAATGTACAGATGGCGTCGCTACTCCCCCCACTACCCGCACTGTGACCGATCGGAGGTTAATTCCTGAACGGCCCTCGTAGAATTAGTTTGATCGATCTTTATTCGCATTTTCCAAGAAATACATTTCCTCGACTACACAGTTCGATTTCAGATACACATATGTATGCGAAAAATCTTTTTTTCGCTAATGAAATTAAACAAAAACCGCTGCAGAAGTCAACTGTCGGATCACAACTTAAAATGTCAACTTAGACTAGCTGCTGCACAAACATTGATACCTAATTTTAAAAACTAGTGTGTCGAAATAGACAACAAAAATATATAAAACTAGGTTCCACTTCTAAGTAATATGTTGTGCTTATTGCTTTTCTTCGAGCTGTTATTTAATACTGCTGTACTGTAAGTAGATTGTCGATTATTTTAATTATGTTTAAACTATCAATTTATTGTTTATTTGTTTTATATTAAAATAAAGGTACAAGGTTGAATGATAATGAAGGAAACAATTAAAACTACTTATATAACAATTACATCCTTCATGTTATAATTCGATTATTATAGTTGCACAGTCAATTGTCCATTTAAATTGCAAGATCAGCATTGCGCCACTGCTCTGAAGGCTACGGAGTGCTCGGTTAGATTATCCCGGCGTGCAGCGGGTACACTTGCACGACCTACTGTGCACACTGTGCAATGCGATGATGGCCACTGTCTTATATACTGCAGAACATTGAACTACAAAATTAACTGAATCATTAAAAACAATTTCTTAGAGAGTGGATTAGATGGAAAACTAAGAAAAGTGAAGCAATGAAATCCAGAAAAAATAAACTTGAACTAGCTTTCCAACTAACAAAAGATATAACAAGAAATCAATATCATGGAGATTCTAAGTTAAACATTATAAAACAGTGATTAAACCAGAAGTACTGTACACATCAGAAACAGTCAACGTGAATGCCAAGGGTCACATAAAGAAGCTAGAATTAAAATAACGGAAAATATTAATGAGATGATATACATCAAGAATGAAACTCTCTACAAGAAAATTGAAAAACTCTCAGATACTATAAGAAAAAGGAAGATAAACTTTTATGGCCATCTTCTAAGAATTAACTCTAGCATATTAATTAAACAAATCTTTGATTTCTTTCGTAACCGTAAAAAAAGCCCTAACCGGTTTAGAAAACTGAAAAATACTTATCGGAATTAAAAGTCACAGAAAAGTCATTACTTGACGGGAGACCGAAAGTAATAACTATAAATAGAGGATTCGAAGATAAATCTACAGTAAAATACATAGACATTATCTCGGCAGAAGAAAGGGAAAAATGTAAGAGAGAATGACGAAATACTGGGACGTAAGAAGAAAACAACATATAGGGAAATTATTGATTCAGCGTACCGCAAAGAGGGTGAAACGGAAAGAAGAATAGAATAATATCACCTAATTATCGGAAGGCACGGTCATCTAGAACCTGGTGGGCGATAGGAGGCATTCAGATCACGCCTACCCATTTACGTTGTGGTGTTCACTTAAGGGGATATTGAGGAAAGTGTCACTGGTCACTGGCTGCCTCTTTTCCCTCCTCCTGACGTCTGGAACATTCGGGATGATTTTCCGAGCCGCGAGGCTTCCAGAAACAACGATATTTCTATATAAGGCCTGCAGTGGACGAGTCAGTTCAGCTCTTGGCGAGCAGTCGTGAGGAGCGCCGAGTTAGCGATCGGACTGGAAGATGGTGTACGTGTATCAGAGGAGTTGTACGTAACTGTGAGCGTGGAATGGACCTGTGACAGACGAACTGGTGGATTGTTTTGTGTGCGCTAAGTAATTCTATGTAATCGGCAAGTGTTCCAACTGTAATTCGGTGGAAATAAAGAACATTTTGAGTTTGTGCAATTGGACGTTTAATTTCACGAACCCACAAAGTCACAATAATAATGCATACTTAATCGCCGAGCAGTTTAAACATTTGACAGATCACTTACATATGCTTCTGGCGAGAGAACCAACCGCTACAGCAGGCACTAGTCGGTAGAAGATAAAGAATACGTTGGTTACTTGAGAAAAAAGAGACCAGGTCTGGCAATTTTTCCAGTGGGAAAAGACCAGGAATAATTGAGGAGCATCGTTTCAAAACGCGATAAATCCACTCTCGATCAAAAGTAGTTTGAAGCGAATCTGAACTTTTTAGCATGCCCTGCATCGTGCTCAAGTCTCTGTTTGCTTCAAATCACGTTTTAAACCTGTTAAAATTGAGATCGAAATTGCAGGTTAGGTGCAAACAGCGATATGTCCACTGTCCAGTGTCCGCTCAATGCTACGGCTTTACGCCACCTTGAAATGATGGCCTGTACCATTCCAGTGGTCGATCTCGGTGCAAACATCGTACTGCACCAATAACTCCTTCATCATCCGCAGTGCGTCCCACGGATTGCGTCCTTCATTAGGCCAAACATATGGAAATCCAACGGTAGCATATCGGGGCTGTAGGGAGGATGCGGAAGAATAGCCCACTGAAGTTTTGTGAGCTCCTCTGGGGTGCGAAGACTTGTGTGAGGTCTTCTGTTGTCATGTAGAAGAAGAATTTCGTTCGGTTTTTTGTGTCTACGAACACGCTGAAGTCGTTTCTTTAATTTTCGAACAGGGCACAATACACTTCAGAGTTATAGGAGAGCGTAGGCTTTCACGGCCGGAGTCAATATAACTAGGAGTTATTTCCGGGCTGTTATGCCGTGGTCTGCTGGAGTTGGCTTTTCCAGACGTTTCGTCCACTACTATGGTGGACATCTTCAGTGGCGTGGTCGTGTTCGTAGTCTCCTCCGAGAAGTTCGAGACGCTACTCGAACTATGGTGGACATCTTCAGTGGCGTGGTCGTGGTCTTAGTCTCCTCGGAGAAATTCGAGACGCTACTCGAACTATGGTGGACATCTTCAGTGGCGTGGTCGTGGTCGTAGTCTCCTCGGAGAAGTTCGAGACGCTACTCGAACTATGGTGGGCATCTTCAGTGGCGTGGCCGTGGTCGTAGTCTCCTTGGAGAAGTTCGAGACGCTACTCGAACTATGGTGGACATCTTCAGTGGCGTGGTCGTGGTCGTAGTCTCCTCGGAGAAATTCGAGACGCTACTCGAACTATGGTGGACATCTTCAGTGGCGTGGTCGTAGTCTCCTCGGAGAAATTCGAGACGCTACTCGAACTATGGTGTACATCTTCAGTGGCGTGGTCGTGGTCGTAGTCTCCTTGGAGAAGTTCGAGACGCTACTCGAACTATGGTGGACATCTTCAGTGGCGTGGTCGTAGTCTCCTCGGAGAAGTTCGAGACGCTACTCGAACTATGGTGTACAACTTCAGTGGCGTGGTCGTGGTCGTAGTCTCCTTGGAGAAGTTCGAGACGCTACTCGAACTATGGTGGACATCTTCAGTGGCGTGGTCGTAGTCTCCTCGGAGAAGTTCGAGACGCTACTCGAACTATGGTGGACATCTTCAGTGGGGTGGTCGTAGTCTCCTCGGAGAATTTCGAGTAGCGTCTCGAACTTCTCCGAGGAGACTACGACCACGCCCACGCCACTGAAGATGTCCACCATAGTAGTGGACGAAACGTGTGGAAAACCAAACTCCAGCAGACCACGGCATAACAGCCTGAAAGTAACTCCTGGTTACACTTCAGAGTTGATCGTTTGACCATGGGGAAGGAAATCGAGCAGAGTAACACCTGCAGCGTCACAGAAGACTGTAGAAATGACGTTACTGGCAGAGGGTATGGCTTTAAAATGTTCATGGTAGGGGAGTGGGTGTTGTGCAACTCCAGTGGTTTCCCTTTTCTTCTGGTTCGAAGTGATGAGCTCGTGTTTCATCGCCGTTAACGATGTTTAACAAAAGCTGTCACCATCATCCTCACGACGAGCAAGAAATTCCGTATAGATGGTCATCCTTTGCTCTTTATAGTCTTCGGTTAGATATCCAGGGACCCAGCGGGAACAAACCTTTGAATATCCCAACTGGTGAACAATTGGGACAGCACTACCAACAAATACTCAAGTTGAGGTGTTTGATTCAGATCCAACGATCATCTCGAATGAGAGTGTTCGAGCGCTCCAACATTGCAGGAGTCAGTTGTTCACGACCGTCCATCACGCGGGAGATCAGGCAGATCTGAAGCTTTACGGACAGTATCCTCGCCAATGTTACTTATTTCAGTTCGAATGGATTCCTTAAGGACATCAATTGTCCATGGCCTATTTGTGTACACTCCGTTTTTTAGATACCGCCATAAGAAAAAATCCGAAGAGGTTAGGTTAGGGGAGGTGGGGGGGTCACAGACGTTTTGAGATTATTCGATTATCAAAGAAACGGGCTACAAGTTCCGCGGTGCATTAGATGTATGGCACGTTGCTCCATCTTGCTGGAAATAACCACTCAATTCAATATCATCTCCATAAAACTTCATATAATATGGTGAAACAAGTGCAAACATGTACAGATGCTGGTGGAGGACACTTCCAACATTTTCTCTGAGATGTAAATAGTGTAATGTAATCTCCCAATTATGTTCTATATTCTCCCAAAATTGCACGTGTCTCCTATTATTGGTTCAAAGATTATGACCTGTTTAAGTGGTTCACATTTATATGGATCACACTATATAACGCCCCTCTTCTTCTTGGTTTCTTTCGATGTCTCTATCACTCTCTTGCTGTTAGGTGTGCATCTAGGAAGTACACAAAGTTGCAAATAATTAACTTTATTTACCTCTAGCAAACAAAAGTATAACTGATCCTCTGTTGGCTCAGCTTTAATACTCAGTAGGGCTAATTAAACAACTGCACATGCTAATACAGATGCGTACTGTACAATTCAAATGGCGTGTGAAATGATGCGCTTCATTGGAAATTAACCAAAGCGTGGCAACATCTATGTGTGAGGTTTCCCAATGAGACACCGTGACCGGCTCGTAATGTGCTTTGGCCACGGTCCGATAGGCGCCGCTCTGTGTCAGAGGGCCAATAACTGCTGCAATCTTGTGTGCTCTTCATGCACTGACGTTTCCTACAATTCGATACGCAATGAATGTATCAAATGGAGTGTATTTACTAGTAAATAACTAAGTGGAACTTAGAGACTTCCAAAGACAAAATTGAAAGTTTAACTGGGGCTAAATTATGTCGAGACTTCTAAAATTCCACAAAAATATTTCGTCATCTTTGGAAACAAGTAGAAACAGCATTATACAAATATAACTATTTGTAACTAAAAGAATTCACTTATCCTAAGAAAAATGATGTCTCTTCATCTTATTAGTTGAATTAGTTGAAGTTGAAATCGTTTTCACCAACTAATGCTCGCGACGTCTGTCAAGGAAAACCACAGGAGAAAATACATTCGTCGTTAAGGAAGTTACTATGTTCTTATGTTTTTTCCGTATTACCAAAATCTCAAAACGAAACAAACCTAAGAACAGAATTAACTGCCGGTATTTCAAAATTCATTACGCGATGTTTATTTTTTAAAATAAATATCTGTTCCTAACCCATTAAATACGAAATTCCGCCCAGAAAGTTAGTTCTGTTTCGTAATAAAATTAAATTGTGTACAGATGCAGAAAAATTATTTATTGCCCAAAATTCTACAAATCTTAAACTACTTTTCCGCATAACTGCCGAAATTTTGCAGACATTTGTCACAGCGAGGCACAAGTTTTTGTGTACCTTCTTCATAGAAGTTTGCCGCCTGTGTCTTTAACCAGTTAGAAACATTTTGTTTTAACTCTTCAGCATTGTTGAAGTATTGACCGCCATTCCATAGCGACAGCACTAATTGCAAACTTGCTGTTTTCCTGGATAGTGTCATCAATCGCGTGAGCCAGTTCTTCTGTAACCAAAGATGGACGTCCACTTCGTTCTTTACCGTGCACTTCACTACGTCCTTCATTGAACTGTCGCATCCATCATCTCACTCATCACATTTTGACCGTAAACATCGCAAATTTACCGATAAATTTCAATTGGTTTCTCTTTCCTAGCATTCAGAAAGCGAATCACAGATCTGATTTTACAAGCGGCGGGATTTTCAATCAACACCGACATTGTAAACAAGCACAACAAAGCGTAAGTGGCTCACAGCAAGCTCCCAATGACGCACGTATCTTCTCCTTGATAGAGTACGACGAAAAACGAACTCTTGATGTATGGAAAACATCTGCGCAAGGAATGGAAAGAATCCGTGACATCAACGTCCTGAGAGCCAGCAGGCTCGGTAATCAGCTATTGCGCAGGCATACAACCTTCCCCTCTTGCCTCGCCGATGTCCTGAGTTCGCCAGATTTTCGCAGAAATGCGTGCTGCATCTGAGTGTTGCGCGGTGATCATTCGCTGCACGGTGAAGCAGGACCACCAATACTCATAGTTGTAGCTGTAGAACTTGAATAAACATCGAAAATCATTTGACAATCTATCATTGCTTTACATTTTGGTTCTATAGACTAGTTCCATCATTCTTATATAAACAGATCCAATACCTAAATGGCAGATTGTTTGTGATGCACCTATCATGTTGGTACGATACTCCATTCCCGCGACCATAACGGAAATCCCTCATAACAAATGAATGTGTTTCGCGAGCTCGCTTTGTATGTAAGTATTCCTTTATATAACGTTATTTAGTGGCTGGTATCACGTTCTTTACGAGGGCTGTTCAATAAAGGATGATCAGAATTTTTTAAGCTCATAATTTTTCGCACTAAAATTCAAACTTCATATATTCTGTTAGCTTAAAGTGAAACAAACACGCCGTAGTACTTTCATTGTTGGTATTCCTGGTTTCCGCCTGTGAGAGCCAGGCCAGTTCAGACACGTTCAGTATCGCCTACCGCTGTAATGGAGGTAACACGCGAGGAACAATATGCGGTTTAGACATTCTGTTTTCGTCTCAACAAATCTTCAGTTGAGGCCTATGCAATGTTACAGGAGGCCTATGGAGAGTCTGTAATTCCCTACAGCACAGCTCGAAGGTGGTTTAAAATGTTTAAAGAGGGGAGAAAAACAATTTCAAAGGTTGGATCCGCTGCTCCAGTTACTGCTCTTACGGAAGAAAACATCATCACTGCTGCTGCCATTGTGAGAGAGGATCGACGAATTACCTTAAGATCACTTTCTGAAATACTGAACATTTCATTGTGTGCCACCCACACGTTGATGACAGAAACAATACACACGAGACCTGTTTATGCTCGATGGGTTCCAAGACTGTTGATTCCCTAACAAAAGGACATTCACATGCAGGTCTGCAGGTAAAGTTGATGTTAGAGGAAGATCGGGAGTTTATTTCAAACGTAATCACTGCTGATGAAACTTGGCTACATCATTTTGATCCTGAGAGCAAACAGCAAAGCTCAGTGTGGAAATCTCCTTCATCACCAACCCCCAAAAAAGCAAAAGTGGCTGCTTCTGCTGGTAAAGTTATGGTCATCTCATTCTTTGATATTCATGGAATGGTTTATTAGCATGTTGTACCTGCACACACATCAGTAACTGGACAATACTACAGGGATGTCCTGAAAACATTGCAAGTCCATATCAGGTGCAAAAGACCACATTTCCGTGAAGCAGGCTGGATGCTGCACCACGATAATGGACGGCCGCATATTGCCAATGTTGTTGCTGAATATCTTGCAAAAATCAACGTGAAGTGCATCCTCACCCTCCCTATAGTCCGGATTTAGCCCCATGTGACTTATTTCTATTCCCTAACTTGAAGAAACGTCTTCGTGGGAGGCATTATCCATCATCAGAAGCAGTGGTGAAGGCAAGGGAGGCTAATTTAAAGGATTTCTCAAAAATGGTTTTCAGCAAGTCTTTTAAGACAGGCAGAAACGCTTGGACAAGTAAATGACATTCAGTGGAGACTATTTGAGAAGGACCATCAAAATTATGAGGATACATTCTCAAAAAACATTGAGATCATTGATTATTGAATGGCCCTCGTATTTTTTATGTGAAACGTGTTGTAAATTCGATTTATTCAGTATATCAGTAATTTAATATTATGAAAAATTTAACCAATAAACAATAAGAAGGGATTAGTACACAAATGCTAGAGCAATAAACACCCAATTTAAAAATTGACCAGAAGGGGAAAGGAACTAGACATTCTGTTTATATCATGAAGAAGTATCGGCGCACGGACTTCATTTTTCTAGACCTGGTGAGCTGCATGGACTTTTTCCCGTAGTACGCTGTAATTTTTCGGCACGAGCCGCCACTGTTCGTCAGGCGAATGCTGGGTATATTAATTACATATACCGAATGTCCTGTCCTTCATTTCATCTCCATTATCATTTCTCATCACCTGTCATATGGTGGTCTCTTTCAGGTTAGAAGTGTCGGTGGGGGTCTCGGTGGTACATGGAAGGATTATATCCTCTTGGTAAACAATTCCTCCTCCGACAGGTCGGCTACGGGAATCTAACCCGGAGCTTCCGAATACGCGCCACAGACGAAGCCACCTGAGCGATCCGGATCGGTTTAGTGAGGATTGATAAGGACACTATCCAGTACGTTTTTACCCAACTAAATCTAGATAGGTTTATGGTTGCTAAATATTTAATAAACGTCGAGCAACATATGAATTATATTAGTACCATTCGTTTATTGGAGCTTATTTGTCTGAAACAGGGGTACCAATAGTGAATTACATTTTACTTGCATTGATCCAAAACAAATGTTTTTCTTGACGTACAAATTTGAGATTGAAGGAAATAAAATTTGCTTAGTTATAGTTTTCATTTAAAAACTCTAGCAACGAAACAGCTGAAGGATGTCTTTGGGGAAAGCGACATCTAGTGAGAACTTGGGAAACTGAAATGCACTGCACAGCCATCTGTTGTTATATTATGTTAACCAGGGAGAGAGAGCGAGATTAAAGTGAGTTAAGGTTAAGATTAATTGTGTGCGTGTTATTTACGCTCCTGAAATAAATTTCCACGTCCTCTGCAACAACGCCACTTAAAAAGCGCATTTCTTTGGATTTTCTTACAGTTTTTAATGTTATTTGCTTTGTAACTTTATGAAAACGGAAGCTATGTACATGTAAACATTGGGTTTACTCATGCGTTGCTTACGCAATCTTCATTTTACTTACATGTTCAACTAAATCAAATGTTTATAGAAAAAGATGATAAAATCTGTTCTACAATACAGGTAATAAATGTATTCAACTCTAAGATTCACATGTTCGTGCGACTATTCAATTCGTGTAAAGCAGAAGGCGATATACAGCACATACTTCCATCTGTGGATAGTAACTGGAACTACAGCTGACCCTGAGGGAGCTGGCGAGGCCGGCATCCTGTTTGCTCGCTTCAGCGGCAGATGTCAGGCAGACGTTAAAACAGACACAGAGAAGGTGCCGCGGCTCGAAAATTCCTCAGATGAGCTGGTTCGATCCTAAAATTATTCTATCATTACTAAAGAACAGCTACTTCAGCAGATTTTCTATCAATCCTATTTACATATCTTCACTTCACAGATATCTTTATTAATTTTCATCTCTTTATAAGACAAAAGGTTACGTATTTTGTTTCAAATACCAACTGCATTGGCAACTATATTTAAGGGTCATTTAATTTGAGGGTCACATGTTTATTAGCAACTATATAAGTTTACCTTATATGTAAAGAAAATAATTTAACGAAAGTTTGAATTTGCTGCTATCTTGTCCGCAATTTCAAATTAATAAGATTTCACATTAGTTCCACAATATATTTACATACGAGGGCTTAATTTGTCCTTCATTCACAGTAAGATTCGATATATATTTCTAAATATTTTAGCACTTTTCCACTTAGAAAGAAAGAACGAACGAACAAAAAAAGGAAGAAAGAACGAAAGAGAGAAAGAAAGAAACAAAGGAAGAAAGAAAGAAGGAAAGAGAGAAAGAAAGAAGAAAGGAAAGAGAAAAAGAAAGGAAGGGAGGCAGAGAGGAAGAAAGACAGAAAGAAAGAAGGAAGGAGGTTGATAGGGAGGTAGGGAGGAAGAAATAAAGAAGGAAAGAAAGAAAATGAGCAAATTTTCCTTAAAGGTAAACAGATTATAAAGTTTCTCCCTTAACTCCACCAGTATTTATATTTGCACATATTTTAAGGATAGTCATATAGATATTTAGAGGTCGGCCTGTAATTCTATCTTCCTACTAAGCTTTAGCAAAGAACTATACACATTTGCGTAGGTATATTAAACAATAAGAGTCCTCAAGAACCTTCACATTCAATAAAATTAAACGCAGAGGAAATTAATTTTTTCAACTCTAACTCTAATGTCGTGTATGATATTACTATCGAAATCAATTACCCAGCGGTCCACTTGTTTGGCAGTCCACTCCTCTGTTAGGTATTTATGAATTTTTTGGAACAATCTGTCCTTGTTAGTATTTTCATTTATTATTTCCTTCTTAATTGCTTTGCATTAGCCATTTTAAGCATGTGATCCCTCTGCAGTGTATTTTATTCTAAAATGCGAGAATTTTATATGTTTATATTTTGCATGTTGTTAGACTTTTCATTCGAAGTATTGTCCAAAATATCTTAATTTGTATTTTATTACGTTTCCTTCTACCATAAGCTGGTTTTAATTACGTCACAATTATTAATGGCCTTATATCTTTGTAAACTGAGGTTTTGGTAGACACCTTCTCCTTCACAAAGGATTAGTCTTATATTGGAAGATTCATTTTCTTTCACATTTTTTCTTCGTTTTTATTATTAGTTTCCTGTAAGATCCAAATTTTATTTTTATGTTGTTCCTGATGATATTGTCACTTTGTGGGTTCATAGAAATAAAATTCCAATTAGCCGAAGTTTTGAATGTTCTTTATTTCCGTCGAAATACACTGTTCAATTCTCACGTAACAACATTACATCACATATACACAGTCTTACAAGGTCAATGCCAATAACAAACAGCTGACTCTCGTGTTACAACTACACTCTCGTTACACACGACTCAACAAACTGTTTTACAAAAACTGTCCTGCTGGCGTGTCACAAGCACTTATATATCTCATTCATAATTCGAGAGACTTCTCGAGCAAATAACAAAAACAACTATTCTCTGTCAATCGAGGCATCTCTCGAAACTCCCAAACATAAAATCCTAGCTGTGCCGGCAAGTACTTTCACCTCTATGATAAACTATCCGTCTCTTGTTTATCAGCGCTATCGTTAATTTTCGGCGCTAGCTGACTAACAGTTCATTTGTGTACACTAGTCGTGATTGTTAACTTCTTGTGCAAGCTCGTGAAACATTATCCGCCGTTTTTTTGTTTTGTGCCTGGTGCCGGTACATTGGACCCGGCTTACAGGCTCTAAATTTACATGGGTTTATAATTCTTGGGGTGGTTTTTTATTGCATATTTACACTGCGCTTATCTTGCGCGCACACACACGCACACACACCTGGGCATACCACATACGTCCCAATATCACACGCACTACACTATACAGACTTGGCTATGTACAATATTTACAATGTTCGCAGTTACGCTGTGCGGCAGCAGGTAGCTGACTCCTGGGCTGCCGATGATGGCGGCCTCTGCCTGGGAGCGTGGCCTGAGCCAGGAAGGGTTGGGCGCGCATAATTTTGCAGACGTGTTGCTTTTTTATTTTTGTATTTCTTCAATATGCTTTGATTCTGGCGTGTTTTCGGTGCTTGGGTTCGCCTTTCACAATATTGTGTATGGTGGGGTTTTTATGGTGTCGGATGCGCGCTGAGATGGAAGAGGCACGTTTGTTGATGGCCTCGTTGATGTAAGGGACGTGGGTTTCTTGGTGAATGGTGGCAGTTGTTCGGATAGGAGCAGGCAGGATTTTGCGTAGGGATATATTTTGTAGGGTTTGGAGATACTTTAGGGTGGTGTTGGAGGCGTTGGCCCAGACCACGCAGGCGTACAGGACCACGGATAAAATAAAGGATCTATATAGGATGATCTTCGAGCGCAGCTTTAGCTGTTTGCTCCTAAATATGGGGTTGCAAATCTTTAATCGCTGCCGCCCTTTGTTGGCGCTATCTCTTAGGTGAGTGGTCCAATACATCGTGCGTGTCAACGTCACGCCGAGGTACTTGACCTGCTGACGACAGTGCAATATTTGACCATCGACCGTTAGGTCCATTGCCAAAGGGCGCCGCTTTGTAAAATGTATAAGCTGGCATTTGTTCGCATTAATTTTGATCTTCCAGTCATGAAGCAATGAAAGGAAGCGGTCAATGTACCGCTGCATCTCTAAAATGCCAAAACGTGGATTCTTATGATGGTTGTATATTGCAGTGTCGTCAGCATACATTGCAACTTTGCATCTGGCGTCCACGGGGAAGTCGTTAGTGAAGAGTATGTACAGGAAAGGGGAAATAATAGCCCCATTGTGGTACGCCAGCCTGCATCACTCTCTTCTTTGAGGAGGAGCGTCCTACTTGGACGTAGAAGCGCATGTTTTTTAAAAAATTATGCAGCAATGGCAGTGAATTTTGGAGGCCGGGAAACTGTCGGTGCAGTTTGTAAATCACACCGTTATGCCATCACCGATCAAATGCGGCTTCTACGTCCAAAAATAGCGCCAACGTTGAAGCCCCATTGTTAAATTGCTCGGTGACGTCATCCACTAGTCTTAAAAGTTGGTCTGTTGAGTGCCCTTTTCTAAAGCCAAATTGTGAATTTGAAATGTCAAGTGCCGCAATTTGTTTTTGGAGTCGAAATAGAATTATTTTCACGAGGAATTTACCAATAGTGGACAGGAGACTAATGGGGCGGTAATTTTGAGGTTGCCTGGTGCTGTTCCCATGCTTAGGGAGCATTACTACCTTGGCTCGTTTCCAAGTGTCAGGGAAATAATTTTGCTGCAAACAGGCATTGAAAATGTTTGTAAGTTGCACCAGGGCTTTTCTCGGGAGATGTTTCAGTTCCTCATTAGTCACCCTGTGCGGTCCGGCGGCTTTCCCATTAGGTAGCTTCATAATGAGCTTGTACACTTCCTGCGGCGTTGTGAGGGGCAGGTGTTGCTCATGCCTCTGTGCCACCCAGTTTTGTACCCAAGTCTGGACATCCCGTTCTAACTCGGGCTTCGTCGCTGGGTTTTCTGTAAATCTTGTTTCCAGACAAGTCTGCAAAGACCTCGGCTTTCTCCTCAGAGGAGAAGTGCAGGCCGAGGTGAGTGTGTAGCGCCTCAGTGCGTGAGTTAGTGCTCGAGGAGACTTTAAATACCTTTAATAATTTCCATAAAGAATGGTCCGAATGTGTGGTATTTAACATTTTCTGCTCCCACTGCTCAATTTTGTTTAATTTAATTTGTTGCCGAATGACGTTGCGTAGCCATTTTGCTAGCACTTTGTACTCAGGCTGGAGGGTAAGCCGCCAAAGTCTCTTCAAGCGTCGCCTCCTGGCAATGAGCTGCTCCACCTCAGGGTGCGTGCAAAATCTAGTCTATTTGTGCCAGTTTCCGCGACAATATTTAGATCCTAGAAAGGATTTTTTACATTGATTTCCTTTTCTACTGTAAATTTTACAGTCCTTTCTTACAGATTCAGTAATTTTAATGCATCATCTAAACGTTTAATCGGTACAGTTGCAAAGATGTCGTCAACATATCTGTACCAAACTTTGAAGATCAATGGGAAGGACTTTTTAGTTTGTGTTTCAAACGCACTCATAAATAAGTTAGCCCAAAAATGTTAAAGTGGATTGCCCGTTGATAACACTGATTTCTACTTGTAGTGTTTTCCACTAAAGCTGAAGAAGTTTTGTTCAATGCATATTTTTGTTAGTGAAATGTATTCTTCTGCTTCTATTGCTTACATTTCTATTGTAGTTTGCCACTTTTTTATAATGCCTATAATTTTTCTGTTGGTATGCTTGGAAACAAAGATGTGACACCAAATGAAACCGTTCTGTCATTTTGTCCAAATTTATATCTTTGATTTTCCCTACTAGATCTAAAGAGTTTTCTAAATTTGCACTTTCAAATTTTGGGAAACAATTGAATATATTTAGTAACCATTTGGCCAAATTATATGTGGGGGCATTTATGCTACAAGTATTAGGTCTCATGGATTTCCCTGTTTTGTGAATGTTTGGCAGCCCATATACTCATGGTAATGTTGGATTATCTACTTTAATTTTGTGAAATTCTTTTTTGTTGATTATTTTGCTCTCTTTTAGAGTTTTATTTGTGGTTTCAATTCACTACTTTAATGGGTTGGTGTCTACCTTTTGGTGATTATTAACTTCTAGCAAATCTTCCATCCTCTTAGAGTAATCTTCCTTCTCCAAAATTACTAGTTTATTTCCTTTGTATGCTTTAGTATAAGTAACTGGCTTCTTTTTAAGGGCTTTCATGATTTGGTTTCTAAAATTAATTTTCTTTTCATTTTTAGTTATATAGCTGAAGGATGTCTGTGGGGAAACCGACATCTAGTGAGAATTTGGGAAACTGAATTGCACTGCACAGCCATCTGATGTTATATTATTGTAACCAGAGAGAGAGAGAGAGAGAGAGAGAGAGAGAGAGGAGAGAGAGATTAAAGTGAGTTAAGGCTAACATTTATTGTGTGCGTGTTATTTACTCTCCTGAAATGACTACCAATTTCCACGTCCTCTCCAATAACGTCACATAGAAAGCGCATTTCTTTGGATTTTCTTCCAGCTTTTTGATGTTATTTGCTTAGTAACTTTATGAAAATGGAAGCTATGTACATGTAAACTATCGGTCTACTCGTGCGTTGCCTACGCAAACTTCATTTTACTTTCTATCAAATGTTTAAGGAAAAGGATGATAAAATCTGCATTCTACAATACAGGTATTAAATGTATTCAACTCTGAGATTCACATCTCCGTGCAAATATTCAATTCGTGTAAAGCACAAGGCATTGCACCTAATTCCATCTGTGGATAGTAACTGGAACTACAGCTTACCATGAGGGAGCTGGCGAGGCCGTCATCCTGTTTGCTCGCTTCAGCGGTAGATGTCAGGCAGACGCTAAAACAGACACAGAGAAGGTTGCACGGCTCGAAAACCCCTCAGATGAGCTGGTTCGATCCTGAAATGATTGTATCATTACTAAAGAACAGGCACTTCGGCAGATTTTCGATCAATCCTAATTACATATCATCACATCACAAATATCGTTATTAATTTTCATCTCCTTATAAGTCAAAAAGTTAGATATTTTGTTTCATATACCAACTGCATTTGAGGGCCACATGTTTATTAGCAACAATACAATATTACTCTATATGTAAAGAAAATAATTTAACGAAAGTTTGAATTTGCTGCTCTCTTGTCCGCAATTTCAAATTAATAAGATTTGACATTAGTTCCACAATATATTTAAATATGAGGGCTTAATTTGTCCTTAATTCGCAGTAAGTGAACTTAATGACACTAGCGACCAATTCGATATATATTTCTAATTATTTTAGCACCTTTGCACTTAGAAAGAAAGAAATAAGGTAAGAACGAAGGAAAAAAGAAAGAAAGAAGGAGATAAAGAAACAACGGACGAACGAAAGAACGAAGAAAGAAAGAAACTAAGAAACAAAGGAAGATAGAAAGAAGGAAAGAAAGAAAGACAGAAAGGAAGAAAGAGAGAAAGGAAGGACGGGAGGGAGGGAAGGAGGGAGGAAGAAAGAAAGAAAGAAAGGAAGGACGGGAGGGAGGGAGGGAAGGAGCGGGGAAGCGAGGAAGAAAGCAGGAAGGAAAGAAAGACAGAAAGAAAGGAAGAAAGAAAGAAGGAAAAGAAGAAAGAAAGAAAGAAAGAAAGAAAGAGAGAGAGAGAATGGAAGAAAGGATGGGAGGGAGGAAGGGAGGAAGAAAGAAAGAAAGAAAGAAAGAAAGAAAGAAAGAAAGAAAGAAAGAAAGGAAGGAAGGAAGGAAGGAAGGAAGGAAGAAGTAAAGGAAGAAACAAAGAAGGAAAGAAGGAAAGAAAGAAAGAAAGAAAGAAAGAAAGAAAGAAAGAAAGAAAGAAAGAAAGAAAGAAAGAAAGAAAGAAAGAAAGAAAGAAAGAAAGAAAGAAAGAAAGAAAGAAAGAAAGAAAGAAAGAAAGAAAGAAAGAAAGAAAGAAAGAAAGAAAGAAAGAAAGAAAGAAAGAAAGAAAGAAAGAAAGAAAGAAAGAAAGAAAGAAGGAAAGAAAGAAAGAAGGAAAGAAAGAAAGAAAGAAAGAAAGAAAGAAAGAAAGAAAGAAAGAAAGAAAGAAAGAAAGAAAGAAAGAAAGAAAGAAAGAAAGAAAGAAAGAAAGAAAGAAAGAAAGAAAGAAAGAAAGGAAGGTAGGGAGGAAGGAAGGAAGGACGGGAGGGAAAGAGGGAGGAAGAAAGAAGGAAAGAAAGAAAGAAATAAATAAAGAAGGAAGGAAGGAAGGAAAGAAAGAAGGAAAGAAATGAGGAAGGAAAGAAAGAAAGGAAGGAAGGAAGGAAGGAAGGAAGGACGGGAGGGAGGGAGGGAGGGAAGTAGGGAGGAAGGGAATATAATAATAAATTTAATAATAAATGTAATGATATATCTTTATCTTATTTAGTTAACGAAATAATTGTAATACACGTACATATGTTTTAATATTAAGACGTTTTCTAATTCTCTCCCTATAGGTTATTAAAATTTGTATAAATAAAGATGTTAATTAATACGGGAGGCAAGTAGGAAGGGAGAAAGAGAAGAAAGAAAGAAAGAGAGAGAGAGAAGGAAAGGAATAAAGAAAGAAGGAAAGAAAGAAAACAGGCTAAATATTCCTAAAAGGTAAACATATTATAAACTTTCGTCCTTAGCTCCACTAATATTTATATTTGCAAGTATTTTAAGGATAGTCATAGAGCAATTTGGAGGTCAGCCTGTAATTCTAGTTTCCTACTAAGGTTTAGCAAATAGCTATACACTTTTGCTTAGGTATATTAAACAATAAAAGAGTCCTCAAGAACCCTCACATTCAAGAAAATTAACCGCAGAGGGAAAGAAATACAGGAAGGTGTCGGTTTTTTATTTCTAACTCAAACGTCGTGTATGACATTACTATCAAAGTCAATTACACATCTGTCCACTTGTTTGGCAGTCCAGTCCTCTGTTAGCTATTTACGGATGCTTTGGAACAATCTATCTCTGTTAGGATTTCCATTTATTATTTGCTTTTTAATCGCTTTGTATTCCCCATTTATCCATATGATCCTTCTACAGTGTGTTTTATTCTAAAATGCGAGAATTTTATATGTTTATATTTTGCATGTTGTTAGACTTTTCATTCGAAGTATTGTCCAAAATATCTTAATTTGTATTTTATTACGTTTCCTTCTACCATAAGCTGGTTTTAATTACGTCACAATTAATAATGGCCTTATGCATTTGTAAACTGAGGTTTTGGTAGACACCTTCTCCTTCACAAAACGTTAGTCTTATATTCGACGATTCATTTTCTTTCACATTTGTTCTTTGTTTTTATTATACTTCATTAACTTAAAAAATTCAAGTTTGACACACTTCCACATATCGAATAGCCCTGAACCAATTTTTACTTCTTTAATACATTTATAATTTAGTTTAGAAGTTTAGATACTCGAAATTGTTTCTTGCCTTCTTGAAGCCATTTTATTTGTTGTTTAATTTCCTCTTATTTTGTATCTAGTCTTATTTAATCTTTGGTAATTAAAATAGTTTTATTACCACACATGTGTCTCCTATTAACTCGGGCTAAAACCTTGAAGCCCGCCTCGGTACCTTAGTGGCAGCATGTCTGCCTCACGTTCAAGTGGTCCCGAGTTCGTATCTTCGTCAGGGTGAGTTCCGGTATAAATTTTTCCGGGGTTTTCCGTTATCCTGAAAGTCGAATGTCGGATAGCGCAAAGCTCTATGGAACCTGTACTCATTTGAGCAATATTTCACCAATTCCATTCATCGTCCGATATGACTTAACGTTGAAGGACGTAGATTACAAAAACAAAAACAAAATAGAAAAACAAACGAGGTTTTATGTGTAACACACATTCATGCAGATATTTTATGTCCACGTCCTTTATTTTATCTTAGTGTTATAAATAAAAATTCATCTATAATGGAAACCACGTTTTTCATTACAGAATTCAGGTCCTCATCAACTTTATTTGCCTTCCTGGTTACTACAGCTATGAATTTGATTTTTGTTAAATAAGCCTGAAGCTTTCCTGGAGACGAATACGCTCACTTTCTTCTCGGGCAGCAAGCCAGGTGAAAAGACGATTAGATATCAACGTTTTGGAAGTCTGCATCTCTCCCATCATCATGACATTTATAAAATGTTATAACCTCAAATGAAATACTGGATATAATACAAATATAAACAAAGACAAAACACTATCAAAATTCGCATTACAGAACAAAAGACTGTTTTCAGTAAATTAAATGCCAGGTCAGGAGATGGCGTGAGTATAGAAAATTGTGTCAAAGAAAAGTAACTACTTAACTTGATTATCAAGCTGTATTCATCTTTGCTTCTTAATTCGATGGATTTCCATTTTTAAGGCCGGTTTCCAATATGAGCTGAATTCAAATCCAGCATCACGATTAATCGTGCTAATTTCAGAGGAAATCGCCAAAGCCTCCTTAATTCTGCACTCCCAGTAACTGTTGCATTTTGCCAAGATGGTCGTGTCCCGAAAGATAGCGCTATGGTCGTTATCAGAACAATGCTCCGTCAGCCCAGACTTCTCACTTTGCCTTAAATGAATGCTCCGTTCATGTTCGATATTCTAGTAACGATGGTCCTTCCGGTTTGTTCTATATACAGTGTCCCACTTCACAGGGAATGCAGTGCACTCTCGGAACTTGCAAGTCCTGTTTGTCTTTCACTGGCCTCAACAAATGTTTACTCTTCGGAGGTGGCTTGTGGATGGCCCTGGTTGTGTATTTGGCAAAATTCTGCTGATTCTGCCGGATATACTGCTGGTAAATGGGATGTAGGCTGTAGCGGTAGGCTTATCTGATGCTTGCTGTAATAGAGGTTTCCCTTTCCTAGCTTTGGTGATCGAGGCTGCTGATTCTGCCGGATAGACTGCTGGTAAATGGGATGTAAGCTGTAGCGGTAGGCTTATCTGATGCTTGCTGTAATAGAGGTTTCCCTTTCCTAGCTTTGGTGATCGAGGCTGCTGATTCTGCCGGATATATTCCCAGTAAACGGGATGTAGGCTGTAGCGGTAGGCTTATCTGACGCTTGCTGTATTAGAGGTTTCCCTTTCCTAGCTTTGGTGATCGAGGCTACTGATTCTGCCGGATAGATTGTCGGTAAACGGGATGTAGGCTATAGCGGTAGGCTTATCTGACACTTGCTGTATTTCAGGTTTCCCTTTCCTAGCTTTGGTGATCGAGGCTACTGATTCTGCCGGATAGATTGCCGGTAAACGGGATGCAGGCTGTAGCAGTAGGCTTATCTGACACTTGCTGTATTACAGGTTTCCCTTTCCTAGCTTTGGTGATCGAGGCTACTGATTCTGCCGGATAGATTGCCGGTAAACGGGATGCAGGCTGTAGCAGTAGGCTTATCTGACACTTGCTGTATTACAGGTTTCCCTTTCCTAGCTTTGGTGATCGAGGCTACTGATTCTGCCGGATAGGTTGCCGGTAAACGGGATGCAGGTTGTAGCGGTAGGCTTATCTGACACTTGCTGTATTACAGGTTTCCCTTTCCTAGCTTTGGTGATCGAGGCTACTGATTCTGCCGGATAGGTTGCCGGTAAACGGGATGCAGGCTGTAGCAGTAGGCTTATCTGACACTTGCTGTATTACAGGTTTCCCTTTCCTAGCTTTGGTGATCGAGGCTACTGATTCTGCCGGATAGATTGCCGGTAAACGGGATGCAGGCTGTAGCAGTAGGCTTATCTGACACTTGCTGTATTACAGGTTTCCCTTTCCTAGCTTTGGTGATCGAGGCTACTGATTCTGCCGGATAGGTTGCCGGTAAACGGGATGCAGGTTGTAGCGGTAGGCTTATCTGACGCTTGCTGTATTACAGGTTCCCTTTCCTAGCTTTGGTGCTGGAGGCTTCAACCTCATATTCGGAGTAGCCGTTTTGACGGAAAGTGAGTCTCAGTTGCTGTAATTCTTGTTTTAAGTGGCTGGGATCAGAGATAGACAAATCTCTGTGGGCCAGTGTATTGAGAACTTCAAGTCGTTGAGACTTATGATGGAAACTATACAGTATACAGTATACAGCATGCCCCAGTGTACCGTGGAATTTTTTTTTAACAAAAATATCCAGGAATTAATTTTTGTTGACTGGCTTCATACCATGCTTCATGCTTTATTAAGGACTATAAAACCGAGGGAGTTGGTTTAGCCGGTTTCTTCTGTTGCTCGCATTCCGGAAGTCCAGGTTCGATTCCCGTGGCCGAAATACCTGCCCCAATTTTTCGGATTAATTATCATGCGAATGCTGGGTAAGTTAATTGCATCCTAGGGATTTCCTATTGCTCCATTTCATCTCCAGCGTAGTCTGGTACTGTCCAAAGCTTTTAAGTTTGAAAAGAGTAGCAGTCAAGTGTTTCCTACAGTCGGACCTCTTGGTAACCATCTATGTCAGTCTAATTATGCAGTTTGTCTTATCTTTAGACTGTTATGACATTTAAAGAACAGAACTGTCATCCTGATTTTCTTCCCCATATTTCAACAAAGCTTTATAGAACATTACATCTTATTATTAAGGTAGCCTCATGCTTGAGGTCGTGAAAAACAACCCTGATAACTTTCTTTATTTAGCTAGGGAAAGTTTTGTCACACCAATCACTTTCAATTTTTGAGCTTGTGGTAGATGGTTCCTTTAAACAATTAACACCTAATTTGTACAAGGTCATTGGACTCCATCTTAACGCGAAAAAGTTCAGAGCAGTCCATGGATTGCATTGAAATTTATAACAAGAATGTGAATGAAAAACCGTGGCAAGGTCACATGCTGAGGTCTAAGGTTAATTACTGCGACAAACATGACCTCGCATTTAACTGGTCAAGACATCGCATTCCAGAACTAGCAGCACAAATAAGGATCGCTTCTGCAACAACTGTTGGCACTAAATGAAGAGTTATGTGCTCTAAATTGATGAATGCAAGAGAAATGTTTTATATTGTCCGAGGCTTCAGTGGGTCGTTGTTACTGCAGTAAGGAGAGAGAGGGAGGGATGGAGAGAGGGAGGGACAGAGGGAGGGAGAGAGGGAAAGAGAGACTACTTAGTAATTCACGATAAAGTACAGGGTAGCACACGAAATGTCACACATTGAAAATTGTTTATATAAATTTTAATAAACAAAGTATTTCTTCAGAATGCATAGGCTCAGTGAGCATGGAGCACATGTTCTGTTATTCTCGAAAAAATGTGATAGCCACTCGCAATTATTGCCTGGGTGGCTCAAACAAAAATATGAGGGGGATTAATATCCAAGCAGTGCGGCTGCCACAGTGAAACGTACTAAACGTTCTGGATATCGATGGGACATCAAGTGGTGCCCAAAATGTGGTGCAGAAAATCCAGAATAACTTCTGCTCTACAAGGGTGGTCTGAAAAGTTTCCGAACTTAATATAAAGATGGCACCAGTAGGGGAGGGGATCCGTCCTCTTCAGCTGCCGTGGTGCGGGCGCTGCGGATCCCTAGCGCTCGTGGTATCTCTGACGTTACTAGAGGAACCTCGGACCAAACATTCGAGCCCCTCCCTGATTGGGAGCTGTTCGGATTGGGTTGGACTCGGAGGCGCAGTGTGTTCGCGACACCCACGGGAAATTTTTGTAAATCCGGCCAGGCTACGGCCGCCCGGAGGGCATAGAGGGTTACCTAATAAGTCCCTGGTACTAGCCTGCAGAGCTAGTAGGTGTGCTAGATCACCAAGCGGCCCCGCCGAGATTTTTGGTAGTCTTCCCTGCGCGTTAGTGGCGTAACCACTTCCACCCGTCTTGATTTTCGAGTCGATGGGGGGCTTTTTAGACTCCAGCTATTGCCCTATGTAAAGAGCACCGCAGCTTCGGCTCCCGGGTAGAAGGAAGCCTGGGTCCTTGGTCCTACGGGTCCATGACTAATGAGAGTAGAACTTCCAGACCAGCAGACCAGCAGAAGAGTCGAGTCGTCCAGGGAGTGTTTGCTGCCCAGCACCTAGCCGCTTAATGCGTCTTTATTTGGGCAGTATAAAAGAGTCATCTTTTGTCTCAGGCGGTTCTCTTCGGCAGTGGTATATCTAGCCTTATGCGCGCTGTTGCCCCGTGGGGGGGGGGATGCGCCCAGTGCTGGCTTCGCTCTTTTCCGCCTGCCTGTGAGGCATCTGAGCACAGTCCGCTTGACAGGATAGAGGGAAAGGAACAATGTTTAGGTATTGGACTTACCAAGCCCATTTCTGGGTTTGGGGGTTTGAAGTTAGGGGAATGTGGCCCTGTTCAGTTCTAGTTACCCAAAGCATCTTTGGTAACCGGTAGCTCGGTCGGCGGCGAGGAGCTCTGTGGTCGTAACGGGCAAGGGTGTTCACCAGGATGTTTGGATGGGAGTCCAGCTTATCGTAGATGGTGCGGGATCTCTCCCGCACAACATCCACGGTGTACGTGACCCCGGAGTACGTATGAAGGATGTGGGACAGGAATCTACGCCCGGTATCATAGATCATGCGCAGTGCCCTGTTCTGGACGTGCTGTAGTCTGCGAATATTGGTGGGAGCCCCTGATCCCCAGACTTCGCAGCCGTACAGAATCAGGGGCGGAATAATCGTCCGATATAGGTGTAGTTTGAGGCACGTTGGCATGGTGGATTTAAGAATTGGGTATAACTGCGTTAGCGCTGCATGCCCTTGTCCGGCTTTGAACCGGACGTGAGGTGCATAGGTGAGACCGCGATCGTGGTGGACGCCAAGGTATTTGGCAGTGGGAACCCAAGGTATTTGGCAGTGGGAACCCAAGGGATTTGCCTCTGCCTTAAACCTCAGCGACCAATCCGGTCGCCCAGCTCGGACCTTAGCCTCTGGCGTAAATATAATATATAAATATAAAGATGGCAGCACTCATAAATAAAATGTAGTTAATTTCGTTGTTCGTCTGTTGACAGTTACTCACCAAAGTGTCAGCCATTTTGGACGTTCAGTTGTTATGTAACAGTCGTTAGAGTGAGTTGATGTAAGTGTTTTCATGAAACTGGACAATATCGAGTATCGAGCTGTCAATAAATATTTGTTTTTCAAAGGCAATATGCCTACGCAAATAAAATATGACTTGGATTCTGTGTATGTGGACTCAGTACCATCTTTGCCACAGTAAAAGTTTAGGCAGCTGAATTTAAACGTGGCCGTAAAAGCTTGGGAGACGATGAACATTCGGGACGTAACGAACTGCATTTAACGACGAAAATATCGCCAAGGTTTACCAAATGGTGCTAGACGACCGCCGAGTTAAACTGAGAGAGATAACGGAAGTTATGAACATGTCAAAAGAAAGTGTTTGTCACATATTAAATCAACATTTTGACATGAGAAATATGTACGCGCGTAGGGTGCAAACATTTGCTCACGTTAGACCAAAAACGAGTTCTAATGAACATTTCCAACGCTCTGTTGGCGTGCTTTAGATGGAATAAATACGATTTTTGGCGTCGATTGGTTACTGTAAATGAAACTTTGATACTCATTATATCCCCGAAACAAAAGTACAGTACAAACCGTGGATTGCAAAGGCGGAACCGACTCCAAAAAAGCTAAACTTTTTTTTTTTTGGACTGGGAAGCTGATGGTCACTGTTTTTGTTCTTTTCGGCGGGATAGTCATGGAGTTATTTTAATCGATTACCTTCAAAATCAAAAACCATTACAGAAGCACACTACGCATCATTACTTGACAAGTTGAAGGCAGAACTTGCCTGGAAAACAGCCACATTTACACTAAAAAAAATCTGTTTCACGAAGTCAACGCACCGCCTGACACTTCAGCGGTTGCAATGGCGAACATCCACGAATTACGGTTTCAACTGCTTGACTCACCAGATCTAGCCACAAGCATTTGTTCCCTCGTATGAAAACTGAGCTCGGGGGACTAAGATTTTCGTCAAATGAGAGGGCATATCACGTTCCTGGACAGATATTTTGCAGAGAAAAACGCTGAGTACTATTTGGAAGGGTTACATGGATGGGAACATCGCTGGGAGAAGTGTGTATTGTTACAAGGAGACTATGTTGAAAAACGTCGAGTACTATGTGGACGGGTTACAGAGATGGGAGCATCGCTGGGAGAAGTGTGTAGAGTTACAAGGAGACTATGTTGAAAAACGCCGAGTACTATTTGGACGGGTTACAGAGATGGGAGCATCGCTGGGAGAAGTGTGTAGAGTTATAAGGAGACTATGTTGAAAAAAGCCGAGTACTATTTGGACGGGTTACAGAGATGGGAACATTGCTGGGAGAAGTGTGTAGAGTTACAAGGAGACTATGTTGAAAAACGCCGAGTACTATTTTGACGGGTTACAGATATGGGAGCATCGCTGGGAGAAGTGTGTAGAGTTACAAGGAGACTATGTTGAAAAACGTCGGGTACTACTTGGACGGGTTACAGAAATGGGAGCGTCGCTAGGAAAAGTGTTAGTTACAAGGAGACTATGTTTAAAAACGTCGAGTACTATTTGGACGGGTTACAGAGATGGGAGTATCACTGGGAGAAGTGTGTAGAGTTACAAGGAGACTATGTTGAAAAACGCCGAGTACTATTTGGACGGGTTACAGAGACGTTAGCATCACTGGGAGAAGTGTGTAGAGTTACAAGGAGACTATGTTGAAAAACGCCGAGTACTATTTGGACGTGTTACAGAGATGGGAACATCGCTGGGAGAAGTGTGTAGAGTTACAAGGAGACTATGTTGAAAAACGCCGAGTACTATTTGGACGGGTTACAGAGATGGGAACATCGCTGAGAGAAGTGTTTATAGTTACAAGGAGACTATGTTGAAAATCGTCGAGTACTATTTGGACGGGTTACAGAGATGAGAACATCACTGGGAGAAGTGGATAGAGTTACAAGGAGACTATGTTGAAAAACGTCGAGTACTATTTGGACGGGTTACAGAGATGAGAACATCGCTGGGAGAAGTGTGTAGAGTTACAAGCAGACTATGTTGAAAAACGTCGAGTACTATTTGGTCGGGTTACAGAGATGTGAGCATCGCTGGGAGAAGTGTGTATAGTTACAAGGAGACTATGTTGAAAATCGTCGAGTACTATTTGGACGGGTTACAGAGATGAGAACATCACTGGGAGAAGTGTATAGAGTTACAAGGAGACTATGTTGAAAAACGTCGAGTACTATTTGGACGTGTTACAGATATGGGAGCATCGCTGGGAGAAGTGTGTAAAGTTACAAGCAGACTATGTTGAAAATCGTCGAGTACTATTTGGACGTGTTACAGATATGGGAGCATCGCTGGGAGAAGTGTGTAGAGTTACAAGCAGACTATGTTGAAAATCGTCGAGTACTATTTGGACGGGTTACAGAGATGAGAACATCACTGGGAGAAGTGTATAGAGTTACAAGGAGACTATGTTGAAAAACGTCGAGTACTATTTGGACGGGTTACAGAGATGGGAGCATCGCTGGGAGAAGTGTGTAGAGTTACAAGCAGACTATGTTGAAAATCGTCGAGTACTATTTGGACGGGTTACAGAGATGAGAACATCACTGGGAGAAGTGTATAGAGTTACAAGGAGACTATGTTGAAAAACGTCGAGTACTATTTGGACGTGTTACAGATATGGGAGCATCGCTGGGAGAAGTGTGTAGAGTTACAAGCAGACTATGTTGAAAATCGTCGAGTACTATTTGGACGGGTTACAGAGATGAGAACATCACTGGGAGAAGTGTATAGAGTTACAAGGAGACTATGTTGAAAAACGTCGAGTACTATTTGGACGGGTTACAGAGATGGGAGCATCCCTGGGAGAAGTGTGTAGAGTTACAAGGAGACTATGTTGAAAAACGTCGACTACTATTTGGATGGGTTACAGAGATAGGAGCATCGCTGGGAGAAGTGTGTAGAGTTACAAGGAGACTATGTTGAAAAACGCCGAGTACTATTTGGACGGGTTACAGAGATGGGAGCATCGCTGGGAGAAGTGTGTAGAGTTACAAGGAGACTATGTTGAAAAACGCCGAGTACTATTTGGACGGGTTACAGAGATTGGAGCATCGCTGGGAGAAGTGTTTAGAGTTATAAGGAGACTATGTTGAAAAACGCCGAGTACTATTTGGACGGGTTACAGAGATGGGAACATTGCTGGGAGAAGTGTGTAGAGTTACAAGGAGACTATGTTGAAAAACGCCGAGTACTATTTGGACGGGTTACAGAGATGGGAACATTGCTGGGAGAAGTGTGTAGAGTTACAAAGAGACTATGTTGAAAAACGCCGAGTACTACTTGGACGGGTTACAGAGATGAGAGCATCGCTGGGAGAAGTGTGTAGAGTTACAAGGAGACTATGTTGAAAATCTGAAAATCTTCCGACCTAATAAGAATACAAGACTTTTTTCCTTTACTATGGCTTCAACTGGTGAAATGTTCTGTGGAGTCACAGTTCCTTGTGTCTGTCCTGAACGTGGAGCATCTTCCACTGAAATCACACCATTTGCGAACTTCCTACTTCATTCCTAGACTTGCGGTTGTGACAAACATGCATCACCGTACTGAACCTTCATTCGTAGACGAATTTCAATAGGTTTGACACCTTACCTACGCAAAAACCGACTACCACAACTCTGTTCTTCCCTCGTTCAAGGCTTAAATGGGGCGGACGTCTTTATACTGCTATTCATCTACACTATGCTGCCAACTACAGGCCATTCTGCATGCTGTTTATAGCACGCTTACCAACTTACAGGATAATGGCGCGAAATTTCTATTTGTTATTACAAGTTTAAGGTTTTCAAATGAATCTCCTTCGTATAACAAACAAATTACACATCTTTTACTTGTCCATCACCAAATGACTTAACCACATTGTTTCAATTACCAGTAACGGTAATATTATATAACTTTTAACTCGCGTTGCGTCATCTCACGACCAACCTAATTTTACACTTTCACTACGTAGAAATTAATCCTTTCGTAATAATTCCAAATTAGTTTCTAATATTTAGGAACATGTAATAACCGCTATATAGTGAATACGAAAGTTGTGCTTAGCGTCAAGAAGTTTGGTAAATCTGTGCAAGCAGATTAAACAAAATTAGTTCTCTCTTTAACGGGAATGTTTATAGAAATTCAGGGCAAGAGGTGTGCCTCTACATTGCTTTTCTGTTAAACCATTTTAGGCATATTACACAGAAAGCTCTTTGAGCTCATCCGGAGGCTTCAAGCATAAAATTTAATTTTAAAAAGAGGTGTTTGTTTGAGCGGTGTAGAAGGTTTAAAACGTCAGTAATGATTTCCTTTAGTCATGTTAGGGCATACGAAGTCAAATGCAAAAGAGTGGAAACATATTTAATGAGCTAATTTGTCTACATTAATAACTTATTTGAACAATCATCTGCAGTACTTTACATTTTGTTCTGTATAGTCTTCCTGTAACTCTATTTGCAGTAGGAGGCCTTGTTAGGTCGAAGTTAATACTGTAATTTGTAAACTTTTCGAGGGCATTACCCTTTGCAGTCCACTTAGTATCTGTACTCCCTTGAGTGATCGCAAGGAAACAGTTAATCATTTAACACAAGACCTGAACCTTTCCTGGCATCGAATATGCTCACTTTCTTCTTGGGAAGCAAGCCAGGTGAACAGACGATCAGATATTGTCGCAAAGCCGTTATCTACGATAGCGCGGCTAGTGTACACAAAGAGCCGGCAAATAACGATAGCGCTGATAAATAACAGACTGATAGTGTATCACGGAGATAAAGACTTGCCGGCACAGATAGGATTTATTTCAGTTTGTTTAGGATAGTTTGGAAAGTTCCAGTTATATCTTCACTTCCGTCCCCTTCAGCTGCCCTGGTGCGGGCGCTGCGAAACCTTAGCACGCCTGGTACCTCTGACGTTACTATAGGAATCTCGGGCCGAAGTGCCGAGCCCCTCCCGTAGGGGAGCTGTTCGGATTGGGCTGGATTCGAGGGGGCAGTGTGTTCCCGACACCCACGGGGAATTAGGTACCTCCGGCCAGGCTACGGCCGCCCGGAGGGGGTAGAGGGTTGTCAAAAAGGTCCCGGGTACTAGCCTGCAGAGCTAGTAGAAGGTGCGCTAGATCACCAGGCCGCCCCACCGAAGTTTTCGGTAGTCTTCCCTGCGGGGTTGACGCGCGTAAGTGGTGTATCCACTTACATCCCGTCTTGACATTGTGCTCAGCGGCGGGGGATTAAGAAATCAGGTATTGCCCTACGGAAAAAGTCCCGGAGGGGGTAGAGGTTTGCCCAAGAAGTCCCGGATACTTGCCTGTAGAGCTAATAGAAGGTGCGCTAGATCACCAGGCGGCCCCGCCGAGGATGATGATGATGATGATCAGCGCCCTTTAAAAAACTAGTCATGGCAAAAGCCACATATGAAAATTTCTAAAAACTATACAAGTGTAACAAAACCTATTAAAAATACACGTACATAAAAAACATCAATCAAAACCTACTAAAAATTTCGGTAACTAAATCCTAAGGGCGCTCAACTACGGCGGTCATCAGCGCCCTTTAAAAAACTAGTCATGGCAAAAGCCAGATATGAAAATTTCTAAAAACTATACAAGTGTAACAAAACCTATTAAAAATACACGTACATAAAAAACATCAATCAAAACCTACTAAAAATTTCGGTCGCTAAATACTACACTAGACAAGAATCTAAAAACGTTCTCCACGGGTCTCCACGCACGGCCTACACGTGGGTAGGCCTGTTGACCGTCTCCCTCATCCACGAAGAGGAGCCCACACGAGGGAGACTGTTGCCTCGGGACCCCGGGTGTGCCAAACCCGTATCTACCGAAGTAGGACCCTGGGGGGGGGGGGCACCGAGGTTTTCGGTAGTCTTCCCTGCGGGGTTGACGCGCGTAAGTGGCGTATTTACTTCCATCTCGTCTTGACGTTGTGCTCAGCGGCTGGGGAGGGGGCTTTTTAAGAAATCAGATATTGCCCTATGGAAAGAGTCCCGGAGTATCCATCGCTCCCTGGTCGAAGGAGGCCCGTGTCCTTGGTCCTACAAGTCCAGGACTAATGGGAGTAAACCCTCTGCACATAACACACATTTTTATTGACAGAGAAAAGTTGTTTTTTTATTTGCTCCAGAAACCTCTCGAATTTATCAATGAGGTATTTAAGAGAGCATCGACTCGCCAAGAGTGAGTCGCGAACATCCGTAGGCAGTAAACAGCTGTAGTCGATGAACAGATGTAGTCGACTTTGGCAGATTGTGTGGTGTATGTGACGTAATGCTGTTACGTGAGAATTGAACAGATGATTTCTAAGGAAATAAAGAACATTTGGAACATCTGCAACTCGGACTTTTATTTCTACGAGCCCACAAAGTCACAATATCGACGTTTCCGTCGTGTGTATCGCTCCCATCAACAGGACATTTATGAAATGTTATAACCACAAATGAAACACTGGATATAATAGAACTATAAATAAAGACAAAACACTATCAAATTTGGTATTACTCAACAAAAGACTGTTTTCTGTAAATTAAATGCCAGATCAGTAGATGGCGTGCATTAAGAAAATTAATTGGGTCAAAGAAACCTAGCTACTTAACTTGATGATCAAGTTGTATTGATCTTTGCTTCTTAAATTGACGGGTTTCCCCTTTTAGGCCGGTTTACAAGAGGAGCTGAACTGAAATCTAGCATCACGATTAACCATGCTCCTTTCAGAGCGAATCGCCAAAGCCTCCTTAATTTTCCGCTCCCAGGAACCGTTGCATTTTGCCCAGATGGTCGTCTCCCGAAAATTCGGCTCTATGGTCGTTTTCAAAACAATGCTCTGCCATCTCAGACTTCTTAGGTTGCAATAAACGAATGCTGCGTTCATATATATAAGGGTTGTCCAGAAAGTAAGCTCTGTTTCAACTTATCTCCACTGCAGCGCTGCGATCGCAGATCCGCACATGCGCGGTAGACGCTCTGTATCAAGGAGAAGAAACGTACGCCATTGTGAGACCACTGCCAGCCACGTGCGCTTTGTTGTGCTTGTTTACAATGTCGGTGTTTATTGAAAATCCCGCCGCTTGTGAAATCAGATCTGTGATTCGTTTTCTGAATGCTACGAAATTGCCCAATACAGAAAAAACGTCAAGGAATGTTGTCAAAAAGTGTTGTGTTTATTCACGACAACGCACGACCACACACTGCAAATGCGACGAAAAGCATCCTACAGAGATTTGGCTGGGATTTGTTTGACCACACCTCGTACAGCTCTGACCTCGCTCCTAGCGACTTTCGTCTGTTTTTGCATCTACAATATTTCCTTAGCGGTTAACACTTAAACAATGACGAAGATCTCAAAGAAAATGTCTCCAACTGGTTGAAGACACAGGCGGCAAACTTCTATGCAGAAGGTATACAAAAACTTGTGGCTCGCTATGACAAATGACTGCAAAATTTTGGCAGTTATGTCGAAAGGTAGTTTAAGAGTTATAGAATTTTGTAAAATAAATAACCTTTCTGTATCTGTACACAGTTTAATTTAATTGCCAAACAGATTTCACTTACTGGACGTACATCGTGTATATATGAGCGTCAGATAAGCCTACCGCACAGGTTGTATCCCGATTACCGACTATCTCTCCGGCAAAATCAGCAGAATCCTTGCCAAATACAACATTAGGACCATCCAAAAGCCACCTCCGAAGATTAAACATCTGTTGAGACCAGTGAAAGACAAACTGGACTTCCAAGTTCCGGGAGTGTACCACATTCCCTGTAAATGTTAAACCACATTCCTTGTGAATGTGGGACACCGTATATAGGAAAAACCGGAAGGACCACCTTTACCAGAAAAAACGAACATGAACTGAGCATTCGTTTAATGCAATCTGAGAAGTCTGGACTGACAGAGCATTGTTTTGATAACAACCATAGAGCCAACTTTCGGGAGACGACTATCTTGCCAATATGCAACAGTTACTGGGAGTGGAGAGTTATAGAGGCTTTGGCGATTTCCTCTGAAAGGAGCACGCTAAATTGTGATGCTGGATTTCAGTTTAGCTGCTCTTGGATACCGGCCTTAAAAATGAAATCTATCGACTTAAGAAGCACAGATCAACACAGCTTGATAATCAAGTTAAGTAGTTACGTTTCCTTGACCCAATTAATTTTCTATATTCACGCCATCCCTTGATCTGTCATTTAATATATGTAATGCGAATTTTGAGAGTGTTTTGTATTTGTTTCTACTTGTGTTATATCTAGTGGTTTATTTGTGGTTATTGCACATAATAAATATCTTGATTATGGGAGCGATGCACTCTCCCTAAACGTCGATTTCTAATCGTCTTTGCACCTGGATTGCTTCCCGAGAAAAATGTGCGCAAATACGAGGTATGTTTTTTAAGTCAGTACCGTTTTGCGATTCCGCCGCCGCCGCGATACGGTAGGCGTTCCGCGCATGCGTGCTGGTTACCTACATCACTTGTCTACGCACTGACGCCATTACAGTCTCAGTCTTCATTGTATACGTTGGTTACTGAGTGTTTTAAGATTCCTCCGACATTCGTGAGTCCCGCCGACTGTGAAGTACGGGCTTTTATACAATTTCTTAGTGCTGAAGGTGTAAAACCGAGCGATATTTATCGTGAGATCTGTGAAGATTACCGACTGAACATTATGAGTGATGGAATGGTAAGGAAATGGTTGAGAACATTTAAAGATGGCCGCACAAATGTGCATGATGTAGAACGGAGTGGGCGTCCTTCGGTCGTTAATGAAGATTTGGGGCAGAAAGTGGACGAAAAGGTGAGAGAAAACGGACGCTTTACAATTTCATCATTGTGCGACTATTTTCCTCAATATTCTCGTAGTGGTTTGTATCGCATTGTGACCGAGAACTTGAAGTACCGGAAATTGTGTTCATGTTGGGTTCCGACAATGTTGACGGATTTGCACAAAACCCAACGTTTAGGCAGTGCATTGACTTTCCTTGAGCGGTACCACAATGAAGGTGAATATTTTCTAGACCAAATTGTTACTGGTGACGAAACATGGGTGGTCTACGTCACACCAGAATCGAAACAACAATCATGGAATGGCGACATTCATCATCACCCACAAAAGTGAAGTTTAAGCAAACAATTTCTTCCCGGAAAATCATGTGCACAGTTTTTTGGGACAGAAAAGGAGTATTGCTAGTGGAGTTTCTGCCTCGTAATTAGACAATCAATGCAGCGTCTTATTCTGAGACATTGAACAATCTTCGACGTGCAATCCAGAACAAAAGATGTGGCAAGTTGAGTAAGGGTATCGTTTTTCTGCATGACAATGTCCGTCCACATGTGGCTAATCGGACCAAAGATCTCATTAAATCTTTTCAATGGGAAACTCTAGATCATCCTCGATACTGCCCTGATCTGGCGCCCAGCGACTACCATTTGTTCCTGTACTTGAAGAAACATCCGGGCGGTCAGCGTCTTCAAGACGATAACGAAGTCAAAACAGTTGTGATACAGTGGTTAACACGTCAGCCGTCAGAATTTTATGAGGAGGGTATTCAAAAACTGGTGCCACGTTATGACAAGTGCCTCAATATTCACGGAAATTATGTAGAAAAGTAGATTAAGGTGCAGGCTTTCATGTAAGAGTACAACTATTGTGATATCTATGCATGTCTTTTTTAAATTCCGAAACGGTACCGACTTAAAAATCATGCCTCGTAATTTGCTTATATTTTGGAAAACATAATCCTGTTTGACAATTCAAGGCAGTAACGAAGAATATCTCTCAAATGACTGAGCACAAATTTTAAGATTGTATTTTGCGAGGTAATTTACAATTATACAAACATCATTCGGAATCAAAAACATTGCATATATTTCCTGAAAAATTTTCCTTATAAAAATGACTTAAATGCCTGACGATTGCATAGCTATTTTTCGAGAAAACAAATTATATTATCAGATTGTGGATAATTTCATTTGAATCTCTCCCTGCTCTTGCTGATTCCTTGCTTTCACCTACACAAAACAGAGGAAAATCGCCAGTAGAAGAAAAATGCTTCGAAATGTAATCACAGAATTGTAGAACATATTTATATATCCCTAGGGAGCCAACTGGTGTGCGGCTATAAATCTACCTGTATGGCTCAATAAGTTACACAGCCAGTTCGAACCAGCCCTCCCTACATATGCAGTTTACCATTTAGAATTCTGTTTCCGTCAAAGGCTAGCTCCCTTGCTTGCCCTCAAAGTTTTCTATCACTCAGGAATTGAACAACTTTAGCTTTTAGAACTTCTAATGTGACCTTAGTGCCATAATATCAGATAACTTACACGATAGTTACTTTTATAAGTTGAAACTTAGCTGGAGAGTAGCCTTACCTCTGTCTATTTTGAAATTTTAACTTCAGAAAAGCTTTCTTAATATAAGTTACGTCCTCCAACGTTAAGTCATATCGGACGATGAATGGAATGGGTGAAATGATGCTCATAGGGTCCATAGAGCTTAGAGTTACCTGATATTCGCCTTTCAGGATAAGGGAAAACCCTGGAAAACCTTATCCAGGTAACTTATCCCGACCGACATTCGAACTCGGGACCTCTTGAACGTGATGCAGACATGCTACAGAGGCGGGCGTTAGAAAAGTGCTATTTATTCACATTTTAGTGAATTTTCACTTTCATCACAACCTGGCCATACTAAAAGCAGCAAGAATCACCTCACATACAACTTCACATATATATTTCAGTAGTAATTCATGTTTTAAGGTCCCTTAAATATGCAAAATATTGGAATGTAGGCTTGTATTTGCGTATGTGTGCATGTGCCCATGAACGCAGTAACTAAGATATGAATCACTGCACAATTACCAAACAAGGCAGTGAAACTTCCTGAAATATCTGACAGGATTTGCAGGAAAATACCCCGACAAAATGTACCCATATAGCGGAAATGCTTAGGTACCGTCAAACCGAAAAGTTCAAGACATAGCCGTGATTTGAACCACAGATCCCCCAGTCCTGTTGCTCTTAACCACTGAGCTACCATAGCCAACATGCCAGCATTACATTAAATTATAGTGTAGAGAGTGTCACTATGACTATCCAGAAATGACTAATCATTTTGATAGAAATTATACTATATAAATCATAAAATATTAATGAGACAAAGAAAATTATTAACTTGACTTCCCGGGAGTCGCCTTTAAGGACCTATCCATTCTGAACGTCTTTTGTGACATTTATTACGCAAGAATAGTGTCCTTAAAACACAATATTGCGTAGCTTTCTGTGGAGTTTCGTTTTGCTAAGTTGAAATTTAAAACTTGTACCACACATAAAAGATGCCTGACCTTAGCTATCTATATAAATACATAAAATTCGGATTATTTATTCAGCAATTGGGGGTGAAGTTTAAATACAACATAGCTACAATTAAGTTAACCAATGCAAAGCTTTCTGATCAACAATATAAAGGGCTGTTCAACAAAGAAAGATCCTAATTTTTTTAAGGTCATAATTCTTTCAGTAAAATTCATACTTATTATGTTCTGTTAGTTTAACGTGAAATAAACACGCCGTAGTAGTTTCATTGTTGGTACTCCTGGTTCCCGCCTGTGAGAGCCAGGCAAGTTCAGACATGTTCAGTATCGCCTACCGCTGCAAGGAAGGTAACACGCGAGAAACAATATGCGTCTTTGAAATTCTGCTTTCGGCTCAATAAACCTTCAGTTGAGGACTATACAATGTTACAGGAGGCCTATGCAGAGTCTGTTCTTTCCTACAGCACAGCTCGAAGGTTGTTTAAAATGTTTAAAGAGGGAAGACTATCAATTTCAAAGGAAGGCGGACCCGGTGCTCCAGTTACTCTAACGGAAGAAAACATCAACACTGCTGCTGCCACTGTGAGAAAAGATCGACCAATGACCTTAAGATCACTTTCTGAAATACTGAACATTTAATTGGATGCCACCAACACGTTGGTGACATAAACATTACACATAAGACGTATTTGCTCGCGATGGGTTCCAAGACTGTTGATTCCCGATCAAAAGGACATTCGAATGCAGGTCTGCATGCAGTTAAAGTTGATGTTAGAGGAAGATCCGTAGTTTCTTTCAAACGTAATTACTGCTGATGAAACTTGGGTACATCATTTTGATCCTGAGAGCTAACAGCAAAGCTCAGTGTGGAAATCTCCATCGCCAACCGCCCCCCCCCCCAAAAGCAAAAGTAGTTGCTTCTGTTTGGAAAGTTATGGTCATCTCATTCTTTGATATTCGTGGTTTATCAGCATGTTGTACCTGCACACACATCAGTAACTGGACAATACTACAGGGATGTCCTGAAAAAATTTCAAGTCCATATCAGGCGTAAGAGACCACTTTTCCGTGAAGCAGGCTGGATGCTGCATCACGATAATGCGCGGCCGCATATTGCCAATGTTGCTGCCGAACATCTTGTAAAAATCAACGTGAAGTGCATCCCTCACCCTCCCTATAGTCCGTGTTTAGCCCCATGTGACTTCTTTCTATGCTCTAACTTGAAGAAACGTCATCGTGGAAGGCAATATCCATCATCAGAAGCAGTGATGAAGGCTGCGGAGGCGATTTTGAGGGATCTCCAAAAAATGGTTTCCAGCATGTCTTTGAAGACTGGCAGAAACGCTGGGACAAGTGCAAGCATTCAGAGGAGACTGTTTTCAGAAGAACCATCAAAATTATGAGGATGAGTAAACTTACTTTGTCAAAAAAGTTGTGATCATTCTTTATTAAGCAGCCCTCGTATTTTGTCTTTTTGTGGTTCGTAAATATAAAAGGATGTTGGTTTTCCAATGCGCGAACACGCGACGTATAATGACCCATGAAAGAAACACGGGAACTCAAAGGTGATTCCGCAAATTTCCAACGACTGCCCTTGCAATCTATTTATGGTCATTGCAAAGAGCAACCCTACAGGAAGTTTTAGACGCTTAAAATCAAAAGGTAAATCCCTTGGAATCATCGGAATACGCAAGATCAAGATATCGCCTACTTTGATTTTTCTCTTAATGATTTATGCCTCGATGACGTTGCCCATTAATTTTTCACAGTTAATCTCGTTACAGTGCACAGTCATGGTTGGTTAATGTTACTCAGGCGCTGCCGAGACTGTAGGTTGCGGCGCTTCTTCGTCCCGGAGAGTCCTAGCGAAAGTCCGAGGGTATTTTCGGCACTGCGCCTGACCAGTGAATGGCAGAAGATGTGGCGCAGTACCGGCGGTGGCGTGGCAGATTGTGGAAACTGCACTCTGCTGTGAGGGCGCCGGCACCACGTGTATCCCCGTAGGGAATGGATTCGTCCCCATCAGCTGCTGTGGTCCCTTAGCACTCGTGGTACCTCTGACGTTACTAGAGTAACCTCGGACCGAACTGCCGAGCTCTCCCGTAGGGGAGTTGTTCGGATTGGGTTGGACTCGAGGGTGCAGTGGTTCCCGATACCCGTGGGAGATCGAGTACCTCTCCAGACGGGGTTGAGGGAAGCCATATATTCCCGCGTACTAGCTTGCATACCTAGTAGAAGCTGTGCTAGATCACCAGGCGGCCCCACCGAGGTCATATCGGTAGCCTTTTGCGCGTAAGTGGCGTATCCACTTCCATCCCGTCTTGTGTTTTCGGACCAGATGGGGGGGGGGCTTGTTAGTTTCTAGCTCTTGCCCTTTAGAAAGGACTACGGAGGCGCTGGGCGCCTTTCGGAGACAGCTTGATAACTCCGTGGTTTTCAGAGGGAGGTCGGTGTCACCTTGTGCAGGTTGCCCTTGTATATAGCCTCACATTTATATATATAACCCATATTTTAGGTCCTCCAGAGTGTGGTAAATCGTTAGTGTTTTCGCCTTCATTGTTGAAATGTTGGAAATATTGTTGTGCCCCTCGCTGACTAATATTTTCTCCTTCCACTTCACATATTCTTCACGCTGCAACAGCGGCTTTACAATTTTGTTTCCAGTACAGCGTTTTAGAAGGAATCCAGTTTTAAACTTTGTCATCCTCATTCTTCTGAAGGCTGATAATGCACGCAACACTAGCCATGGCATCCTGCAAGTAGCATTGGCAAAACAAGGGAACCCAATAAATTGTCCCATACTTCAAAATCAAAAAACGCTTTACTTATCTAATACAATAGCCCTTTTATAGTTTTGCGTTAGCCCTAGAATAAATGACAAAGTCTATAAACCACTCCCAAAGACAACCGAAAGGGATACGTCTGACAAGTAGCTGATGCTGTTTTGTTCGAACAGGCTAAAATTTCTCCTAGTAACGTGCAAGCATTTGTGGTGCTAATGTTCGATGTAAAAGTTTGAGTTTCCTGCAAGGCATACGTACAGCTATCATTCGCATTCAGATGTAAGCTTGAGGGTGATGTATGGAACGAATGAACTTTAGCATTACCATCATGTGTCCCTCTTCGTATGTGGACAAGAGGTTTCGTCCAGTTGAGCACATCAGTGAAGTTGCAGTAAATATTGAGTGCATCAGCCTGCAAAACAATTAAACGAAAAAAAATGACGTCCAACCAAAGCTTTCTACAGCATTAAATGTTCCCAGCTTTTTGCCATTTCAGTCCGCTTAGTGGATTTAATGCAGCTGCGCCCCTGTGACTGGTTCGAATGTAGAAGCAATAAATAATGTTATGACGGAAAGGCCTCAAGCATACCTTCTCGCAATACAGACAGTGTTTAAGGGGAAGAGAGAAAGGAAATATAAGAAACTGGGCACATAAGACTATGTACTAGAGACATTTTCTTGTTTAGACTTGGATAATTTGCAAATATTGTAACAATAATTTATTTTTCATTCATAGAACATGTTCTGCTAATTTTCTGGTTTGTAATGAAGTTACATTGTTAGGAAACTGTGGGTGATAGAAAAGAATTGAGATCAAATTGAAGTATTTCTATTTTATGTGACAGGTTTACAATATGCATATAAGTCTACTATAACAGAAAAACAGATGTTCATTGTGAAATAAGTCTTCATTGACTTATTATGTCGTATATCCTTCATGGTCTACTTTTATGACTGCATAATTACTTTTGCAACGCAGTGCAAAAACAGTTATAGTATCTATGCACTCAAGTCCAAGTCGAATACTGACAGGCTGTTAACACCCAGAAGGTCTTTGCTGCGTACCCACCCAGGTTTTCGGTCTGACCGCAGGTTGTTTATTTATATGTTTACAGGATGATGTGGGATTGTTTGTTGGGGAAATTTATTGAGGTAGCCTTTTGCTCCTCCTTAATTTTACACAGGATGCCAAACCGCTTTTTTGTGTACACCCTGGTGTTTTATTTTATTAAAGTTGTGTGAATTTTGTAGCCAAACAGCTTGGTTACCTCGGGTGCCCGCATGCCATACGGGATACCCGGTAAATCCTGAAGCGGCGTCTCGTAGCGTCGTAATCTCCTAGAGACCGAACCAGGGCGCTTCTATGGGCTGGAATTTGAGCGTAGAATTTTGTCGCCCGGCGCCTAATTTCGTCCTCCACGTATGGGAGAAGAGAAGCATCGTGAAGCAACCTCACGGGGAAAGAACGGCCCACAGAATAGATGGATCGGAGTCCTCTATTCTGTGCACGCTGAAGGTATGCTATCCAGCTATCGGCAGCCATGCCCCAGATTTCACAGGCGTACAACATAAGTGGGATTATCAGCGCTCGAAAGAGGTGTAGCTTTAAGCGGACTGGCATCGAGCGAGAAACCAGCATTGGGTACAGAGAGGCAATAGCCCCCTGTATCCCTGACGATTGTTCCCTGATATGTCCGCGGAAAGTTAGGCCTCTGTCAAGTTGAACGCCCAGGTACTTGATGGAATTAGTCCACTCTATGCTTCGGCCTCTAAAGTGGAAGTACCAGACGAAATTCCGCACCTTTATACTACTCGGGCAGACTCACCTCTCAAATGGTATATTTACGTGCCGGAAGAGGGAGGCCTCAAAGCTGCTGCCAACACATCTAATTCGATCGCAAGCCACTAGGGGAATCGCATATAAACTCGCTTCATCAGCGATGCAATTAATGACCTATGGAAACAGAGAGTCAGCCTGACAAATTCAATGTCATAGCCGGGAGCCACAGATCTTCTGGTTTATGATGTAACAGTAGTTTTGAGTTATATTTAGAAAATGTATAAAAGGTTTTTAAATTTATAAAAATATATGTAATTTTGTTATTGGTTGAAGTAATAATTGTATGACGTAATGTTATGACGTGGAATTAAATCGGCAAATCACAAAATTAAGAGAGGAGTAACGATAGTTACGAAAAATCAATAACCTTAGAAGAGATTTGTTGTAATGGTGAGTGTGAAAGATAGTGGGGCAGGATCAAGAAATTTTATATAATATTTGGAATTGCTTAAATATAACAAAGTAAGCACTTATCGATATGTTTCAAATGACTGGGAAAGGAAGTTCAAGTAAAATGTAATCTAAATAATACAATTAAATAGTTACAAAATTTGACTTCTCCGAAACTTTATTCCGAACCACGCCTTATAACCAAGATTATCATGACTCTTAGTTAACCAAGTGCAATCATCAAGAAACAAATCAAAATACAACGAATTTGTTATTTCTGGCTTCTCGACGTGGGTCTTCGAAAAGTCAACGTGCATCCCATCTCAAACATAGAAATCCCGCACCAAATTGCACCCGAACGTGTGACTGATTAAGACGGAGATAAATTAACTACCGATAAAGAATTCCTGCCCCAATGAGAACTCCTACGTGATTTACCGGGAAAAAACACGAGCCTGTTGGAGAATTTAATGCCATGTCGGCAGGTTGGCCATAGTAGCTCAAGGATTAGAGCGGCTGGACGGCAACCAGGAGATCCGTGGTTCAAATCCCGACTATGGCATTGAATTTTTCAGCCTGTCTCTATGTTTCCATACTTACGCCTAAACACGGCCAGTGTGAAAGAACAATTAATTTCGAATTGCTATCAATGACGCCAAATTTTGCACGGTAAAATTACAGATAAAAATGAACAATGGGTCCCGCCAACATGCCATATGCTGTGGGTATCAATTTATTGAATTTTATTGTAAATTAAAAACAATCTCAAAGCATTAAAAGAAACAAATACACAAACTGAGAAACAACTTCTGAAGTGTCGTTGCCCGATATATAATACGACAAAAAATCATCATAGAATTTCTATCTGTTTAAATAAAATTAAATAACAATAAGTGTAGAAATTCATAAACTAAAAAAATGCACGTATTTTTGTCAAAATTGTGTATTTTATAATTCTTAGGTTTTAAGCGAATGTTATTTTGTTATTAACTGCATTGTTTGACTGTTAATAATGCTGTTCCCAGTAATATCCGTTTGTTACATTTTGCTTATTTAGACTAGGATCGAGTGAGCTGTATGAACAAGTGAAGCCTGTTTATTAAGAAGAAATGAACCAGGGCGTCTCGTGGTTCGAAGCCAAACCGTAGAACATTTCCATTCTAGGTTCTGGTAGAACGGTAGCGCTCCTGCACACAATAGCGCAGATCAATAGTCGCATGGACTAGTTATTGAGCGTCAAAAACCAAATATACACGTCCACGATTTAAACAAATTACTCCCCTACAAGTAGCAGTAATTATAATAATCATATTAAAATTTATTTGTACTTCCATATCTTACTATCTCAATTACAAGCTTTAGAACCCTAATCTAGGTACAAATTCGTCCGCTGCTTATATTACGGGCTGATGCGAGGGCTCCTCAATAAAGAATGATATTTTCTTTTGACAACGTACCTTTAGTCATCTTCATAATTTTGTTGGCCCTTCTCAAAATAGTCTCTCCTGAATGCGATGCACTTGTCCCAGCGTTTCTGCTAGTCTTCAAAGATATGCTGGAAACCATTCTTTGAGAGATCCTTCAAAATCGCCTCCGCAGCCTTCACCACTGCTTCTGATGATGGGTAATGCCTCCCACGAAGGCGTTTCTTCAAGTTAGGGAATAGAATAAGTCACATGGGGCTAAATCCGGACTATAGGGAGGGTGAGGGATGCACTTCACGTTGACTACTACAATAACTACTACAAAATGTTATTCAGTACAAATAACTGTTCACATACACAGCCAAAGACAAAAGAAAAGCTAGTATCATTAGAGTTACAGTAGTTCCAGCAGAAAAGTTGAAAGTCCCGTTACAAAATAAGGCTTACAGTATGCGCAAGATAAGAAGAGCGCTGGATTTGCGGTGTAGTGTGGGTAGCTGGGAAGTTGCGAGAGCTAACACTCTTTTGTTTCTGCAGTGTTGTCAACCTTGAAAAACACAGTTCAGCAAAATAGCGTGTAAGATAAGCGAAGATATGCGCCGCATGAAAGACATAAAAACAGTAAACAAATGTTATGACAGCTATAAATACTCACTCATTCGCTTTGTGATTCTTCGATTTCTGAGTCCACTGCATCTGTTTCATATCTAGTATCCTCTGATTTGTTGATAATTTCATCAGTCGCATTTTCAATTACACCATTATTTCTCTAATATTTCATTTCCAGTTCTTGCAGTATCCTTCCCAATCTGTCGCAGTTACAGAAGAGAATGCTTCTATAGCAAGTTTCTGCAGATTTGTGGCTGACATATTACCAGTAACGTTGTGTCCTGCCCACGCCAGTTAAATTGCATTCAGACCACAGTTATATGGAGGTAAACGAATAATAGTGTGTCCCCTTTCGAGAAGCATAACATTCACAACATAGGTAAGTCTTGCTCCTAGGTTTGTTTGCCTCTATTAAATACCGGTGTAGCTTTCGTAATGAAGGGAAATAGAAAGCTAGGTAAAAATATACAAAGGGCTCAGTGCAAGAGAAGAAGAAAGGTAAAAGAGCAAGACAAAAGAAAAAGGAGGAAGCCAAAAAGGAAGGGATTGATCACAGCTTTACCTGCTTTGTCCTGGCGTTTTTGGAGATTCATTGGGATGAGATGTACAAAACGATTTATTACGCCTGACAGTGCTGACGCTTTTTCCTGTGTAAGCAGCGGCTCGTTCTACTGATTTGCTGAGTGGAAACATTAGCTGGTTGTTATCCTTTTTTATATCGCAAACTTCTGCAACTTCTGCTATTATTTTGCGGCCACCACTATGCACGACTGCACGTGCATGGTTCCGAGTTGGAGTTCGTTGCTCAGAAGGTACATATGATGATGAGTTTGGTGTGCCCTCAGCCATAATTACAAATTAATTAACCTGAAACTTGCACAAAACGAATGCACACAGAAAACAAAGAGCGCGCGTGAAAACTTGGCATATTAGTCACTAGATGTCAGAGTGTACTAGTGTAGTGTACTAGTATAGCGTATTTCATGTTTCTAAGTTGTCATCTGCGTTTACGGAGTTAGCCGAAACCTACCGAGTGAGGACTTGGGAGACGAACGCTTAAGGTAAATTGCGCATACTGTACACAGCTAGAGACAAAAGAAAAGCTAGCATCATTAGAGTTACAGTAGTTCCAGCAGAAAAGTTGAAAGTTCCGTTACAAAATAAGGCTTTGTACAGAATTATCTGTTGAGTATTGTCTCGAACCCGTATCTACTATCGCGCGGCTTGTTTACACAAAAGGAAGTGAAAGGCGGACAGTGTGAAGTATTTAAAGAGGCTACGATAGTCCAAGAGGCGAGTTGAAAGCTGTGAAACAAGAGTTGTTGTAAGATATGTAACCAGAGTGAGTGAGTCGCGAGAGGTAAGCAGAGAACAACTGAAAGTGTTGTAAACAGAACGCTATTATTGTCATCGACCTTGGAAGATTGTTTTGTGATATGTGATGTAATTCTGCTGATAAGGAGTGTATTTTTACGCAAATAAAGAACATTTAAAATTTCAGCAAACTGGACTTTTAATTCTGCGAACCTACAAAGTTATAGTATTACAGAAGTTATGATCGATTTTCTGAAAGCTTACGAAAAGATGTGTGGCAACAGCTTAACATTCACTTTGGCAAATCAGCCATAAAATATTTCTACAGAGAACATTTTAACTATATATTTGTAATCTAGTGGGATGGCACTATAATAAAATGTAAAGATAAGAAATTGAATTTTAAGACCAAGTGCACTACTTTCTCACTTTAACTGACGAAGCACCGAAGAGGAAGGCTCAGGTGGTTTCATTACCGCAGCCGACCTATCTGATCCCTGGTTTTTGGGGGGCTTTCTTGGGTCGCTAGGTGAATGCTTTGTAGGTTAATTATATCCCCGAATATCCTCTCGCTCCACTTCATCTCCAACATCATCTCTCATCTGGTGGTCTATTTCAGTAGAAGTGTCGGCGGGAGTCTCGGTGGTTCATAGCGGGATGATATGCTCTGATGTAAACTACAGATGTATTTTTTATCTTGAAAAGTGCATAGCGATGCGCAGTGGCATCTGAACGAGTCCACCTCAGAACGGTTGCGACTGAAGGGGAGGGCAGGTCAGTTGCGTACCAGTTGCGAGCAACTAAACACGTGAAGAGCTACTCGGTAACACTAGAGCTTGTTTCAAAATGTGCTTGTCTCCTGGTTCCAAGAGGGAATTTATAAATGACGCCTCCTAGAAGTACATTAGGAAACAAAGTGCTACATTTAAAAACACGAGAAGTAATAACCAATATCCATAGATTTATAAAAAAGGAACAATGGTCTGGGTCAGCTATAAAAATCTGGGGAAGGGTATCTGAGGCAACAGTTGTGTCTGAAAGAAGTTTAGGAGAGTTATTAAGGAAAGAAAAGCCATTGGTGTTAGTGCAACAACGTCATTCTCTATGCCCAGTAAACAAAGATTAAGAACATGCACAAAATCTAATTTGGATGTTTTAATTCAGAAATAGTTAGACGAACTATGGATAATGTTTAAAGCACAGAACAACAAAGACCAACTTTGAAGAAAGTGTTTATGAAGCTTAAAAATTCTACTGACTTCCTAGGCAGTGTCTGAACATTAAGAAGAGTTCTTTTGAAGCTAGGATTATTTGAAAAAAAAAAAAACACACACACACACACACTAAGCGTGACAGACAAATTTTAATCGAACATCGCACCATACGTGCAGAAAGGCTTAAGTATTTACGAAATATTCGGAGATATCGAAGTGAAGTTTATATAGTTTATATGGATGAAACTTATATAAATACAGCACATACTGGACCATATGCCTGGAGTGAACTACGTTACAGGGACTCTGCAGCGATATTGAAAGGCCGACAGTTGTTTATCATGCCTGCTGGAGGAGAACAGTGTTTTGTTCCAAATGTCTATGTACTATTTAAGATCCAACAAAAGCGTGGAGATTACTACCATAGTAAGAATTACAACTTAGTTGATAAGAGCAGCAAAAGTGGCTTCGAGAATGAAATTTGTTTTTACACACCTTATGCACCGCCCTCCCCTCTCGTAATCTTACGCGTGTGACGCATTGTGGCGATAGGTGCACTATCCCCACTACAGTTGCTACTTATCCCTAACGCGCAGGATTCCTGTTAAGATAAAATAATACATCTGTACTTCCTCCTCCGGTAGGTCGCGGAACGCCCGCCTGGGTCCATCAGGGCTTGGCTGCTGGGCTCTTTGCCGTACCGCTGTAGGATGACAGGAGCATTTGCTACGACACCAACTGACGCTCTCCTCGTGGTGCTAGGGCTAATTCCACTAGATGTGGAGATATGCCGAAGAGTTGCGTGCTACTGGCTACGAAAGAATAACAACACTCGTGCAGCACAATTAGCCGGCGGCGTGGTCCGAGATGAGTTATAAATCAAGGAAGTTCTTGTCGCTGAATAGCAACTAGAATGGGACGCGAGCACAACCGGCAGGCGTACATACGGCATACTACCCAACATCGAGGAAATGAAAATGAAATACTAACACCATCCAGAGGTCTAATACCCTACAACACTGGCCATGGTCCATACTCCAGCTACCTTCAAAGATTCAACCTGAAAGACTCACAGAACCGCCGATGCGGATCAACTGAAACACCAGAACGTGCTGTATGGAAATGCCCACTTACAATACGCCACAGAACTACAGTTATGTCATATGTACAGGACCATACGATCTACGAAATTATCAGGAACAGACGACTCTGGGCTTGGTTTGACACATTCTCGATAAAGGCGTGAGAAGAGTACATCAGCGGAAGACACCCTTAAAAACTACTCCCGACCAAGACAATTACTGGAGATGACACTAGTACATAAGCAATTAGGTTAAGATAGAATTAGGCACTAGGATTAGATAATATTAAATATTCGTTAAGATATGTAAATAATATACCAGGCATGTTTTTTAAGTCAGTACCGTTTTGTGATTCCGCCGCCGCAGCGCTACGGTCGGCGTTTCGCACATGCGCGCTGGTTACCTACATTTCTTGTCTACGCACTGACGCCATTACAGTCTGATTCTTCATTGTATACGTTGGTTACTGGGTGTTTAAGATGCCTCCGACAATCGTGAGTCCTGCCGATTGTGAAGTACGGGCTGTTATACGATTTCTTAGTGCTAAATGCGTAAAACCGATCGATATTCATCGTGAGAGCTGTGAAGTTTACGGACTAAACATTTTGAGTGATGGAATGGTAAGGAAATGGTTGGGAGCATTTAAAGATGGCAGCACAAATGTGCATGATGAAGAACGAAGTGGGCGTCCTTCGGTCGTTACTGAAGGTTTGGGGCAGAAAGTGGACGAAAAGGTGAGAGAAAACGGACGCTTTACAATTTCATCATTGTGCGACTATTTTCCTCATTATTCTCGTTTTATCGCATTGTGGCCGAGAACTTGAGGTACCGGAAATTGTGTTCATGTTGCGTTCCGAAAATGTTTACGGATTTGCACAAAACCCCACGCTTAGGCAGCGCATTGACTTTCCTTGAGCGGTACCACAATGAAGGCGAAGATTTTTTAGACCTAATTGTTACTGGTGACGAAACGTGGGTGGCCTACGTCACACCAGAATCGAAAAAACAATCCATGGAATGGCAACATTCATCATCAACCACAAAAGTGAAGTTTAAGCCAACAATTTCTGCTCGGAAAATCATGTGCACAGTTTTTGGAACAGAAAAGGAGTATTGGTAGTGGAGTTTCTACCTCGTAATGAGAGAATCAATGCAGCGTCTTATTGTGAGACTTTGAACAATCTGCGCCGTGCAATCGAGAACGAAAGACGTGGCAAGTTGAGTAAGGGTATCGTTTTGCTGCTTGACAATGCCCTTCCACATGTGGCTAATCGAACGATAGATCTCATTAAATCTTTTCAATGGGAAACTCTAGATCATCCTCCATACAGCCCTGATCTGGCACCCAGTGACTACCATTTGTTCCTGCACTTGACAAACATCTGGGCATTCAGCGTCTTCAAGAAGATAACGAAGTCGAAACAGTTGTGATACAGTGATTAACACGTCAGGCGACAGAATTTTATGAGGAGGGTATTCAAAAACTGGTGCCACGTTATGACAAGTGCCTCAATATTCACGGAAGTTATGTAGAAAAGTAGATTAAGGTACAGGCTTTCATGTAAATATAAAATTATTGCGATATCTATGCACGTCTTTTTTAATTCCAAAACGGTACTGACTTAAAAACATGCCTCGTAGTATTGTAAGTACTCCTAGGGTACCACACAAATAATTGATTACTGTCAAAAATGTAAACCTGAATAAAGAGTGGAACAAAGTCTGGTTTTTAAAATAGGCACCATACTCCCAAAATTAAGGAGGCCGACCTCTTGCTGCAGGGCAAGTTCTCAGCCTCTTTTTTTAAATTTCGTTGGCCTGGCCTGTCGGGGGAGGTCTCTATCTAGGTAAACTGTAGGGACCCTGCCCTCTGTAGTGTCGTGCATCCTTGGGTTGGCCGCCCTCTGTCGGCTTCGCCTCATACTTCCTCCCAGGGGTACCCCACTTGGGGGCATAGGAACAATGGGCTCAGCATGGTGTCCTACGTACCGAATCCCCTTCGTAATGAAATACCAACCCCAGTCGCTACCCAGCATTCACCTGGTTGTCAAGCAAACCCCCGAAAAAGTATTGGTCAAGCTGGCCGGACCTCCTGAATGCAGCCCACAGACATGGCCCGCCTGAACCATCCCACTCGCACTGTGACCTTTTGGTAATGTATACAATAGCTTTCAGTTGCAGATTTTTAAGGGGACCTGTTTAAAATGCTAAAATAAATTCACTTTTATGGACGAAAAACACAGGGGAACAAATTATACGTTGCACTCCCAAATAAGAGAGCGAAGCTTAGTGTTTCAGCTGCATTTTGCATTTTAATTAAGGTTCTGTTTAGTTTATCAGGTCATTTCTATGCATATATGTATGTTCAATTTCTATATCTGTTAATCCAAATGTTATATCTAATTACAAACAAGCGAAATGCCACAAAACAAAACGTCAGCTATACGCAACACTGAAAATATTTCAGCCGACAATGTTAACCACATTTGTCTGATATGAAACGGAACTGTCAACCATCTGTTGCCTGATCAAAGAAAAAGTGTACCTTTTGGATTTTTTTGTGGATTAATGTTTAGAAGGCTAATAAAAACACAGATTTTTTTTCAAAATTTTATTTTCACAATGATGGTACTTAGAAGGGGCGGGTTTTCTCCGGGATCTCCGGTTTCCTCCGCCATCTCACTTTACCGGTGCTCCATCTCCATCTCATGTATCATCAGTGTCACAGCCTACGGTGCCGTATGTAGTAAAAGCGGGCGTTAAACACTACACATTACACATTTCCAATTACTACCCAATCAATTTAACACTGGAATGCGGGTTAGCCGCAAACTCCACAAATATTCATACGATGTTTGTCGTTAACCTGACCAATTTTGGTGCACTAACATCAAAAGCAAGATCATTATTTTATCAAAGCATGTTCCTTAGTAGCAGAAGGAGCCTAGTGAACGAATACAGAGAAACAAAGCTCTTCAACATTGCAAAAGTGTAGTAATTGGACTCCTAATTATGATGTTCTTACTGGTTACAACAAAACATTATGTAAGAACAAATGTCTTTCATGGAAGAAAAACAGAAACAGCCTCCGGCAGTGCATACAAGTAACATTAATGAGCAGAAAATCTCAAAATATAAACAGCGCTATCAGCTGCCGGTTGTGCGCAATGAGAACGAAACAGCGATGCCCGACTTCGCCAACAGATGTTAAAATCTGCGTTAACAAATGTAACGTAACAATTATCCCAGTGCTAATAAAGCTGTTAAATTTCTTGCATTTCACGAACTTGTTTTCTGAAAATGTTAACAAATACGTGTTAACACCAAGAAACTTGTAAATATTACAGCTATAGAAGGAGAGGTAGGTCCAGAAAGTATGTTCTGTTTCGTAATAACATAACGTTGTGTACAGATACTGAAAAAAATATTTATTGCACAAAATTCTACAGCTCTTAAACTACTTTTCCACGTAACTGCCGAAATTTTGCAGGCATTTGTCATAGCGAGGCACAAGTTTTTGTATACCTTGTTCATAGATGTTTGCCGTCTGTGTCTTCAACCAGTTGGAAACATTTTCTTTTAGCTCTTCGTCATTGTTGAAGTGTTGACCGCCAAGGAAAGATTTGAGATGCAAAAACAGATGAAAGTCGCTAGGAGCGAGGTCAGTGCTGTACGGGAGATGGTCAAACACGTCCCAGCCAAATTCCTGTAGGATATTTTTCGTCACATTTGCAGTGGATGGTTGTGCATGCTCGTGAAGAAACACAACACCTTTTGACATCGCAAATTTTCCGATAAGTTTCAATTGGTTTCACTTTCCTAGCTTTCAGAAAACGAATCACAGATCTGATTTCACAAGTGGCGGGATTTTCAATCAACACCGACAATGTAAACAAGCACAACAAAGCACACGTGGCTGACAGCGATCTCACAATGGCACACGTTTCTTCTCCATGATACAGAGCGTCTACCGCGCATGTGCGGAACTGCGATCGCAGCGCTGCATCGGAGATAAATTGAAACAGAGCTTAGTTTCTGGACGCCGTTATGAATTCGCTTTTGTTTTCAATTCTGTCTGCACACAGCTGAAAAAATGACGGGTGAACGAAATCATAAGAGAAGCCGTGGGACAAATATCTCATCAACCGAGGAAGAATTGCTAGTTTAGTTATTTTTTTGTTTGTAATATACGTCCTCCAACGTTAAGTGTTATCGGATGTTGAACGAAATGGGTGAAGTGATGCTGAAATGTGTCCAGGGTCCATGGAGCTTAGAGTTACCCAACATTCGTTTTGAAGGATAAGGGAATGCTCCGGATAAAAGCCTTATCCAGGTAACGTGTTTAATTGGGTTTTAACAAAGTAGGCTAACAATACACTGCGCAACTAATCCTTGTTTCACGTAACTTTGCCCAGTATCTCTTAACGGTGACGTGACCTTATCACCTCACATTGGCTGCTATTGTGCGATAAAAATTAGTTCGTTATTTAAAATGGTGATATATATTTATATGTTGAAGAGAATTGTCAAATTTATATTTTCCTAACTGTTTGAATTAAATATATTACGCAGCAAAGTTGATTTATCTGAAATGCATGTTAATTCTTAAACGAAGTAAAGAGGAGGTTCCTTTGCTCTCAAGCACGACACGATAGCACGTGATTTAGCGGTAGTGATGACATATTTGTTTATATAACTTTTATCACTGACCTTGTTTTGAACTGGATTAGTCATATATCGCCATTCGACGGTGTGCTATGTCGAGTGTGAGAGCTAAATTATTTTATTGGTCGTTTATTGCGCATGTACTTATTATATGTATAATGGCAGAGTCTACCGCCAGTTTTTCGCTGAAGCATCGCAAGGGAAAACCTTTAGAAAGCGTAAAAGAATTGTGATGCATGTGTTTAATATACTTACAGAGAAGAATCCGTCTTTGTCAGTGAGAGAAGTCGAACAGCTGTGCTCCGAACTTACAGTGTGAGAGTTAGATGCGTAGGAACATCGCGACGTAAAATTGAGACAACAGGATAACTTACCACTCCAGGGGCGAATGACCCTGGCCTCCTTCCACCCGGGAGCGCTGGATAAATCCGGGGGTCTTTCCATAAGGCAATACCTGATTTCATAAAAAGCCCCTCCGTTGACAACAACGTCAAAACGGGTTGGGAGTGAATACGCCACTTTACGCGCGTCAAACCCGCAGGGAAGACTACCGAAAACCTCGGTGCGGCCGCCTGGTGATCTAGTACACCTCCTACTAGCTCTGCAGGCTAGTATCCGGGACTTATAAGGCAACCCTCTACCCCCTCCGGGCGGCAGTAGCCTAGCCGGAGGTACCCAATTCCCCGTGGGTTTCGGGAACACACTGCCCCCTCGAGTCCAAAACAATCCGAACAAATCCCCTACGGGAGGGGCTCGGCAGTTCGGCTCGAGGTTGCCCGAGTAACGTCAGAGGTACCATGAGTGCTAAGGGACCGCAGCGACCGCACCTCGGCAGCTGAAGGGGTCGGACAGCCTCCCCTAGGGGGAGGCTTGTGGGGGAATGAAATGGCGGATTCAGCAGCTAAGACGGCTACCATGAAGCCCACGGTTCGAGTACCATCTGTGATATCGGAAGATTTTAGAGCCGTATTGCGGAGAGCTCTACAAACCTACTGGCAGGAAGAGTGGTCCGCTCTCCGCAGCAATAAACTTAGATCTCTGAAAGAGCTTCGGATTCCCTGGGTTTCCTCCTATCGTTCATCTCGCCCGCTCAGTAGCGTAGATGGCAGCATGTCTGCCTCACGTTCAAGAGATCGCGAGTTCGAATGTTGGTCAGGGCGAGCTACCTGGATAAGGTATTTTCTACAGTTTCCCCTTATCCTTAAAGACGAATGTCGGGTAGCTCTAAGCTCCATGGACACTGGAAACATTTGAGCGTCATTTCACCCATTTCATTCACTGTCCGATACGATTTAATGTTATAGGACTTAAAATTACAAATAAAAAAAGAATCTAGTCGTGAGGAGGAGAGGTTGGCTCAGTTAAGCATTGGGCACTCCTGAAAGGGTAGAGCAAGAATGAAAAATTTCAATGCCATATCTGGGATTTGAACCACGGATCTTCCGGTTTCCATCCAGCCACTCTAGAGCGGAAACCAGAAGATCCGTGCTTTAAATCCCGGCTATAGCATTGAATTTTTCATTCTCTACCCTTTCGTAGTGCGCCCTACACACGGCTAGTGTGAAAGAACAATTAATATCCATTGGCCACTCCTTTTTTAAGCATAGTCTCCTGTTTAGAAAGGAGCCTGTTCCAGTCTGTTCGTTTGGCAACGAAGCGTTTATCTGTCCGACACTTGCTGCTGGAGTGTTTTTGTCTAACACACCTTAGGACGTCTCTGCAGCTGGCAGCCAGCTTTGTAGAAATGCTAGCGGATGACAAAATAGTGGAGAAGGCTTTTAGGTTATTTTCTAGGTTAGATTTTAGAATTTAGTGAAAATAATTTTTTGTCGCTTGGATTTATATTTCTTTTTCTTCTCTTTTTGTGTTTTGTTATGTGCATGTATTTTTTGTAAGTTTATTTACACTTCTATACCGTTTTAGAACAATATATATCTGGATTTTGTGATAAATAATTTTTAATTGGTGCTGATAACCGCAGCAGTTGAGAGCTCTTATACAGATATCCTCATTGTAGTAGCCAGGTTTCATTTGGAACAATTCGTTACGTCAAGTCTACATAAAGCATTATAAAACTGTAGTACACTTATGAACAATAGTTATCTGCCTCTGCTATCCTTCTGTCGAAAGACTGACTAATAAAACCATTGATACCAAATTAAAAAATACAGCAGTTCAGCGTGAATGCTTTTCCTAGCACAACTGGTTAATGATACAGGTGGTGTTCAGTTGTCTGTTATCGTTTAATTTCAGTTGTAATTACCAGAGGAGTCTAAAGCAAAACTGGGAAAACTTTCTTAATTAATGTCGTCTCTATGAGATATTGCTGCTGTTTTTTCATGTCTGCGCAGTTGAGCGTGTGGGTTTCCCCCTTTTAATTACAAACTTATAATGCAAACGACCCATCCAACTCACGCCAGAGGTGATAAAATGAATCTATTAATAACGTGTTACAATATTCACGTTTACATTTTTGTTTCTATGTGGCCGTGGTTTCGACCAGCAATATGCCACAACATTCCCCCCTCTTATATACATGCAGCAGTTCGTGAATTGCAAACAAAAAGCTAACGCCAATAGATTCACAACAGTATGAATTGACATTTGTTAGAGTATAGGAGAGTAAAAATTAAATGATCAAAACTGGGACTCAAGTACTTACGATAGTAGGTCGCCACAAACGGTATATCTCGAATACGAGAGCCCCAGGCACGTATTTAGAAGTCAGTTTCCGGGGGGCGGGGTCCAAAAAGTCGATGTTGAACAGGCACATATTTAGAAGTCAGTTTCAGAGGGGGGGGGGGAGTCCTAAAAAATCTATGTTGAATTATTTGCTTTTAATAAATAATTAATCAGGGATGTGTTTTTATCATGTTTGTAAAATAATAAAAACACGTGTAATATATTATATTCACATGACTTTCTCCACATAAGCTTCCACAAATTGTTCTCAGAAAAGTTTGTTTTTGTCTTGTTTCTTTGGATAAAGTCTGCAGAAAGGCCTTGCACATTGCACATTTTTTGTTCTTATACCTACCTTGGATAAAGTGATGTAAGCAGCCATCAGATATTAAAAAGCGAACCACTGATTTATGTATTTGACGTATTAGTTATCCTTGAATGGAAAAAAGGAATAGGAACTTAGAAGTTAGTAGTACATTATTGTAATTGACATTATTGTATATTTTAACGAGTTCTACAGCTGCTGTGCAGTAGCTTTCCGTTTATTTCTTAAATAGCTTCACGTTTGCCTCACAGTGAATAGAGATGTTAAGATGAGAAGCTTGAATAAACTTTTTCTATTTATTTCAAACCAAGTTTTATTTCAAATATTTATTAAAAGTAAGAAATTATAATTTATTTGGGGGAGTCCGGACCCCCTGGACACCCCCCTTAAATACGTCCCTGGAGAGCCCCTAGTGGTTTACCGGGGAAATATATGAGTTAATTGGAGCACTTAGTATCATGACGGCATGTTGGCCATGGTAGCTCAATGTGTAAGAGCTCCTGCTATGAAACCAGGTGACCCGTGGTTCAAATACTGAACATAGAATTGAATTTTTAAGTTAGGACCTATGTATCGAAAACCTTAGCCTATGCAGGGCTAAAGAGGTCCAAAGTTCGATCAGGCTGAGTTACCTAGATAATAATTTCCCCGGGGTTTTCCCTTATCCTGAAAGACGAATGTTGGGTGACTCTAAGCTCTATGGATCTTAGGATCAATTGACCATCATTTCACTCATTCCATTCATTGTCTGAAATGGCTTAACGTTGGAGGACTTAAATAAATATACGAGGGCTGTTCAATAAAGAATGATCATTATATATTACGGTCAAAATTTTTCGCTATAAAATTCCAACTTATTATATTCTGTTAGCTTAATGTGAAACAAACACGCCGTAGCAGTTTCATTATTGATACTCCTGGTTCCCGCAAGTGAGAACATGTTCAGTATCGCCTACCTCTCCAATGGAGGTAACATGCAGTTAAAGTTGATGTTAGAGGAAGATCCGGAGCTTCTTTCAAACGTAATCACTGCTGATGAAACTTGGCTACATCATTTTGATCCTGAGAGCAAGCAACAAAGCTCAGTGTGGAAATCTACTTCGTCATCAAATCCCCCAAAAAGCAAAAGTGGTTGCTTCTGCTGGTAAAGTTATGGTCATATAATTCTTTGATATTCATGGAATGGTTTATCAACATGTTGTACCTGCACACACATCAGTAATCGGACAATACTACAGGGATGTCCTGAAAACATTGCAAGTTCATATCAGGCGCCAAACACCACATTTTCGTGAAGCAGGCTGGATGCTGCACCACGATAATGCGCGGCTTCATGTTGCCAATGTTCATTGAACTCATTACTGCAAAGAGACTAGGTTAAACAACCTTCACGGTTAAATTTTTCATTTAAATGGATACTGAATTTAGAGACACCCTGTACTTTGATCTGTAGATAGCTTAATGTTTTCATATGCTATAGACATTTAAGTAGGTCGTTTTCTTAAATGTTCACTTTTTATGATTTTAAGTTAATCTGAACAGAAATTAACAATTTTAGAGTTTTCAGCGTTCTTGCATTGGACGTAATAAATGTGATAATCATTACAGAAGTAAAGGAATTTAACTCAGAAATAATTTGATATATTCAGAAATCTGATTTCACACTTAGATGTTTAACTTCCCTTTGAAACGGCTCATTTTCACTAATTACATCATCCCCAATCACGATTTCTTCCTTCCGCTTTTTTTTTTAAATAAAATTGGCACAGCACTTAAAGTTTAACGTACTCATTAATTATTTAAAAGCATAAAATGAGCGTAAAGACCCCGGCGATTTCTTTTATAGGTTTAATTGGCCCTTTGCTAAAATATCTCCAAGCATTTTTCAGAATATTGTCTCAGGTTTTATTCCCTTGTGTCATCACTTTGTATGTCTTTAATGAATTAAAGGAAACCTCTCTTTGTTACACGACTTTGTTTTGGCTAACTTGTGCAGGCGATTCTTTTGTTTGAGTTAAACAAATGCAAGTTAAAAATGAAGGGTGACAATGAAAGAAAGCGTAACTTAAGTGGAACTGTTAGAAAGGTTCTAGTATATACTTTAAAGTGGACATATTAAGATGTTTCGCTACAAGTTTGAGTGCACGTAATGGATGAAAACACTGGGGAGCAGTGGCAGTAGTTGCTGAATATCTACCTAGTTAGAACTAGCGCGTCTTAAGCACGAAGGAGATTGGTATGCAAATATATCACTGGACTCCTAGGGTTGCAATCAGAAATTACGCGTCAGAAATTTTGTATAAATTCCAATCTATGTTTAACTTCAAGTTATAGGTTTCTTGTGTCTTCATCTATGATCTGTGGTTAAAGTGCTGGTCTTCCGGAGGTTGCGGGAACAAACGCAAAGAATTTTTTGGGTGTAAAAATACTGAGCATAGATTCATCCAGAAAAGAAGCAAAACCGGTAATACACTACATCGTAAGTTGAGGGCTCGTAAGGGGATGCAGCACCGAAAACCCCAAATCCAGCAATTTTAAACCAATCTTGCTGAATTTTTTACCACTCAGTTCTGATGCAGAGTGGACACAGAATTCAAAATTTGGTTTTTATATATTCAATTTTTTTGGAGTAATTAATTTGTGTAGTTCAAAATTTGGGCAAAATTCAAACCGCTCCACGTGATGAAAATTTTCAAAATTTTAATTTTTCTATTTCTAAAAATATTCAGATGGTTATAAAGAAAAGATATATCATATGAATCTCTTATACTGTCTTTAGTTACAGAGGAAAAACATAGGTATAGAGCAAACAAAATAAACCAAAAAATGATTAAACCTTTGAAATTTTACATCAATAATTTCAAAAATATAATGAATATTAAAAATCCATGTGCTAGAAGACTTTGTTTGCTATTTAAGGACATGTGCTGAAAATTTTAGCGGGACCTAATCAAAAATGCATCGTTAGGAACATTTTGAATGTCACAAAGTGTTGAAAAGCCTGTAACTGGGTAACCCCCAGGGACATACTTCGGTAGGTACGGGTTTGGCGTACCCGGGGTCCCGAGCCAACAGTTTCCCTCGCGTGGGCTCCTCTTCGTGGTTGAGGGAGACAGTCAACAGACCCACCCACGTTTCTTACCTTTGATCGGGTAGATCTCTCGAAAAGGATTAAGGCAGGGTATGAAGCTATTGAAGTGAGGCAGTATATACCAAATCCACTGAGGTGTTATAAATGCCAGCGCTTTGGCCACACAACTGATTCATGTAATGGAGTTGCCACTTGCGTTGACTGCCGGGAAGTCAAGCATGACAATGCATGCACTTCACCCGCAAGGTGTGTTAACTACAGGGGTAATCACTCATCAAACTCCAGAGAATGTCCCCGTTTTATGAAGGAAAATGTGATCCAAGAAATCCACTGAGGTGTTATAAATGCCAGCGCTTTGGCCACACAACTGATTCATGTAATGGAGTTGCCACTTGCGTTAACTGCCGGGAAGTCAAGCATGACAATGCATGCACTTCACCCGCAAGGTGTGTTAACTACAGGGGTAATCACTCATCAAACTCCAGAGAATGTCCCCGTTTTATGAAGGAAAATGTGATCCAAGAAATCCACTGAGGTGTTATAAATGCCATTGCTTTGGCCACACAACTGATTCATGTAATGGAGTTGCCACTTGCGTTAACTGCCGGGAAGTCAAGCATGACAATGCAAGCACTTCACCCGTAAGGTGTGTTAACTACAGGGGTAATCACTCATCAAACTCCAGAGAATGTCCCCGTTTTATGAAGGAAAATGTGATCCAAGAAATCCACTGAGGTGTTATAAATGCCAGCGCTTTGGCCACACAACTGATTCATGTAATGGAGTTGCCACTTGCGTTAACTGCCGGGAAGTCAAGCATGACAATGCATGCACTTCACCCGCAAGGTGTGTTAACTACAGGGGTAATCACTCATCAAACTCCAGAGAATGTCCCCGTTTTATGAAGGAAAATGTGATCCAAGAAATCCACTGAGGTGTTATAAATGCCAGCGCTTTGGCCACACAACTGATTCATGTAATGGAGTTGCCACTTGCGTTGACTGCCGGGAAGTCAAGCATGACAATGCATGCACTTCACCCGCAAGGTGTGTTAACTACAGGGGTAATCACTCATCAAACTCCAGAGAATGTCCCCGTTTTATGAAGGAAAATGTGATCCAAGAAATCCACTGAGGTGTTATAAATGCCAGCGCTTTGGCCACACAACTGATTCATGTAATGGAGTTGCCACTTGCGTTGACTGCCGGGAAGTCAAGCATGACAATGCATGCACTTCACCCGCAAGGTGTGTTAACTACAGGGGTAATCACTCATCAAACTCCAGAGAATGTCCCCGTTTTATGAAGGAAAATGTGATCCAAGAAATCCACTGAGGTGTTATAAATGCCAGCGCTTTGGCCACACAACTGATTCATGTAATGGAGTTGCCGCTTGCGTTGACTGCCGGGAAGTCAAGCATGACAATGCATGCACTTCACCCGCAAGGTGTGTTAACTACAGGGGTAATCACTCATCAAACTCCAGAGAATGTCCCCGTTTTATGAAGGAAAATGTGATCCAAGAAATCCACTGAGGTGTTATAAATGCCAGCGCTTTGGCCACACAACTGATTCATGTAATGGAGTTGCCACTTGCGTTGACTGCCGGGAAATCAAGCATGACAATGCATGCACTTCACCCGCAAGGTGTGTTAACTACAGGGGTAATCACTCATCAAACTCCAGAGAATGTCCCCGTTTTATGAAGGAAAATGTGATCCAAGAAATCCACTGAGGTGTTATAAATGCCAGCGCTTTGGCCACACAACTGATTCATGTAATGGAGTTGCCACTTGCGTTAACTGCCGGGAAGTCAAGCATGACAATGCATGCACTTCACCCGCAAGGTGTGTTAACTACAGGGGTAATCACTCATCAAACTCCAGAGAATGTCCCCGTTTTATGAAGGAAAATGTGATCCAAGAAATCCACTGAGGTGTTATAAATGCCAGCGCTTTGGCCACACAACTGATTCATGTAATGGAGTTGCCGCTTGCGTTGACTGCCGGGAAGTCAAGCATGACAATGCATGCACTTCACCCGCAAGGTGTGTTAACTACAGGGGTAATCACTCATCAAACTCCAGAGAATGTCCCCGTTTTATGAAGGAAAATGTGATCCAAGAAATCCACTGAGGTGTTATAAATGCCAGCGCTTTGGCCACACAACTGATTCATGTAATGGAGTTGCCACTTGCGTTAACTGCCGGGAAGTCAAGCATGACAATGCATGCACTTCACCCGCAAGGTGTGTTAACTACAGGGGTAATCACTCATCAAACTCCAGAGAATGTCCCCGTTTTATGAAGGAAAATGTGATCCAAGAAATCCGGGTAAGAGAGAGAGGGTATCCTTCGTGGAAGCCCGGAAATTCTTGCGTATTCGCCAGCCTTCTGTACCTAGGACCGTTATTTATAGTGCAGTTGCAGCTAATCCGGTACCTAGACGTGAAACCGCAACACAAACCTGCTAAATAAACGGGGAAGTAGTATCCGAAGGGTCAACTACACAAAGATCACAGCCAAAGCAACAAACACCAGCACGAACAACAGTGAGCGCGCCGACCAGGTCCAGTCCTAATAAGAAGGATTCAGCCAAGTCACCGCCGAAAGCATCTACTTCAAAAACATATGAAGTGGTAGTATATAATGTATCGCCCAGGAAATTTAAGACCACTTATAACAGAACGGACTTCCTCAAGGTAAATAGTAAGACTAGGGAAAGGAGAGCTAGCCAGCACAAAAGTCTACGAACATCTCCGTCCACAACATCTGAGGACTCAACTGGAGAGGACTCCGAACGGCGACTTTCATCTCTGCCGGTCGCAGTTTCCGATCCTGTCGAGAGACTGGATTCGAAGTCACCAGTGCATAAGCCTTCCTCTTCCATTGACGACGTGGAGCCGGTGGATCCTGTCCTCACTGCCCAAACGACAAAGAGGAAAAGGCAGGAAAAACCTGCTGGAAGCCCTAGCCCTGCCCCAAAGAAACGCAACAAATTGGTTCGACCACCACGGGGCAGGTAGCTTTTGTCCTGGCAAGTTGATTTTGAAAGTAGTATATTTATGCACTTTGGTATTCATTTGGCACTTATAGTTTTTAATTGTTTTTATCCATTTGTGCTTATTTATTTTATTGTCATTTTGTTTTGATCTGTTTTTAAAATTTTGAATAATTTATATCTGGCTATTTTCATGAATTAGTTTTTTGTAAGGGCTCTGATGACCGCTGAAATTCAGCGCCCTTAGACGCATATTATCATTATCATTATATAACTGGGTAAATCAAATTTTAATATTCAAAACATTTTCCTTCTCAGCTACATGTCTTGAAGCAGACTAAAACTCTCCAGATAAGCTGGACCCTCTTGCCTCTTCCTTCTCTCTTCTGCAGCAGAGTTCTTCAATTCCAGTTTCCTTCTGGATGATTTAGAGGTTACTTTCACAGAAATTGCTGAATGAAGTAAGCGTAATTGGTTCTTCCCTTGGCTGACTTTAGAGATGCTAGTGGCATCTGTGTCCATTATCTCTGACTGCAGCTTGAGTGAGGCAGAACAACCGAAATTGAATTCACTGATGGTTGATGTCACCACAACTTGAAGTCTCTTCTTTGAAACAAATATTTCTTTTGGGCAGTTATGCCATATCATGCTATGTAAACTTTCATTTGCATTTTGTATCTTACCCAATGTACATCTCTTTAGAATTTCATCTGATGCCAGCATTTGGTACACAGGCATTAGTTTTCTTACCACATAAAGCATCAAGTATGTTCCCATTGTTGTGTTATGTTTAGGTGTTTCTTCCCATGTATCGTTTTGCCTGTTCATGATCCTAACTACGTACACAGTCAACAGAACGTCAGTTGTTTCAAAGAATGTTTACCTATAAGCTATATAACAGTTATATGCACGTTTTGATGTATAAAATACTTTTATAAATGTTAAATGGCACACTAAAACTCATTAATTATATATAAACGGTATGTAGGTTAACGAGAAACACAAGAATATCCCGACCGTTGGAAACTCACACAAAAGCAAAAATATTAACATTACTATTTGCTTTCAATGCTTGCAGCCAGTGTTTTGTTTCCAAGGTACCACATATTGTAAGAAATAACCATGATACCAACACACAAAATTCCACCAGAAACTTTGCCTGCTAATTTCAAATGTATTAATGCAGTACATTCAATCGAACGGTATTTAAATCCCTGAAACCCACAAATTTAGTTGGATTATGACACTATAAGTTTCAAAGTATTTTATTAGCTCAAAAACAAAATAAGAAATATCTGTTTTCCCATATTTTAGCCAATTTCGGTGCTGCATTCCTTTGAAAATACTGAGCTAAGTTTCCTCCACAAAAGAAGCAAAGCCGATGGTACCCTACATCGTAAGTTTACGGCTCGTAAAGGAAGCTCAAGTCGAAAAGCAAAATTAAGTGATCCTAATGCCCACTATAGAACGAGACGGTTAGAATTATAGTATGTGAAGAAAATTACGCAATCCATGTTCAGTAAGTAAAAGTTGATAACTACTCTGAAAATGGATTACGTTTTCAAACAATGCAGAAATTGAATATTATTTTTTTTAAATTAAATAATACGTTAAGGGTTGTCGGAAATCTTTCATGGAGATGACAGCACTCGTAAATCAAAGCTAGTGAATTTCGTTGTTCATCCGTTGACTCGCCAAAGTTTCAGCCATTTTGCACGCTCAGTTGTTATATGACAGTCGTTTGAGTTGTCGTGAGTGTTTTTATGAAAATGGACATAATCAAGTATCGATCTTTCATTAAATATTTGTTTTTTAAAGCCAATGCTCCTATGCTAATCAAAAATGATTTGAATTCTGTGTATGGGACTTATTGACCAAAGCGAAATTTTGGGCAGCTGAATTTAAACGTGGTCATAAGAACTCGGGAGATGATAAAAGTTCGAGACGTTCAAAAACTGCAACTACCGACGAAAGCATCGCCAAAGTTCACCAAATGGTGCTAGACGACCACCGAGAGAGATCACAGAAGTACTTTTTTTTTCAATTTATGTTTTCCGACGTTTAGTCATAACGGCCGATGAATGAAAGGAGTGAAATGATGCTCAAATGAGTCCGGAGTCCCTGGGGCTTAGAGTTACCCGACATTCGTCTAACAGGATCGCGAAAAACCCAGAAAGAAACCTTATCCAGGTAACTCACCCTGACCGAGATTAGAACTCGGGACCTCTTGAACGTGAGGCAGACATGTTACCACGACGCGACCGAGGCGGAGCTATCTTGGTTGGAGAACCCTCGCCATCCCCAGACGGAAATCGAACCCGGAACTCGTCGCACAACAGGAAAGTGCTCTACCAACAGATTTACGGGGCCAGCCTAGTTAAATTTTTGGAGATTATACATTTCACCATTGTTGCCATTCTGTCACAGTATAGTAAGTAGTTCTCTGTTAGCCAGGGTTGCTTAGTTAATGCACGATGGAGTGCCTCCTCATTTCTGGATTTCTGTCCGTAATTTCTGAAAAGGAGGTTTTCCTCCTTGATGGATAGGAAGAGATGGACTCGTACCGTGTCCTCCACGCTCACCTGACTTAAACGTACTGGATTTTTATTGATGAGGATGTTTCAAATCTCTTGTTTATATAACTGCATTTGCAGGTGTAGAGCCTTTTCCTGCTTATGTGGGGGAATGCTGCCAGACAATATGAAGTTCTCCAGGCCTAGTGCATCAGAGAGTCCATGCTTAGGAAGTTTGAGAGATATAGTGTAGCTAATGGAGGCCATTTTGATCATGTGCTGGGATTTCCTGTTTTCTTACCGTTCTGTCGTTGACTATTGTTTCATGTTGTTAAGCTGTTGAAAAAGTGCTGTGAAAAGAAAATAATTTATGAACATATGTGCATAACATTTTTACGCTCTATCCGCAACAAACGTTTTCTGAAAAATTTTACATACCTTTCAGTTAAATCCTGTATAAACAGTTCGAACAACATTTCGAAAATACTACCAAGCCAAATTCCAGATATATTTATATTTCTTTCAAGTTCTCGGACCGACTTTTATTCAACAAGTCTCATTACTTAGATATTATTTGTTACTTCCAACATCCGTTCATGTATTATTTTTTTTAAACTATACACTTCCAAAACATAGAAAATCGCAATGGGGATAGACGAGGACTGTTCAATAAAGAATGATCACAATCTTTTCTTATGAACGTACCTTTACTCATCCTCATAATTTTTATGGTTTTTCTCAAAATAGTCTCCCCTGAATGTGATGAACTTGTCCCAGCGTTTCTGTCAGTCTTCAAAGACATGCGGAAAACCATTTTTTAGAGATCCTTCAAAATCGCCTCCGCAGCCTTCACCACTGCTTCTGATGATGGATAATGTCTCCCACGAAGGCGTTTCTTCAAGATAGGCAATAGAAAAAAGTCACATGGGACTAAATCCGGACTATAAGGAGGGTGAGGGATGCACTTCACGTTGACTTTATAAGATATTCAGCAACAACGTTGGCAATATGCGGCCGCGCATTATCGTGGTATAGCATCCAGCCTACTTAACGGAAATGAGGTATTTTGAGCCTGATATGGACTTGCAATGTTTTCAGGACATCCCTGTAGTATTGCCCAATTACTGATGTGTGTGCAGTACAACATGCTGATAAACCATTCCACGAATATCAAAGAATGAGATGACCATAAATTTCCCAGCAGAAGCAACCACTTTTGCTTCTTTGGGGGGTTGGTGATGAAGGCGAATCCCACACTGAGCTTTGCTCTTTGCTCTCAGGATCAAAATGATGTAGCCAAGTTTCATCAGCAGTGATTACGTTTGAAAGAAAATCCTGATCTTCTTCTAACATCAACTTTAATTGCAGGTAGAGCTCCATGCGAATGTTCTATTGTTCAGGAATCAACAGTCTTGGAACCCATCATGCACAAACACGTCTGATGTGTAATGTTTCTGTCACCAACGGGTGGGTGGCACACAATGAAATGTTCAGTATTTCAGAAAGTGAACTTAAGGTAATTCGTCGATCCTCTCTCACAATGGCAGCAGCAGTGTTGATATTTTCTTCCGTAAGAGCAGTAACTGGAGCACCTGGTCCACCTTTCTTTGAAATTGATTGTCTCCAGGCTTTAAACATTATAAACCACCTTCGAGCTGTGCTGTAGGAAAGGCTATAAACCTCCTGTAACATTGTATAGGCCTCAACTGAAGATTTGTTGAGACGAAAGCAGAATTTCAAAGCCGCATATTGTTCCACTTCATTGGAATGGTAGGCGATACTAAACATGTCTGAACTTGGCTGGTTCTCAGAGTCGGTTACCAGGAGTACCAACAATGAAACTACTATGGCGTATTTGTTTCACATTTAACTAACAGAATATAATAAGATTGAATTAGATTGCGAAAAGATGTGATCATAAGAAATTTTGATCTTTCTTAATTGAACAGCCCTGTATTTTGTATATCCAGAATTCAATTCCGTCACTCAAAGAGAAATTTGTCCTCATCAAGGCGACAAGCGTGGGCGTGGGCTGGTCGATGCGCCTCTGGGGTTACCTGTGGTTTCACATAATGATACCTGCAGGCTTACTACAGGTTCAAAGCCCTTCACTTCGTCTCTATTGGTCCGAATTGCTGTCTCTGTCCTTTATGTGGTTTTCACCCTGGCTATAATTTCCTCAGGGAGAGACAACGACCCTGGCTTTGGGTGGTAAGCAGGAACGTACATCTGAGGTCGCGGAGGTGGTAACAATTACACTATTCTGGCTAATTTACCTCAATTGCATTGACATTTTAGCCTTCAAACATTACTCACCTATGTTTGTTAATGTTCCCGGCGAGTTGAGCTATTGTTAATATAAGTATTGTTGATCTGTTGTTGATTGCGAGTTTATATAACCAAAATTTAGACAATTAGCTGATAAATTACAGCAAAACAAACATCCCGGAGACATGACCAAAGCTAATTTGTGCTACCAAGTAACGCTTTGTAATTTAGAAGCACAACCAGAAACTGATGTGTTGGGGGTCGCATCTGATGAAGTGATGCTATTAGTCTGACAAGTTGTGTTCCAAGAATCAACTAATGGAGTGGTTTCTGCAATTATGCATCCCGCTGTGCTCCTGAGACGCTCTTTAACAAATATTCTGGTCAAGAAACTTAATTGTTCATATTTGTTTAGTGCTGTTTAGTTACCTTGACAACTGCATAAGAGCGAAAAGTTGAAAGTTCAATGTTATGACAAATTTCTCTCAATGTTGAAGGTTTGGAAATTTGTGAACTGAGGGCCATGTCAGTGTAGTGTCGAATAAGGAAGATTGCCTTTCCAACACAATTGTAAATATGTATTTATAATTAAAACCTTACGTTGGAAATAAGACAATTTATGTAGCGGCTGACCAGCAATTAATTCCCTTGAAATATTAACCTGGAAACCCGCGGAATTTGCGTCCTTCGCTCTACAGATTATGTCTGAAGCAAGCAACAATACTTACGAATCACCCAAGCCACCCCCATGCTAACCATTAATGTCGTTACAGAATGGGTCTTTACGTAAGGAAAACGGAAATTAAGCCAGTTGAATCCGACGAAATGAAGCTTTAAAACAAACAATTTAATCAACAAATACTAGCAATTAAGTCTACATATGTCATGTCTGCGAGCACTTTCAAGAACTTGAACCCAATAGTGAATTGGACGTGAAAAAATCAGTAAACATTGCATAGATAGAGACGACATGAAAAATTCAATGCCATGGCCGGGATTTGAACAACGGATCTCCTGTTTTCCGTCCAGCCTCTCTAACCCATTGAATTGTGAAATGTGTAGTGTTTAACGCCCGCTTTTACTAAATACGGCACCGCAGGCGGTGACACTGATGATGCATGAGATGAAGATGGAGCACCGGTGGAATGAGATGGCGGGGGAAACCGGAGGTCCCGGAGAAAACCCGCCCCAACGCCGTGTTGTCCACCACAAATCTCACTTTACGGTCGCCTGGGATCGAACTCGGGCCGCCTTGGTAAGAGCTAAGCGGTCTAACCACTGAGCCACGTCGTGGCCACTAACCCATTGAGGATACCATGGACAACGTGACGTCCTGACATTAAATTCTCCATTTGACTCGTATATTTCCCCAGTAGACTACTGGGGGCTTTCGCATTCTAGATACACTGTTTGTGGCGACTTACTATCGTACGTACTTGAGTCCCAGGCTTCATCATTTAACTCTTATTATTTAATTCATGGAAATTAATGATTTCTTCATACTAGCCGTATACAGGCTAAGGTTTTTGATGGATGAAGCAGTGGACATAAATAAAGGAGTACGACAAGGATGCCCTATATAGCCTATACTCTTTAATATCTATATTGATAATATGGTACAAGAATGGCAGCAAAGTAAAAACAAAATGTACTGACTGGAAACAAAATTTTAAATGCAGTATTATTTGCTGATGATCAAGTGAAAGATGAAATGCAAAGAGCAGTATATAGTTTAAACAACATAGCGGAAACAAGGCCGCAACGTGCCTCAGTGGTTAGACCGCTTGGCTCTTACCAAGGCGGCCCGGGTTCGATCCCAGGCGACCGCAAAGGGAGATTTGTGCTGGACAACACGGCGCTGGGGCGGGTTTTCTCCGGGACCTCCGGTTTCCCCCGTCATCTCATTCCACCGGTGCTGCATCTTCATCTCATGTATCATCAGTGTCACCGCCTGCGGTGCCGTATGTAGTAAAAGCGGGCGTTAAACACTACACACACACACACACACACACACACACACACACACACACACACACACACACACACATAGCGGAAACATATAACCTCTCAATCTCACAACCCGAAACCAAAATAATGACTTTTAGAGGAAAGAACAACATTAGAGCAAAAATAGTTATAAACAATAAAATAATAGAACAGGTTAACTATCCAGGCTACACAGTAGCAGTAGCAAATAACAACAAGGATATGGAGGTGAAATTAAACAGACTCAATCAAATGTGTGGGACTATAATAAGAACGCTGAACAGGAAAACACGAAAGGATACAAAAGATGCCATTTTATAAGACACTGGCAGTCCCAACGTTGACATACGGTTCCGAAATATGGACACTGACAAAGAACCAACGCAAACAGCTAGAATCGGCAGAGATGAGATTGTTGAGAAGCGTGGCAGGTTATAAAAGAATACACCACGTAAGAAACGAAAAAATAAGAGAAGAGCTTGGGACGTTTAATTTAAACAGTAAAATAATAAAGAAAAAAATGAATGGAATAATAATATTTTTAGAATGGAGGCGGAACGACTTCCAAGAAGAGTTTTAAATTATATGCCGAAGGGAAAGAGAGATGTGGGACGCCCAGCTCTACGTTGGAAGGATCAGTAGGCTCTTGAAGAGTACGGAACAGGTCACAGGCCCCAATCCTTGAAATTGTTGTTGTTGATAATGATGATGATGATGATGATGATGATGATGATGATGATGATGATGATGATGATGATGATGATGATGATGATGATGTTTTGATAGATAGAGTCAGGGGCGGTTCCTCCATCGCCACTGATTCTGAATGTACAACAGGTGCATTTTGCACATTAAAGCTGTACTTGTTTGCATTGCTTTTATATACAAACATGTTTCAATTACGCTTATCGCCTGTAGCTGTCCATGACCACAGAAGCCGAAATAAACAGTGATTAGCTGTAGGAGCCGCAGGTTTGCAGCGAAGAGTTAGCCTAAGATTTCGCCCAAATGTCGGCCCTCTGAGGGGTTTGCGGGATGGTGAAGAGATGGGAGTGGCTTCTTATACATTGCTTAAATGGAGGTTTATAAACCTAGCTCCTCCTACTCTTAGCAACGGCTTTAGTGTGACCTTCAGGCTTAGATTCTGTGGGCTCTGCTTTTCGAACACAGGGAGAATTTAATTGAATGCATGGAGGTTATTCAGAAGAGAGCTCGGCTAAACAACAACGCCACACTTGTTCGGGCTGCTGGGTTTATGGCCACTTTGAAAGATTATAATTTTGTATTCTGGCTGTCTTTCTTCTACAAGATCATACCCTATGTGGGCATTTTGTACAATCAGCTGCAGAAACGAGACTGCAATGCCACATTTGCCATCGCCTAGCTAAACGCATTTGAAAGGGAAGTGCAAAAGGTAAGAAATAGCGTGGATATCGAGGAACACGAAGAAACTGCAATTAAGAGGAGAAGAATAGAATATGATGAAAAGAAGAGAAACTCTTGAAGTATGTGACATTCTTAGAGAAGCAAAGGACTGATTTAGCTTCACGGTGCATCTGGTAGCCTCAACTTTGTTTCATCAAGAAAATTTCTAAGACATTTCCAGAGGATTCCGTTAGAGAAACAATAAGGTTCTATCCTTTTATCATTGGAACAAAAATTCGTAAAGAACTGGCTGTAATTTACAATCGAGAGGAATTTCGTGGAATGTCCGGCACTTTGTGCTTGATGGACTTCAATAAGGAAAACAATTTATTTGCTACATTCAGCGAATATGTCAAACTCCTCCGAGTACTGTTAACTATGCCAATGTCTACCGCTGAAGCAGAAAACTTTCCTTAGGAACACATTTTCACAGGACAGATTGTCAGCATTAGCAATGCTTTCAATGGAGAGAGATTTTGTTATGAAGATCAGCGATTTCAACGCAAAAGTTATCGATAGATTCGCCAGATCTAAGGAGATTAGATAAGAGAATCTGTATAAATATGTGAGTCTGTATTTTATTTTTCATTTTTGCACCACAAATAATTTAACCCACCAGCCGCCACTGGATAGAGTCAACATTAAAAATACAATGCCATGCCCGGTCTCCTGGTATCCGTCCAGTCACTCTAACTCTTTGAGCTGCCATGGCCAACGTTAGTTCTCCATTTGACTCGTATATTTCCCAAGTAAATCATTAGGGGCTCTCGACGGAAACCAGGAGTCCGTGGTTCAAATCCCGGCCATAGCATTGAATTTTTCATGTTGACTCTATCAAAGACCTTAGCCTATATACGGCTAGTCTGAAGTAAGTATTAATTTCCATCAATTAACTAAATCACTGCATACTTCAAAATTTAATTGATTTTGTGCAATTGGTGTGAAATGTCTGTCAGTGTGGTAGCATGTCTGTCTCACATTAAACTGATCTCTAGTTCGAATCTCGGTGAGGGTAACCTATATGGATAAAGTTTTCTTTCTCGAATGTAATAAGAAATTGACCTTTTTCCTAACATGTGAACCTCAACAACTGCTGTTTAATAATTGCAACATATACGTGCATGTGCCTCGCAGCTCTCTAGTTCAATATTTACCGTACATCAAATCCGGGCGATTAAAAAAAAAAAAAAAAAAAAAACTGAAATCTGAAATCTTTGATGTTCATCGTTGCAAACAATTTTAATTGCTGCCAAACGATAACCAGACTTTAATGCGTATAATGGGATATTACAGTGGTTTGTTTTTTTCAGCTTACGCCTGAGGGATTTATAATTGTTCAATGTATCGGAATAATAACACAAAAAATGTATAGCGATACAGGGGTTTAAATGAAACCTGTTGCGTCAGCACAGATACCCTGTGAAGCAGCTCTAAGGAAAACCAGCACCACGAAGTAAAATCTTCTTCACTGAACTGATATAGATAGCTTACGTCAAACCCTCAAGGGGCTAAGGCAATGCGAAATGACGTACACCATAGATTTACTATTCTCTGTTTCATATAACCTTGCCCGGCTGAAATGTATCACTCCGCGTTCAACAACCCTCCCCCTCGCCCTAATTGGCTAATGCTTTCGCGCCATAGGCCATAGGCGGTGCCTTCCCATCACATTTAAAACTGCAGTAAACGTCAAATGCCAGGAGATAGCTAAAATCATACAAATAAGTATATGAAGGCATGCAAAAATACAAGTTTATAATGAAACTGAACTCACGCGTTATGGAGAATCTGGTAATGGAGTAATCCCCTCCATCTCGGATTCGGATTCTGATTCTGCAGTAACAGTTTTGCTGTCGGAACTCGCCGTAGGGTTTATAATTATGCTCTCTATTACGTTGTCGACGATGCCATCCAGCTCCCACATTTTGTTTTATTCTTTGAGCACATGATGAATAGCCTTTTTCCATGTTTCGTCGCTGATCTCCGAAAATGCTGTGGTAAGCAATGGCCTGATATCATTCAACTTAAATGTTCTATTGTTTCTCGCTACGAATTTTTTAATTTGGCTCAAATAAGCTCAATTGGATTTAAAATCCAGTGATATGGTGGAAGCCTGAGTACCTCATGACCAGCTGACCTTGCCATTTCATCGATTACGTATTTATCACAATCGCTGGCATGCTTTACTACAAGTTCCAGTAGTTCTGCCTTAATAAGGGATTCATTTACAACTTCATTTTTTTGCACGCAGCCACTCAATAATGTCGCCACACAGCAATATCGCCTCTGTCTCTCAGTACATTTTTCTTGCCCCTTTTTTCATTCACAAACCCCAGCTGTATAAGCAATCTATACAGACTAGATCTGCTGAAATTTGGTAAATCTGCATCCTCATTTACAGCAGACAAAATTTTATTTATGTTAGGGAGTTCGTTTCTAAAGAAAAAAACTATGCACATGACGACGTACAGCAGTTTTAACGAACTCATCGCATTCTCCGAGCACGCGCTTTTCTTTATTCCTGCGTTTGCTTGGAGTGGTAAGTTTTCCTGTTTTCTCAACTTCACGTCGCGATGTTCCTATGGACCTAACACTCACACCTGTAAGTTCGGAGCACAACTGCTCGACTTCCCTCACTAACAAAGACGGATTCTTCTCTGTGAGTGCATTAAACACATGCAACACAATTCTTTTTTCACCGCTTTGTAATGGCTTACTCTTACGATGCTTCAGCGAAAAACTGGCGGTAGACTCTGCCATTATACATATAATAAGTACATGTGCAATAAACGATGGATAAACTAACGTATCTCTCGAACGCGCACAGTACACCTTCTAATGACAATACATGACTAATCCAGTTCAGAACAAGGTCAGTGATAAAACTCATATAAACAAATATAAACAAATATATGTAATTCACTACCGCTAAAGCACGTGCTCTTGTGTAATCAGAAAGGCAGGCCTAGATGCAAAGGAACCTCCTCTTTACTTTGTTTAAGAATTAACATGCATTTCAGATAAATTAACTCTGTTGCGTAATATATTTAATTGAAACAGTTATGAAAGTAAATATTTGACAATTCTCTTTCAACATATAAAGATATATCACCATGTTAAATAACGAACTAATTTTTACCGCAAAACAGTCTCTACCAAACAGCAGCCAATGAGAGGAGATGAGGTCACGTGACCGTTAAGAGATTACCGGGCAAGCTTACGTGAAACAAGGTATAGCAATGTTGTATATTTGAAACTACCCTACAGGATATTCATACAGAATATTTTTACCCAATCGGCAAACTTGCGGTCGGTTACGCGAGGGGAAGGCCGGTGGAGGGGGGCGTGTGGCATCGGTACCGCCTGCGCAGGCGTGAGAGAGTGGTGGGAGGGGAAACCACAGGGGTGGCTGAATCTTAGTTTCCCCCTCCTCCTCCTGCAGCCGACGTCCTCCACAATGGCGTTCAGGGACTTGGCATTATTGTCGGCCTTTTCATCCAAATCATTACGGCGGTCGTCTACTTGACCCACCCGCTTGCCCAGCTTCGCGACGTCATCCCTCACGCCGGTCAAGTGTTCCTCAAATTTGGCGGTGAGGACCTCGTTCGCCACCTTCATTTCCGTGGACAGACTGTCGTTCGCTACCCTCATTTCTGTGGTCAATTCGGTTTTTACTTCCTCCATCTTCTCGGCAATGTTGTCGCTGACCGTCTTCATTTGTTTCAACTCTGCGGCCAGGTTGTTATTTGCCGTTTCTGTTTTTGCAGCGAGGTTTTCATTTGCCGTCTTCATTTCCTTCAACTCGGCGGTAAGGTTGTCGTTGGCCGCCTTCATTTCTTCCATTTTGTGTAAAATCTTTTCCAGTGCCGATTCCATGGCTTTTGTCCCACTCCTGACGTCAGTTGTGACTTTGTGGGTTCGTGAAAAGAAAAGTCTAATTGCACCACTCAAAAATGTTCTTTATTTCCACCGAATTACAATCGGAACACTTGCCGATTACACAGAATTACGTAATGCACACAATTACAATTCACCAGTTCGTCTGTCACAAGTCCACTGCAGGCAGTTACGTAATCTCCTCCGATGCACGTACACAGTCCGTTCCCTCACTGGGCGCTCCTCACGATGCTCGCCAAGAACTGAACTCAACTCTCGGTCACATCGTCCCTCTATTTATAGGTGGCTACATGTTTCTATAGAATTCTTTACCATGGAGGGGAAAATATTCTGGAGGTTTCGCGTTCTTTCAGGCGGCAGGAGGAAGGGGAAAGGAAGATTCAGTCACCCCTGTGGTTTCCCCTCCCTCCACTCTATCACGCCTCCGCAGGCGGTACGGATGCCACACGCCCCCCTCCACCGGCCTTCCCCTCGCGTAACAGACCGCAAGTTTGCCGATTGGGTAAACTCTCTGTGAAATGTAATTAATTCCTTGCAAGATATATACCAATAATTCCTTAAATTTCTTAGTGTACTAAAGGTTAATCTTTAAAATGTACCTTTTTTTGGTCTCTCGTCAGCGCAAGCAAACAGAATGTGCACTGCCACCCAAGACGGCAGATAAGGTTGTTTGCAGACGATTGTATCATTTATAATAAAATTCGAAATACAGTGCATGAAACCGCTCTTCAGGATGATTTAAATGAAATCTGTAATTGGGCTGCGGCTAACAAAATGTCAATGCCAAGAAAAGTAAGTCCATTGTTTTTAGTAGAACTAAGGGCAAAATTATTGTTAACTATCACATGGGAGGGGTGCAAATTCCACAGGTGGACAGCTGCAAATACTTGGGAGTGTACCTGGCAAGTAATGCTGGATGGGACGAACAAGTAAATTCCACATCTAGGAATGCGTGGAAGGCATTACATTTCATAATGAGAATATTGAAAAAGGGGAGCGCTAGGTCCAGGGAAATTGCCTACAAGGCCTTAGTGCGGCCGGTTATGGAATATGGAGTAGCATGCTGGGACCCGCATAGAGCTAACCAAATCGATCCATTAGAAAAAAATACAGAAGAGGGCAATAAAATTCATAAAAAGAGGCAAGTATTTTGGGCCTATAAAAGGAGATGAGACTAAATGGGAGGAATTAAGAATTAGGCGTAAAAAACATAGGTTGGTAGCATTATTCAAAGCTAATGCTGGTGTAAAGGCATGGGTGGACGTTAGTGTAAGGTTAGATAATCCGGATTATTATGGACGAAACGATCATAGGTATAAAATTAAGGGTAGAAGATACAGAATCGACGTAGGAAAATTTTCTTTTGTTAATAGAACCATTGAAGAATGGAATGAATTGCCTGTAGCAGTCTTTCAGGGCTGTCCCCTGTCGCTGAAGAAATTTAGAAAAAATCTAGATGGTTTATAGTTTAACTTTTAAATTATAATGGTATATAATATGTAAATAGAGAAGTAATTAGATATGTTTTAAGTGACTAAAGTAAAATAATATCATGTTTGTATTGTTTACTGTGTTATTGTTGTAAATCTAGTATTTGTAATTTGATCTGTATTCTTAACTCTGCCACCGGGTAGTACCCAATTGCAGTCAATAAATACATACAAGACTCTATTGTGTTCCTGGATAGCCTGAACTGTTACTAAGCGAGATCCGGCAACACTGCCGTGTAGCTTGGTTTCGCACCTTCAAATTCCCTCAACAATGAAGTCACTGCAGCCATTTGTCTTCGGTGGGCAGTCGTTTGCGATGGAACTTCCTATCACTTCCGCCGATAGGTGCGAGTGGCGTGCAACTGAGGAAGGTCGAAAGTTTAGTACCGTGAATCCGTTCATTATTTAGAACGGTTTAGACAGTACTGCTGATTCTGTGAAGGCATGTACTTGATCTCGCAATGGCACGCTCCAGGTCGAAACAGTTTCTTCGACACAGGCTGCTAAAATCTTGGAAACAAATATGCTTGCGAGCTATCCGGTGCGCATTGATTTCCATAGGACTATGAACTGCTCGCGTGGTGAGGAAAACACTAGTGCATTGGACAGTATGTCCAATGACGAGATTCAAAGAAACTTGGCGGAAAAGGGTGCTACAAATGTATATCGAGTTCACCGCAAAGAACAAGGTGAACTAGTGCCCACTTTTGTAACCTTTGATCGGGTAGAACTCCCTAAAAGGATTAAGGCAGGTTATAAAGCTATTGAAGTGAGGCAGTATATACCCAATCGACTGAGGTGTTATACATGCCATTGCTTTGGCCACACGAGTGATTCGTGTAATGCAGTTGTCAGTTGCGTTGACTGCGGGGAAGTCAAGCAAGACAATGCATGCACTTCACCCGCAACGTGTGTTAACTACAGTGTTAATCATTCACCTAAATCGAGAATTCCTGTACAAGAATCAACTGAGTCCTTGTACACTCTATTTTTAGATACCCTCACAAGAAAGTTCCAGTGAGGTTAAGTCTGGGGATCTGTGGCGCCACAGACATTTTGAGATTATTCGATTACACTGGGCAACAAGGTAAATGTTTCGGGCTTACAAATAGTGAATTTATATTTATTTCCATCTGCTGAATTAAAAACTCACCATAATAATGTTAGATTAGCTCTTGTTCTGAAGGTAAAGTGGCATTTCATTTCTTAGAGAGAGTATTTTAAATTTGGGGGAATTTTTTAGGGAGTTGGCACAGCTGTCAAATAACAAAACATAATCAGAGAGAAATTTTGAAAATTAAGTAACGCAAAAGTTAAGGAAGGCATTTTTGTCGGGCCACAAATAAGAGAAATCGTAAAGCATCCAGCATTTGCTCAAATTATGGAGGGGAAAGAAAAGGAAGCTTGGGAAGACTTCAAGGGTGTTGTTCATGGATTTTTAGGCAACAAAAGGAATGAAAACTACAAGCATTTGATAACAGTGCTTCTGCAAAAATACCGTAACCTTGGATACATGTCCCTTAAGATCCATTTTCTCCACTCCCACCTAGACTTTTTCCCTCCTAGTTGTGGAGCTGTTAGTGATGAACATGGGGAGAGATTCCATCAGGACATTTCTGATATGGAACAAAGATATCAGGGTCGTTGGAATGAAGTAATGCTTGCGGATTACTGTTGGTCTTTGTATAGGGATTCTGCGGAACTCCATCACAAGAGACAAGCTAAAAGACGACCAAGTCAATAGGCCACCGCATGATTCTCTTCAGACACGGCTATCTGCGAAGTATTTTTCTAGGAATTTAGAACTCTTAGCATGTAATTACCAGTTAAAACTATCAAATACACTTTCATTGTTGTTAGCATGTATGTATTTAAAGTGTATCCTTTTCAATCCGTCAATATGTAATACTTCCACCTTGCGTATATCATAGAAACTAGAGGTAATAAAAATTTTCATTGTCATATTTGTTTTTCTTAACCCAAAATTAGTAGGAATTGCCTCATGAAGTGCTCGAAACATTAAAAAATTATTTTTTGTTGCCCAGTGTTATCAAAGAAACTGGTTAAAAGTTCCATGCTGGCAATAGATGTGTGGTACGTTGCTCCATCTTGCTGGAAGTCACTTTCTCTCAATTCGTTTTCATCCAGCTGCTCCACAAATGTCTTGAAGACACCCATATAAACCTCAGTGTCCACAGTCGTATCAAAGAAAATGGCACCAATAATTCATAGATGCTGCTGGGGAACACTTGCAACATTTTCTCTGAGATGTAAATGGCGTAATGTAATCTCCCAATTGTGTATTATATTCTCCCACAGTTGTACGTGTATCCTATTATTGGTACAAAAGTTATGGGCTGTTGAAATGGTTGAGGTTTATATGGATCGCACTTTGGGATTAACTTATATTCATTTTTTTCGCTCCTCTCCCTTTCAGCGTTTCGCATTTCTACTTAAGTTTCCTCTCACTCTCTCTCTCACCCTCTGTCTTCGCCTTTCTTTTTAAATTATGTTTGAGCAATAGAGGTATCCGCCGTAATTGTTTGGTGTCTCCACTGCATAACATCTACTTAAGTTCACCAAAATTTGTATCTGATATGATATATTTACTGTTCATATTCCAAAATTTTACAATTTACAACTTTATGCTACATTTATTTGTCTTTACCTTGTTGCTACCTGGTCTTCTGCTCTGCCCGGTAGCTCTTAACCTCCACACATTCTTGTTACTTAATTAGTCCCTTTCTTCCCCCTGATCTTCCTTCATTATATTCTTTACATTTATTTTTCTTTAACCTGTTGCTACCTTGACTTACATGACACCCTGGTCTTCTGATCTGTCAGGTAGCTCTTAACCTCCATACATTCTTGTTACTTAATTAGTCCCTTTCTTCCCCCTGATCTTCCTTTATTATATTCTTTACATTTATTTTTCTTTAACTTGTTGCTACCTTGACTTACATGACACCCTGGTCTTCTGATCTGTCAGGTAGCTCTTAATCTCCATGTCTCTTTGTTACTTAATTAGTCCCATTCTAGCCCCTCATCTTCCTTTCTTATATTCTTTACATTTATTTGTCTTTACCTTGTTGATACCTTGCCTTACATCACATCCTGGTCTTCTGCTCTGCCAGGTTGCTCTTAACCTCCATGTCTCCTTGTTACTTAATTAGTCCCATTCTTCCCCCCGTCTTCCTTTCTTATATTCTTTACATTTATTTGTCTTTACCTTGTTACTACCTTGTCTTACATGACACCCTGGTCTTCTGCTCTGCCAGGTAGCTCTTAACCTCCATGTCTCCTTGTTACTTAATTAGTCCCATTCTTCCCCCCGTCTTCCTTTCTTATATTCTTTACATTTATTTGTCTTTACCTTGTTGCTACCTTGTCTTACTTGACACCCTGGTCTTCGATCTCTCAGGTAGCTCTTAACCTCCATGTCTCCTTGTTACTTAATTAGTCCCGTTCTTCACCTCACCTTCCTTTCTTATATTCTTTACATTTATTTGTCTTTACCTTGTTGCTACCTTGACTTGCATGACACCCTGGTCTTCTGCTCTGTCAGGTAGCTCTTAACCTCCACATCTCCTTGTTACTTAATTAGTCCCATTCTTCCCCCTCATATTCCGTTCTTATATTCTTTACATTTATTTATCTTTAGCTTGTCGCTACCTTGTATTACATGACATCCTGTTCTTCTGCTCTGCCAGGTAGCTCTTAACCTCCATGCCCCCTTCATTACTTAATTATTCCCTTTCTTTCCCCTCATCTTCCTTTCTTATATTCTTTACATTTATTTGTCTTTACCTTGTTGATACCTTGTCTTACATGACACCCTGGTCTTCTGCTCTGTCAGATTGCTCTTAACCTCCATGTCTCCTTGTTACTTAATTAGTCGCATTCTTACCCCTCATCTTCCTTTCTTATATTCTTTACATTTATTTGTCTTTACCTTGTTGCTAACTTGGCTTACATGACACCCTGGTCTTCTGCTCTGCCAGGTAGCTCTTAACCTCTGTCTCCCTGTTACTTAGTTAGTCCCATTCTTCCCCCTCAACTTCCTTTCTTAGATTCTTTACATTTATTTGTCTTTTCCTTGTTGCTAACTTGGCTTACATGACACCCTGGTCTTCTGCTCTGCCAGGTAGCTCTTAACCTCTGTCTCCTTGTTACTTAATTAGTCCCATTCTTCCCCCTCAACTTCCTTTCTTAGATTCTTTACATTTATTTGTCTTTTCCTTGTTGCTAACTTGGCTTACATGACACCCTGGTCTTCTGCTCAGCCATATAACTCTTAACCTCCATACCTCCTTGTTACTTAATTACGCCCTTTCTTCCCCTTCATCTTCCTTTCTTGTATTCTTTACATTTCTGGCGCATTTTTCTATTACTTTCTGCAATAACTCAACAATACTTCTTACCTTCTTTTCCTCCCTGCGCGTAAGCATTTTATAGCTACTATACTTTTCTCTACTTTCTCCCAGTTGTCTTCCCAAACCGTTATCTGCATTCTCCAACATCCTCGTATTCTGTTACATAGTGTTCTATGCTTTCTTTCCCCCCACACAAATCACAAACTCCGTTTTCCCTACTTCTTATCCCTCTTAGAAATGTTATTCCTGTTCTCATCCAAGCTAACCCTTCTCTCTCTTGCCTATTGCAGTAATCTACATATGTTTCTCGTCCCCAATTTCTTTTTGTTTGCTTGTAGAATTGAAATGATTTCATATTTTCTAGACTTCCCCATATTTGCTGTCTTTCTCTGTCTTCTATTCTGCATTTTACTAATTTACCCACATCGCATGTTCCTATATTTTCCAAAACTCCTCCTATCTCTTCCCACCAATCATTTGACTTCCCTAATCTATTTTGCTGTTTCATGCATTATTTCATAATTTCCCCTTCTTCTTTGGCCAAACACATATACCAAAATGTTATTATCCTTTCCGTTATTATTCCATTTCTTCTTGTCTTTCCTAATTCTACTAAAGCTACTTCCCAAGGTGCTGATCTTGGCAAGTCTAGTAGCTATTTACAAAAGCTTCAGTACTTTAGGTCCACCGTTTTGTTTACCTCTGTGTCACCCCCTCAACCCCAGATCACTACTAAATTCAACATTTTGGATTCAACTAGTGCTTCGTACATTCTTTCTAACCGGTTGTCATTGCTAGCTTATATTTGCATATTCTAATTGCATTCATTTCCGCCCATCATTTTGCCTCAGTAATTTCGTATGCAGCTTTGTAATCGCCTTCAATCTAAACAACAGTAATTCTAAACATGAGTACTGGGATAGAAACTTTTATCAGTCAAAAACAGTTTGAGGCTACCTCTGTTCCCACATTGTGTGATATGACATCGTGATTTTACAGTTTGTTCCATTCGGTGTTCGATGTATGGAGGGTTTAGTGTGGTGTATTGTACAGCAGTCCAATACAGGATTCCCAATAAAGATTACACTGTTGCAGCACTGCTCGTGACCTAGTAACATCAACTCAGCACTAGGTCAAGTGGTCAATAAATGCAATGCTCTCAGACTCTGCTGGTTATAACGGGAACACTGATTGTAAAACTTGACTAACAGTGTCTGTCAATAATTCAGAAGTAGATCTGTTTATCACAAGCGCGATCTGAGAATATATAGGTCATGTGACCTATACTATTACGTAATTTATGGAAAAGTGGAACAACTTTTAATGTGTTATAATACTAGAAAAGGATCGGTTATAGTATATCTCAGGCTGGTTTAATTCTGCTGTTAACAGCAGGTCGGAACAGGCTCAACTCGTCACGTGTTAGACGCTATACTCTATCTCAGGCAAGTTTAGTTCTGCTGTAAACAACAAGGCGGGGCTGACTCAACTCGTCACGTGTTAGACGCTATACTCTATCTCAGGCAAGTTTAATTCTGCTGTAAACAAGACGGAGCTGACTCAACTCGCCACGTGTTAGATGCTATACTCTATCTCAGGCTAGTTTAATCCTGCTGTAAACAACACGGAGCTGACTCAACTCGCCACGTGTTAGACGCTATACTCTATCTCAGGCTAGTTTAATCCTGCTGTAAACAAGACGGAGCTGACTCAACTCGCCACGTTTTAGACGCTATACTCTATCTCAGGCTAGTTTAATTCTGCTGTAAACAAGACGGAGCTGACTCAACTCGTCACGTGTTAGACGCTATACTCTATCTCAGGCAAGTTTAGTTCTGCTGTAAACAAGACGGAGCTGACTCAACTCGCCACGTGTTAGACGCTATACTCTATCTCAGGCTAGTTTAATTCTGCTGTAAACAAGACGGAGCTGACTCAACTCGCCACGTGTTAGACGCTATACTCTATCTCAGGCAAGTTTAGTTCTGCTGTAAACAAGACGGAGCTGACTCAACTCGCCACGTGTTAGACGCTATACTCTATCTCAGGCTAGTTTAATTCTGCTGTAAACAAGACGGAGCTGACTCAACTCGCCACGTGTTAGACGCTATACTCTATCTCAGGCTAGTTTAATTCTGCTGTAAACAAGACGGACCTGACTCAACTCGCCACGTATTAGACGCTATACTCTATCTCAGGCAAGTTTAATTCTGCTGTAAACAGCAGGTCGGAACAGGCTCAACTCGCCACGTGTTAGACGCTATACTCTATCTCAGGCTAGTTTAATCCTGCTGTACACAACAAGGCGGAGCTGACTCAACTCGCCACGTGTTAGACGCTATACTCTATCTCAGGCTAGTTAAATCCTGCTGAAATACAAATGAGATAAATACATTAATAAATAATTAAATAGAGATAAATAAATCCTGAAATACAAAGGAGATCATCAGTTCCTTTCTCAATGTTTTTATAGACGATTCAGTGTTTCTTTCTGCCTCGATTGTGTTTTATTTCAGAAGAAGCACCGGCCAGCTCTATGACGAAAAGTTTATTGATCTTAAATTGCATATACATAAGTGTTCTTGGGCTTGATTTGTCAACTGCAGCTTGAGAGGAATGAGCTGGTGCATTGTCAGACAGAAGACGAACAACTTTGGAGAGCATACCGCGTCGTTCCTTAATCTGAGCTGCTCGTAACTTGTCCAGAAATTTGCAGTAGTATCTGCCAGTGATGGTTTGACCCTTGGCCGGATAACCTGTAAGGATGACTCCACGACAGTCCTAGAAAACTGAAAGCATAATCTTCGCAACTGACTTTTTCACCTCTGTCATTTTGGGAGAAGGGAATCGGCATGTTTCCCTTCCATGCTCATGGTTTATGCCTCTGGATCATAGTGATAGATCCAGGATTCATCCATGGTTACCCGGCGAAAAAAAATTCATCTTCTTCCTGTTCCAACAGCATCAATATCTTTCTTAAAGGGTCACGCCATGTTTGCTTTTGGAAAGGGGTTAGCAAACGTGTAACCCACCGCGCAGACAACTTAGACTTGTGCAGTTCGTTATGAATAACTTTCCACACACTACCATAACTAAGACGTGTCTCATTCATGATCATTTGAATGGTTGTTCGTCTGTCTTCCAGTATTAAACACTCCACTTTCTTCACTGTGACAGCATCAACATTTTTCTAATTACTACTTCACCCCCCAAATTTCCCCATTTACCTAGCCAAGCCTGCGCTCTCCATATCTTTGTTTGACTATAATATAATATAGGGAGGAAGGATGAGTCAAGCAGATAGAGGGCATCTGTCCCAAGGAGCCACAACAGTGCAGAAGGCAGGGTGCCTATGTTTTGCTCAGATAGAGACCTCTCCCGGCAGGCCAGGACAACGGATACACTCTCCCCCTCCCCCCCCCAGGAAACAGGCTCAGCAGCCGGTTTTCTCTTCTGCACACATTTATCTAGCTCTCTCTCTTGACCTATACCTTTCAAGGTTCTCACTCCTGTTCTCGCACAAGCAAAACCTTCTCGCCCTAACTTACTACATATATCTATATATCCTTCCCTCTCACAGTTTTTTTTTTATTTCTCTATATAATCTCAGTGAGCTTTTGTCACTTGCATTGCCGAAAATGTCTTGTTTGTCAATATCTTCTAATCTTAGCTTAACTTCTTTCCAGAAGCCTCTATACCCATACTCTGCATTTATCCAAGAATGACCCATACCTATCTACTTCTACATGTCATTCATTTTATGTACCCAAGACCCACCCCAGTTACTTCTCTTTTGAATATGAAAACATTCTTTAAGTATATTGCCATCTTCCAAGTTAGTGATTCTGTATAAATATTTCATTGCCTTTGACAAGATTTTAATTTTAGTAGAATGCCTGCCTAGTTCTAATTGTGCTGCCCCATTAGGTGATGCTATTGGTAATCCCAATATGTATTTACAAAAGGATCTATACACTCTATCAGTCTCTCTTCAAGCCTCATCTACTCCCCATACATCTGATCCATGTAACATTCTATTTTCTACTACTGCCATATAAATCCTCTTCAAACATTTGGCATTTATATCTGGCAGTTTACTGTAGCATGATCTTATCATTCTCATGGCCATTTTACCTTTTGCCACAGACATCTTTTTTGTTCTTTCCAACTGCCATCTGAACTCAACCTTGTACCCAAATAGTCAAATCTCCTTACTACCTCTATTTCTCTTCTATTAACCTCCCATTTCTCATCCTTACGCAACCTGTATTATTTTTAGAAGACCATAATCTTTGTTTTGTTTTCATTCACTTTCAAACCCGATTTATTGCAATAAGAATTGGCTGCCTCGATTGCTCTTCTCAGCCCTCCACTTGATATGTACCCAACTACTAGGTCATCTGCAAACAGTAGCCCCGGTATTTCTTTATTATTAATAACTGGTGAATGTACCCTACAACTTGATATCTCCTCTAAAATTCCATCGATATAGAGACTAAATAATACTGGACATCCCTGCCGTACTCCTGCTTTACTCGATATAGATTTAGTTACTTTGTTGCCTGGTAGTTTTATACACAACTCATTCTCTTGATATATAATTTTAATTACTTCTATAAATGCCTGACTTGTCCCCTTACTGCATAATTTTATCCCCAATGCATATCTATTAATAGAATCAAATACCTTTTCTAGATCAATAAATATCATATATACCCTTCCCCTTTTATTGCTCAGACATTTGTGTACAATTGTTTTAATAATAAAGATGTTGTCCGATATTCGCCTGCCCGGTCTAAAACCTGCTTGGAACTCCGATAGTTTATTCTCCTTGTCAATCCAATTTTGCAACCTATTTGCTACAATTCCAGTGAAAATCATCCCCAGAATAGACAATAAACTAATCCCTCTGTAGTTAGCTGGGTTATTTTTATCTCCCATTCCCTTGTAAATTGGCAATACCATGCTTCTCCTCCATTTCCTAGGAATTTTCTTTTCTTCCATTATCTTATTGAATAACTTTATCACTATTTTCCTCCTAGTTTCATCAAGTGCCCAAGCTTTCCAAAATTCTCCTGGTATACCATAAATACCACTATATTTGTAAGTCACCATTAATGTAGTTGTCTCATGTGTTTATGAGAACTCCTAAGTGGTTTACTATAAAGCCCGGGTCTTAAAGTACTTACAGCATAGTAAGTCGTCATTAAGGTAGTTGTCTCATGTGTTTATGAGAACTCCTAGTGGTTAACTATAAAGCCCGGGCCTTAAAGTACTTACAGCATAGTAAGTCGTCATTAAGGTAGTTGTCCCATGTGTTTATGAGAACTCCTAGTGGTTAACTATAAAGCCCGGGTCTTAAAGTACTTACAGCATAGTAAGTCGTCATTAAGGTAGTTGTCTCATGTGTTTATGAGAACTCCTAGTAGTTTACTATAAAGCCTGGGTCTTAAAGTACTTACAGCATAGTAAGTCGTCATTAAGGTAGTTGTCTCATGTGTTTATGAGAACTCCTAGTGGTTTACTATAAAGCCTGGGTCTTAAAGTACTTACAGCATAGTAAGTCGTCATTAAGGTAGTTGTCTCTTGTGTTTATGAGAACTCCTAGTGGTTAACTATAAAGCCCGGGTCTTAAAGTACTTACAGCATAGTAAGTCGTCATTAAGGTAGTTGTCTCATGTGTTTATGAGAACTCCTAGTGGTTAACTATAAAGCCCGGGTCTTAAAGTACTTACAGCATAGTAAGTCGTCATTAAGGTAGTTGTCTCATGTGTTTATGAGAACTACTAGTGGTTTACTATAAAGCCCGGGTCTTAAAGTACTTACCGCATAGTAAGTCGTCATTAAGGTAGTTGTCTCATGTGTTTATGAGAACTACTAGTGGTTTACTATAATGTCCGGTTCTTAAAGTACTTACAGCATAGTAAGTCGTCATTAAGGTAGTTGTCTCATGCGTTTATGAGAACTCCTAGTGGTTTACTATAAAGCCCGGGTCTTAAAGTACTTACCGCATAGTAAGTCGTCATTAAGGTAGTTGTCTCATGTGTTTATGAGAACTCCTAGTGGTTTACTATAAAGCCCGGGCCTTAAAGTACTTACAGCATAGTAAGTCGTCATTAAGGTAGTTGTCTCATGCGTTTATGAGAACTACTAGTGGTTTACTATAATGTCCGGTTCTTAAAGTACTTACAGCATAGTAAGTCGTCATTAAGGTAGATGTCTCATGTGTTTATGAGAACTCCTAGTGGTTTACTATAAAGCCCGGGTCTTAAAGTACTTACCGCATAGTAAGTCGCCATTAAGGTAGTTGTCTCATGTGTTTATGAGAACTCCTAGTGGTTTACTATAAAGCCCGGGCCTTAACGTACTTACAGCATAGTAAGTCGTCATTAAGGTAGTTGTCTCGTGTGCTTATGGGAACTCCTAGTGGTTTACTATAAAGCCCGGGTCTTAAAGTACTTACAGCATAGTAAGTCGTCATTAAGGTAGTTGTCTCATGTGTTTATGAGAACTCCTAGTGGTTTACTATAAAGCCCGGGTCTTAAAGTACTTACAGCATAGTAAGTCGTCATTAAGGTAGTTGTCTCATGTGTTTATGAGAACTCCTAGAGGTTTACTATAAAGCCCGGGTCTTAAAGTACTTACACCATAGTAAGTCGTCATTAAGGTAGTTGTCTAATGTGTTTATGAGAACTCCTAGTGGTTTACTATAAAGCCCGGGCCTTAAAGTACTTACAGCATAGTAAGTCGTCATTAAGGTAGTTGTCTCATGTGTTTATGAGAACTCCTAGAGGTTTACTATAAAGCCCGGGCCTTAAAGTACTTACAGCATAGTAAGTCGTCATTAAGGTAGTTATCTCATGTGTTTATGAGAACTCCTAGTGGTTAACTATAAAGCCCGGGCCTTAAAGTACTTACAGCATAGTAAGTCGTCATTAAGGTAGTTGTCTCATGTGTTTATGAGAACTCCTAGTGGTTTACTATAAAGCCCGGGTCTTAAAGTACTTACACCATAGTAAGTCGTCATTAAGGTAGTTGTCTAATGTGTTTATGAGAACTCCTAGTGGTTTACTATAAAGCCCGGGCCTTAAAGTACTTACAGCATAGTAAGTCGTCATTAAGGTAGTTGTCTCATGTGTTTATGAGAACTCCTAGTGGTTAACTATAAAGCCCGGGTCTTAAAGTACTTACAGCATAGTAAGTCGTCATTAAGGTAGTTCTCTAATGTGTTTATGAGAACTCCTAGTGGTTTACTATAAAGCCCGGGCCTTAAAGTACTTACAGCATAGTAAGTCGTCATTAAGGTAGTTGTCTCATGTGTTTATGAGAACTCCTAGAGGTTTACTATAAAGCCCGGGCCTTAAAGTACTTACAGCATAGTAAGTCGTCATTAAGGTAGTTGTCTCATGTGTTTATGAGAACTCCTAGTGGTTTACTATAAAGCCCGGGTCTTAAAGTACTTACACCATAGTAAGTCGTCATTAAGGTAGTTGTCTAATGTGTTTATGAGAACTCCTAGTGGTTTACTATAAAGCCCGGGTCTTAAAGTACTTACACCATAGTAAGTCGTCATTAAGGTAGTTGTCTAATGTGTTTATGAGAACTCCTAGTGGTTAACTATAAAGCCCGGGTCTTAAAGTACTTACAGCATAGTAAGTCGTCATTAAGGTAGTTGTCTCATGTGTTTATGAGAACTCCTAGTGGTTAACTATAAAGCCCGGGTCTTAAAGTACTTACAGCATAGTAAGTCGTCATTAAGGTAGTTGTCTCATGTGTTTATGAGAACTCCTAGTGGTTAACTATAAAGCCCGGGCCTTAAAGTACTTACAGCATAGTAAGTCGTCGTTAAGGTAGTTGTCTCATGTGTTTATGAGAACTCCTAGTGGTTTACTATAAAGCCCGTGCCTTAAAGTACTTACAGCATAGTAAGTCGTCATTAAGGTAGTTGTCTCATGTGTTTATGAGAACTCCTAGTGGTTTACTATAAAGCCCGGGCCTTAAAGTACTTACAGCATAGTAAGTCGTCATTAAGGTAGTTGTCTCATGTGTTTATGAGAACTCCTAGTGGTTAACTATAAAGCCGGGCCTTAAAGTACTTACAGCATAGTAAGTCGTCGTTAAGGTAGTTGTCTCATGTGTTTATGAGAACTCCTAGTGGTTTACTATAAAGCCCGGGCCTTAAAGTACTTACAGCATAGTAAGTCGTCATTAAGGTAGTTGTCTCATGTGTTTATGAGAACTCCTAGTGGTTTACTATAAAGCCCGGGCCTTAACGTACTTACAGCATAGTAAGTCGTCATTAAGGTAGTTGTCTCATGTGTTTATGTGAACTCCTAGTGGTTTACTATAAACCCCGGGTCTTAAAGTACTTACAGCATAGTAAGTCGTCATTAAGGTAGTTGTCTAATGTGTTTATGAGAACTCCTAGTGGTTTACTATAAAGCCGGGGCCTTAAAGTACTTACAGCATAGTAAGTCGTCATTAAGGTAGTTGTCTCATGTGTTTATGAGAACTCCTAGTGGTTTACTATAAAGCCCGGGCCTTAACGTACTTACAGCATAGTAAGTCGTCATTAAGGTAGTTGTCTCATGTGTTTATGAGAACTCCTAGTGGTTTACTATAAAGCCCGGGTCTTAAAGTACTTACAGCATAGTAAGTCATCATTAAGGTAGTTGTCTCATGCGTTTATGAGAACTCCTAGTGGTTAACTATAAAGCCCGGGTCTTAAAGTACTTACAGCATAGTAAGTCGTCATTAAGGTAGTTGTCTCATGTGTTTATGAGAACTCCTAGTGGTTAACTATAAAGCCCGGGCCTTAAAGTACTTACAGCATAGTAAGTCGTCGTTAAGGTAGTTGTCTCATGTGTTTATGAGAACTCCTAGTGGTTTACTATAAAGCCCGGGCCTTAAAGTACATACAGCATAGTAAGTCGTCATTAAGGTAGTTGTCTCATGTGTTTATGAGAACTCCTAGTGGTTTACTATAAAGCCCGGGCCTTAAAGTACTTACAGCATAGTAAGTCGTCATTAAGGTAGTTGTCTCATGTGTTTATGAGAACTCCTAGTGGTTAACTATAAAGCCCGGGCCTTAAAGTACTTACAGCATAGTAAGTCGTCATTAAGGTAGTTGTCTCATGTGTTTATGAGAACTCCTAGTGGTTTACTATAAAGCCCGGGCCTTAACGTACTTACAGCATAGTAAGTCGTCATTAAGGTAGCTGTCTCATGTGTTTATGAGAACTCCTAGTGGTTTACTATAAAGCCCGGGTCTTAAAGTACTTACAGCATAGTAAGTCGTCATTAAGATAGTTGTCTCATGTGTTTATGAGAACTCCTAGTGGTTTACTATAAAGTCCGGGTCTTAAAGTACTTACAGCATAGTAAGTCGTCATTAAGGTAGTTGTCTAATGTGTTTATGAGAACTCTTAGTGGTTTACTATAAACCCCGGGTCTTAAAGTACTTACAGCATAGTAAGTCGTCATTAAGGTAGTTGTCTCATGTGTTTATGAGAACTCCTAGTGGTTTACTATAAACCCCGGGTCTTAAAGTACTTACAGCATAGTAAGTCGTCATTAAGGTAGTTGTCTAATGTGTTTATGAGAACTCCTAGTGATTTACTATAAAGCCCGGGTCTTAAAGTACTTACAGCATAGTAAGTCGTCATTAAGGTAGTTGTCTCATGTGTTTATGAGAACTCTTAGTGGTTTACTATAAAGCCTGGGTCTTAAAGTACTTACAGCATAGTAAGTCGTCATTAAGGTAGTTGTCTCATGTGTTTATGAGAACTCTTAGTGGTTTACTATAAAGCCCGGGTCTTAAAGTACTTACAGCATAGTAAGTCGTCATTAAGGTAGTTGTCTCATGTGTTTATGAGAACTCCTAGTGGTTTACTATAAACCCCGGGTCTTAAAGTACTTACAGCATAGTAAGTCGTCATTAAGGTAGTTGTCTCATGTGTTTATGAGAACTCTTAGTGGTTTACTATAAAGCCCGGGTCTTAAAGTACTTACAGCATAGTAAGTCGTCATTAAGGTAGTTGTCTCATGTGTTTATGAGAACTCTTAGTGGTTTACTATAAAGCCCGGGTCTTAAAGTACTTACAGCATAGTAAGTCGTCATTAAGGTAGCTGTCTCATGTGCTTATGAGAACTCCTAGTGGTTTACTATAAACCCCGGGTCTTAAAGTACTTACAGCATAGTAAGTCGTCATTAAGGTAGTTGTCTAATGTGTTTATGAGAACTCCTAGTGATTTACTATAAAGCCCGGGTCTTAAAGTACTTACAGCATAGTAAGTCGTCATTAAGGTAGTTGTCTCATGTGTTTATGAGAACTCTTAGTGGTTTACTATAAAGCCCGGGTCTTAAAGTACTTACAGCATAGTAAGTCGTCATTAAGGTAGCTGTCTCATGTGTTTATGAGAACTCCTAGTGGTTTACTATAAACCCCGGGTCTTAAAGTACTTACAGCATAGTAAGTCGTCATTAAGGTAGTTGTCTAATGTGTTTATGAGAACTCCTAGTGATTTACTATAAAGCCCGGGTCTTAAAGTACTTACAGCATAGTAAGTCGTCATTAAGGTAGCTGTCTCATGTGTTTATGAGAACTCCTAGTGGTTTACTATAAACCCCGGGTCTTAAAGTACTTACAGCATAGTAAGTCGTCATTAAGGTAGTTGTCTAATGTGTTTATGAGAACTCCTAGTGATTTACTATAAAGCCCGGGTCTTAAAGTACTTACAGCATAGTAAGTCGGCATTAAGGTAGTTGTCTCATGTGTTTATGAGAACTCTTAGTGGTTTACTATAAAGCCCGGGTCTTAAAGTACTTACAGCATAGTAAGTCGTCATTAAGGTAGCTGTCTCATGTGCTTATGAGAACTCTTAGTGGTTTACTATAAAGCCTGGGTCTTAAAGTACTTACAGCATAGTAAGTCGTCATTAAGGTAGTTGTCTCATGTGTTTATGAGAACTCTTAGTGGTTCACCGGGAAAAATACGAGTCAGTTGAAGAATTAAATGTCATGTCGGCACGTTGGCCATAGTAGCTGAAGGGTTAGAGCGGCTGGAAGGCAGCCAGAAGATCCGTGGTTCAAATCCCGGCTATGGCATTGAATTTTTCAGTCTGGCTCTATCGTTTCATAAAATATATGCTTTAAAGTTTTAAAAAACGCTGTGCAAAAGAAGAATGTAGCTAAAGCAACAATAACTGATGTAAAGCAAACTTTTCGCACATAATTGTTCTTTGCAGCTTCTTTCAAGTGTAAATCGTTGTGCAATTTCCACTTGGTCATGAAAGCGGAATCTAAACTCTGAGCCATTATGCAGCGTTATCGCTAGGGAGGTGTGGGACAGTTTACATACTTTTTGGTGTGGATATCCGAACTCTCGGTTAAAGCGTAAAATCACAGCCTCAGGGGATGTTGTTAGTATGTAAATGCCATATCTTTAGGCTCCTTTATGCGAAGCTTACACCATTTTGCTCTTCAGGTAACTTTTTCTCGAATAAACTTCGTTCAAATGGTATCTCACGTAATAATAGAGAGAACTGGTCTTCAGTAAGCCATTGCAAAAAGCTGACTCCTCCCTCTCCTCCACATTAGATTAAATAAAAAGTTTTATTGTAACTTTAATTACGTATTTCTGTAACGAAAATAGATGTAGAGGAGTTTAAAATGTCTAAGAGACTATCACATCTGTTACTGCTCTTGGCAATTTCATTTCCTTAAAATGTTTTGTGTAACGGTCAGAAAAACAACTAATAAAAAAGAACAACATAGCTGTAGAAAGGTATCAGTATTTTATAATTGGAATCTATAAAGGAATATATCGAAAATTGTTATATTAAACAAAAGCGCATATTTGACGCAAACTGAGCGATTTAACGAAATCGATATTAATACTAAGTACATATCTTACAGTTTACCTATCTTGCAAAACTTGTGAATGAATATGACCTTATAGGCTTTTCCAATAAAATTCAAGACAGTTGTTCCGTATTAAAGGGTAGAGCCAGACAGAAAAATGTAATTCCATAGCCGGGATTTGAAACACGGTTCTTCTGGCCTCCGTCCAGCTGCTCTAACCATCGAGCTACTATAGCCAACGCGCCGATGTGACATTAAATTCTCCAACTGACTCATGTTTTTCCCGATAAACGACTAGGAGATCTCATAAACACATGAGATAACCACCTTAATGACGACTCACTACGCTGTAAGTACTTTAAGACCCGGGCTTTATAGTTAGCCACTAGGAGTTCTCATAAACACATGAGACAACTACCTTAATGACGACTTACTATGCTGTAAGTACTTTAAGACCCGGGCTTTATAGTAAACCACTAGGAGTTCCCATAAACACACGAGACAACTACCTTAATGACGACTTACTATGCTGTAAGTACTTTAAGACCCGGGCTTTATAGTAAACCACTAGGAGTTCCCATAAACACACGAGACAACTACCTTAATGACGACTTACTATGTTGTAAGTACTTTAAGGCCCGGGCTTTATAGTAAACCACTAGGAGTTCTCATAAACACATGAGACAACTACCTTAATGACGACTTACTATGCTGTAAGTACTTTAAGGCCCGGGCTTTATAGTAAACCACTAGGAGTTCTCATAAACACACGAGACAACTACCTTAATGACGACTTACTATGTTGTAAGTACTTTAAGACCCGGGCTTTATAGTAAACCACTAGGAGTTCTCATAAACACATGAGACAACTACCTTAATGACGACTTACTATGCTGTAAGTACTTTAAGGCCCGGGCTTTATAGTAAACCACTAGGAGTTCTCATAAACACATGAGACAACTACCTTAATGACGACTTACTATGCTGTAAGTACTTTAAGGCCCGGGCTTTGTAGTAAACCACTAGGAGTTCTCATAAACACATGAGACAACTACCTTAATGACGACTTACTATGCTGTAAGTACTTTAAGACCCGGACTTTATAGTAAACCACTAGGAGTTCTCATAAACACATGAGACAAATACCTTAATGGCGACTTACTATGCTGTAAGTACTTTAAGACCCGGACTTTATAGTAAACCACTAGGAGTTCTCATAAACACATGAGACAACTACCTTAATGGCGACTTACTATGCTGTAAGTACTTTAAGACCCGGACTTTATAGTAAACCACTAGGAGTTCTCATAAACACACGAGACAACTACCTTATGTCGACTTACTATGCTGTAAGTACTTTAAGACCCGGACTTTATAGTAAACCACTAGGAGTTCTCATAAACACATGAGACAACTAACTTAATGGCGACTTACTATGCTGTAAGTACTTTAAGACCTCGGCTTTATAGTTAACCACTAGGAGTTCCCATAAACACATGAGACAACTACCTTAATGACGACTTTCTATGCTGTAAGTACTTTAAGGCCCGGGCTTTATAGTAAACCACTAGAAGTTCTCATAAACACATGAGACAACTACCTTAATGGCGACTTACTATGCTGTAAGTACTTTAAGACCTGGGCTTTATAGTTAACCACTAGGAGTTCTCATAAACACACGAGACAACTACCTTAATGTCGACTTACTATGCTGTAAGTACTTTAAGACCCGGACTTTATAGTAAACCACTAGGAGTTCTCATAAACACATGAGACAACTACCTTAATGGCGACTTACTATGCTGTAAGTACTTTAAGACCTCGGCTTTATAGTTAACCACTAGGAGTTCCCATAAACACATGAGACAACTACCTTAATGACGACTTACTATGCTGTAAGTACTTTAAGGCCCGGGCTTTATAGTAAACCACTAGAAGTTCTCATAAACACATGAGACAACTACCTTAATGGCGACTTACTATGCTGTAAGTACTTTAAGACCTGGGCTTTATAGTTAACCACTAGGAGTTCTCATAAACACACGAGACAACTACCTTAATGTCGACTTACTATGCTGTAAGTACTTTAAGGCCCGGGCTTTATAGTAAACCACTAGTAGTTCTCATAAACACATGAGACAACTACCTTAATGGCGACTTACTATGCTGTAAGTACTTTAAGACCCGGGCTTTATAGTAAACTACTAGGAGTTCTCATAAACACATGAGACAAATACCTTAATGACGACTTACTATGCTGTAAGTACTTTAAGGCCCGGGCTTTATGGTTCGGACCACTATTAGGTACAATTAATGGAAATTAACTGTTCTTTCACACTAGCTTTTTGTAGGATGCACTATGAAAGAGTAGAACCAGATTGAAAAATGCAATGACATAGCCGAGATTTGAACCACGGATCTTCTGGTCTCCGTCCAGGTTGTCAAGTAATGATGCTCATGTGATGGTTTTTCCTTTCTGAAGATAATCGATTAAAGTAACTCCATGACTATCTCAAAAAACGTCGCCATTACTTACCCAGCCAAATGAAAGCAGTTTTTTTTTTTTTTTATTTTTAAAGCCGGTTCTCCCTTTGCAGTCCGCAGTTTGGACTGTATTTTTGTTTCGGGCTTATAATGGAGTATTCAAGTTTCATCTACAGTAATTAATCGACGCCAAAACTGCGCCAACGGAGCGTTGGAAATGTTCATTCGAACACGTTTTTTGTCTAACGAGTACAAACGCGGCAACCAACGCGCGGACAGCTTTTTCATGTCTAAATGTTGATTTAATATATAACAAACATGTTCTTTTGACATTTTCATAGCCTCTGCTATCTCTCTCACTTCAATTCGGCGGTCGTCTATTACCATTTGGTGAACGTTGGTGATGTTCCCTTCGGTAGTTGCAGTCTTCGGACGTCCCGAACGTTCTCGTCTGCCAAGCTCTTACGACCACGTTTAAATTCAGCTGCCAAAAATTTCACTGTGGTAAATGATGGTGCAGAGTCCCCATACACAGAATGCAACTCATCTTGGTTTGTGTAGGCGTACTGCCTTTCAAAGACAAATATTTAATGACGGCTCGATACTCGAATTTCTCCATTTTCGTATAAACAAATCAGCTCACTCAAACGACTGTTACATAACAACTGAGCGTCCAAAATGGCCGAAACTTTGGTGAGCAACTGTCAACAGATGAGCAACGAAATTTGCTAGATTTTATTTACGACTTCTGTCATCTTCATGTTGAGGTCGGAAGATTTTCAGACCACCCTGGTACCTTCGAAACATCTATGTCACTATGCATTACGGTGCATCGTAAATGACTGGTTGTAGGGTTTGAATTGTTTTCATTTATGCCGATGAAGTAGATCCATATACTGCAGTAGCACCTTGCGATGACATTAGATTGAGGGAAGTGTATGGCAACCTCTTAGCAGAGCCAGAAATGATTGGTTTCAGAAGGCGGATATGGTGTCATATTTTCCTTACTACATCAGTGATGTGGCAGTTCCAAGTGCATCTTTTTTAATGAAATTTAGCCAAGATATGGGACAGTTTGGGATATTACAATTTCTGAGTCTTTTAATACACCATGGTGATCGGTTAAGTTTCTTTTGTACGTGAATTTTATTAAGTCAGACTAATTTTTATTTTATAAAGTATCTGAAAGTTATGGCATGTCCATATACAGTGTGATTTTAGTACAGGTTGCTTTTTAAACTGTCGAAATTGTGATATCGCATGCTGCAACTATATGTTTGTTCTCCGAAATGGAACAGCGATTTGTAACTTTTTCTAAAATGGGTCTATCAAGGTGTGTCTTTCAAGAAAAGAAAACAAAAGCCCTCCGATATTGAATTTTTTAGTGTAATATGCTAACATCTCCGCCTTCCCTCTGTATAAAAATGTTCCATTTGCTCTTATAGGAGAGGAAAGTATAAATAATAAACCAGAACTGATGCAAACATACGTACTGAATGTTTAAATGGTGCGCCGGATGTCCTTAAATCTGTTCGCCCGTGCTCGTATGAACTCAGGCTTATCATAATTAATTGTTACATCGTTTATTGACGCCCTGTTAAGCCTAGACCCTAGAGGCGTAGCCTGTTTTAGTGATTTGTATGTGAAGGGACACAAAGTGTTTTCCTCCCGTTCACCTATGCTTTTTCACTATTCTTATCCCACATTAGTACTTTGATCCTGTAACAATAGGAGCTTTATATGGTGTTTCGATCTAGATTCGTTGCTGATTTATACATTTTTTGTGCCTGAATTTTGCCATTATGGCTGAACACCTCAATGAAGCTGAAATTTAAACAAGGCATATGAAACAAGAGGAAAAAACAAGAGAACATCTGTCACAGTTAAAGAATAAATCAAGTATATCAAGTCCTATAATTACATAAACATTTCTTTTTATTCCTTTTAGACCTCCAATTTCTTAATAGAACTTAATTAACGTACTGAGGCTGATTAAGAAATGATATGAGAACTTCTGTTCAGGAACACCTAATCTTCAACGCGAACTTTGAAGCATCAATCTGACGCGTGATATGTTGCTAGTTAATCAGCACTCGGCAGGCACGTCCTTGTGTGCGTGCATGTGTGTCTGTGTCTGTGTGTGCACCTCGAAGTTTGCTATTTTGCTTCCATTTGCCTCAGGAGTAGGTTAGAGAGCACATATTCCATCTCATATTTAGGAGTGAAGCTGGACGAAGCGTAACTTTTGGAGAGCACGTGAGGGAACTGTCACATCGGACGTGTAGTTCTACGCCTAGCTGTATTCGGGATATCCCTTCCTCTAAAGCTAGGACTTTTTCCAACATAGTAGTGGTAGAATTACGTTAATGGCACTCAACTGCTGAGGTTATCAGCACCCTTACAAGGGTAGAAGAGCCACAGAGTTAAAATCGACACATTAAAACCAGAAAATCATGTAAAACTGTCAATAGAAAAGCTAAAACTAAAGCATAAAAAACACCAAAAGCCGGTGTCGAGATAAATGTGGCTGCCCATACCACTAAGACGGATGAAAGCTAAAACTCGCTCCCCGGCACTCAGGTTGTCCGCCAACACCGGAATCAGGATAGTCGGAAAACGGAGGGAGTTTCGAATAGGAGTTAAAAACCGGCATTCTGTTAAAATAGGTCGTACAGTCAAAGTCTCCCGACAGTGAGGACAAATTGGTGTAGGGTCAGAAGATAAAAAGTGTCGGTGGCTAAAAAGGCAGAAACTTGTACAATATGAAAATAAACACTTTCTTGCATCCATAATCTCCCTTGTTGTTACGATAGTTACTTAATCAGTGCTGAAAATGGCTAAAATTAAATACCACTACAACAGTGGTTTACATTATCCAAGGTTAAGTCATATCGTATGATGAAAGAAATGGTGCTTATTATTTAACATAATCTAAAATGTCAAATCTTCAGTACAAGGTAATAGCTTTCATAATTACGTGACAAACAGAGATTTTTGAAAGATTTTTAAAATATTATTCGACTCACCGGCGCTTACCTTAATAATGTGTCTGCATGGGTTACGTAGTTACGGAAATCTGGGTTGCAGAAATTTAGAACAACTTTTGCTGAAGTAAAGAGACGTGACATTTACAATCAGCTGTCTTGAAGGCTGACTCGGTGTTTTACTGCACGAAAACAAATGAAACAGATCACTGCGGTACACTTCAATCGTCGACTGTCACATAACTAACAAACAACTGCCGCTCTAACACCTTGCGGGGTATTTATAACTCCTCAGCCATTGTTTCTAGAAAGTCGCAGACTTTCGAGAACTTTAGCGGCAGCAACAATGAGCAGAACGCTCTGGAGCCTCTCCCTGTCTCTTTTCCTATCCTGGCAAGCGCCCATCTCCGGCCTGTGGCAGCAGCACAACAAAACAATGCCACACGGTGACAATGAGCTATTCCACATTTTCCAACTGCGCATAGCTGACTTTTGTTAATGCCAGCAAAATTAATTTTGAATATAAGAAACAGAGGAAGCCATTTTCACAATTAAGCATTCCATGAATCTTTCCACATTACTAGAACTTTCAAGGTAATAGGTCTAATTTCCTCTCCCTGTTTTCGTACAAATACGCAAATGGTATTTCTTTCAAGTACTAGAATAATTCAAACAAGAATGCACAGTATTTATTTGTAATGCACTTAGGCCGATTATACTGGGCAACAGAAAAAAATATTTTTTGAATGTTTCAAGCACTTCATGAGGCAATTAAAATTAATTTTGGGTTACGAAAAACAAATACGACAAAGACAAATTTTTATGAACTGTACTTTCTATTATATACACAAGGTGGAAGTATTACATATTAACGGATTGATTTTTTAACTGGTAATTACACGCTAAGAGTTCTAAATTGCTGGAAATATACTTCGCAGATAGTCGTGTCTGAAGAGAATCATGTGGTGGCCTATTGACTTCGTCGTCTTTTAGCTCGTCTCTTGTGATGGAGTTCCGCAGAATCCCTATACAAAGACCAACAGTAATCCGCAAGCATTACTTCATTCCAACGGCCCTGATATCTTTGTTCCATAACAGAAATGTCCTGATGGAATCTCTCCCCATGTCCATCACTAACAGCTCCACAACTAGGAGGGAAAAAGTCTAGGTGGGAGTGGAGAAAATGGATCTTAAGGGACATGTTGTATCCAAGGTTACGGTATTTTTGCAGGAGCACTGTCACCAAATGCGTGTAGTTGTCATCACTTTTGTTGCCTAAAAGTCCATGAACAAAACCCCTGAAGGCTTCCCAAGCTTCCTTTACTTTCCCCTCCAAAACTTGGTCAAATGTAGGATCCTTTACAAATTCTCTTATTTGTGATCCGACAAAAATGCGTTCATTAAATTTTGCATCACTTTAATTCCAAAATTTCTCTCTGAATGTTTTTTGTTATTTGACAGGTGTGCCAACTCCCAGAAAGATTCCCCCAAATTTAGCCTCTTTACTTTAAAAAATGAAATGTCACTTTATTTTCAAAACAAGAGCTAATCTATCATTTTTATGGTAATTTCTGAACTCAGCGGACGGAAATACATGTAAATTCAGTATTTTTAATCCCGAAACATTTTCATTGTCGCACAGTGTTTTTTGTGCACCAACTTCAGCCAGCTAGATATTGTAGTAATTCAAGGCAAGCAATCATTTACTTCAAATTTGCAACTTGAAAAGTAACATACATTGTCAGGGTCTGGCCATGGATGGAATTGGATTTAGGTATCGTAACAAGCGGCCAGAACGGACTAGGGACCCGTCGTCTCAGATGGTATTCATAAAACTCCTGCTTGGTAGGAAAGGTTGGGATTTTTAGGTAATTCAGCGAAACTATTGAAAATGTAAATTCTAAGCGTAATAAACCAAAGATACAACAAACAGCAACGTTACCTTGCGCTCATAATCGTCAGAGGCACAATTCTGTATCCCTGTGTGCGGTTTAATGCGTAGAAAAGAAGAAATAAATAAAAAAGTGCCGCAGGAAGGTAGGCATGTTACTCAGTAGGAGTTTAATACAGCATTTCAGTTACGTTACACGTTTGCTGAAGAGCTGTTAGCTTTAACAGAAGTAAAATACCTCTGGGACATTCGCACAGCTTATTGCTTCTGACATGTTAAGGATGTTCTCTCAAGCAGTGAAAACAGTGATGTCAGCTCGCTTTCACTTGTTTGTGTTGAGTGCCGGGGTAATTTTCAATGATTTCCACACTTGACTTAGGTAACATTTCCATATATGAATAAAATGTTTTATAATAAGGGAACGGATTTTTAGCTGCTGAAAAGTATATTTTTATGCACTAAAATCATTAAAGTATTTGTTAAAATTTTCAAAAATATTTTGTTTCGTTTTAGATAATAGAAAAACTTGTAATAAAAAGCTGTTTTGGTAACTCACCAGTGATGGATGATTGACGTCTCATGTCAGTTGATTAGATTAGTTTAGATTAGATTGATTTGCGTTCAGTAGGTTCACTTGTAGCCAGAAAAGGCTGTGAACATTGAACATGTCCAGAGGTATAAAGTTTAATAGCATATATATATGTACAAAAGTTAACATAAGACACATATTATAGTATACAGGCAATATGAACAACAATATGGAAAACAAAGCAGGAATAATTATATATGATACAAAATGAAACACTTTTTAAACCAGCTTTCACTTGTCTTATGTCAGTACGTCTCAACCTTTTTGCAATTAATACCATTCTTGTTATTTATTAAATACATATACATTAAAAATAAACTTTCAACATGCAGAAAACATTTATTAGTAATGATTTGTCATTGGAATAGTTAGATATTACTTATAGAGCTACAGAAGCATTATCAGGATAATTTGTCTTTCAGATAATCTTGTACAGAATAAAAAGATTTTGAGCAAAGGTACTCTAACAGCTTTCCTAAAAGCACCGAAATTATCAACCTTTTCTTTAAGGGCATTAGGAAGTGCGCCAAATATTTAGATAGTTTCATAATGCAAGAAAGTTGAGCATCGGGATAATGGATGTTATACTTTTGTCTAATGTTTATTCTGTGAATTACATTATTAGTTGCAAATAAGACACGATTGCATACAAAGAATTTTAGGATCGAGAATATATACATGCAAGGAAGCGTTAATATCTTCAATCTTCTAAAAAGATCTTTACAGCAGCATCTGTTGTGGGTGTTAGTAATGATTCTTATAACCCTCTTTTGCATAAGCAATATTTTTTACTTTCTACTGAGTTGCCCCAAAATAATATTCCATATTCCATAACAGAGTTAAAGTATGCATAATATACTAATTTAAGTGTGTCAATGTTGTTGGCAATTATTTAGAGTTAAAGAACACTACACATGTATTCTGTGCATTGTCCATTAGAAATCTCTTCATTTTAAAGTACCTGCTTCAAATAAGAACGTGAAGCCTCCAATACACGTTCGTTGCTGTGTTACGTGGGAGCGTTGATTTCTGTCGATTTCTGAACAGAAAGTATGTTTATAAATGGCTAGGAAGAGGTGGACCAATTCCGTGACCACCACGCTCACCTGACTTAAATCCACTGGATATTTATTTGTTGGAACATTTTAAGTCTCTTGGTTGTGCATGTCCGGTCACAGAGGTAGATATTCTTCAGGCCTAACTCAGCATATCAGGGTGGCAGTGCAAGAGAGGCTTGACAGATGCACTAGAGCCAATAGAAGCCATTTTAATCATGTACTGTGATTTCAACTTGTCCCACCGTTCTCTCCGTGGAGGAGGAGATCCGCTCCCTTCGGCAGCTGTGGTGCAAGCGCTGCGGATCCCTAGCAATCATGGTACCTCTGACGTTACCATTCGAGCCCCTCCCTGAAAGCGAGTAGTTCGGATTGGGTTGGACTGGGGTAGCAGTGTGTTCCCGACACCCGCGGAAGATCGGGTACATCCGACCAGGTTTCGGCTACCCAGAGGGGATAAAGGGTTGCCTGAAAAGTCCCGGGTACTAGCCTGTACAGCTTGTAGAGGGTGTGCCAGATCATCAGGTGGCCCTACCGAGGTTTTTCTGTAGTGTCCCCTGCGGAGTTGACGCGCGTAAGTGGCGTATCCACTTCCACCAGTCTTGACGTTATTGTCAATGGATGGGGGGGGGGGCCGTTTTGGACTCAAGATGTTGCCCCAAGGAAAGAGCCCCAGAGTTTTCCGTCGCTCTCGGGTAGATAGAGGCTCGAGTCTTTAGACTCTCGTGTACACTACGCCGCTAACACGTCCATGCCATTTTTATGCACGTCCCAGTGTTGTTGTATGGGGTTCTGCTGCAGAGAGAATGCTCTTATAAGGTCTACACCTATGGTCGTATTGCACATACTCCGTATGTACTATGTGGCAGAAGTTTATAATAACAACGATGAAACATATTGAAACTACGAAGTACTGTGGCTTTTCTTAAGTTGCTCGGTTTTGTACATGATAAGGTTAACTTATTGTTGATAAATGCTCCCAGTTTTAGGTGCAGTGTTATCAGTACGCAAGTTTAGCCGTACCACAACTATGTCAAGATTGTGTGGAATTTTCCCGCTGTGTTTGAATTACTGCTTTGTGGTTGCTGCCTTCGTACTTAATGTGTACATTCCTGCTGTGTCGAGGTAGCTGACAGTTACAAGAGACGAGCTGTGGACACTCACTCAAATAACGAGAATAACCTGCTGGGACATCAAATGAGGATGCAGTGACACATTCACAGAAAATATTGAAAGTATAAAGAACTGCAAAACCAACATAATCTTGATAGTAGGTATAAAGCACTTCGGAATGGTAAAAAATATTTCAATTTGTTTTTCTTTTTCCTTTTTTTTTTTTTTGTTTTTTTTTTGTTTTTTTTTTTTATATTTTAAGTAATCAATGGTGTTTCACTTTTAAAATTATATACAAAATTAATTGTTATTTCACACTAGACGTGTGTAGGACGCACTATGAAGGTGTAGAGCCAGACTGAAAAATTCAATGTCATAGCGGGGATTTGAACCATGGATCTTCTGATTTCCGTCCAGCCGCTCTAACCATTGAGCTACTATGGCCAACGTGCCAACATGACATTAAATTCTACAACTATTCTCTCGTGTTTTTCCTTTAAACCACCAGGAGTTCTCATAAACACATGAGACAACTACCTTCAAAGCGTTGAACCCAGCAGACCGCATGTCAGATTTATTGTGGACAAAGCGGCGTGGGGCGGTTTTTCGTCGGGTGCTCTGGTTTTTACTGACATCTCATTCCACCAGTCCACAGTGTAATCGCCTACGTTTTCCTATACAGCATAGCAAAAGCGAGCGTTAAACACTACACAAATTAACGTTATATGGAATTGCCACAATATTTCTCTTTATACGAAGGCTGTTCAATAAAGAATGATCATAATTTTTACCGTCATAATTTTTCGTATTAAAATTCAATCTTATTATATTCTGCTAGCTTAATGTGAAACAAACATGCCGTAGTAGTTTCATTGTTGGTACTCCTGGTTCCCACCTGTGAGAACCAGGCAAGTTCAGGTATGTTCAATATCGCCTACCGCTACAATGGAGGTAGCCCGCGAAGAACAATATGCGACTTTGAAATTCTGCTTTCGTCTCAGCAAATCTTCAGTGGAGACCTGTAAAATGTTACAGGACGTCTATGGAGAGTCTTTTCTTCCATATAGCACAGCTCGAAGTTGGTTTCACATGTTTAAAGAGGGGTGACAATCAATTTCAAAGGAAGGTAGACCCGGTGCTCCAGTTACGGCTCTTACGGAAGAAAATATCAACACTGCTGCTGCCATTGTGAGAGAGGATCGACGAATTACCTTAACATCACTTTCTGAAATAGTGAGCATTACATTGGGTGCCACGTTTCCGTGAGACAGGCTGGATGCTGCACTACGATAATGCGCGGCCGCATATTACCAATGTTGTTGCTGAATATCTTACAAAAATCAACGTGAAGTACATCCCTCACCCTCCCTATAGTTCGGATTTAGTCCCATGTGATTCTTTTCTATTCCCTAACTTGAAGAAACGCCTTCGAGGGAGGCATTATCCATCATCAGAAGCAGTGGTGAAGGCTGCGGAGGCGATTTTGAAGGATTTCTCCGAAATGTTTTTCCAGGATGTCTTTGAAGCCTGGCAGAAACGCTGGGACAAGTGTTTCGCATTCAGGGGAGACTATTTTGAGAAGGACCATCAAAATTATGAGGATGACTAAAGGTACGTTGTCAAAAAAAAACAAAGTTGTGATAGAACAGCCGTTGTATTTGTGACTAGAAATTTCCCCTGTAATATATTCCAGACTTTTACACCTTTAATTTGTATCATATTTTATTTTGATTAGATATATTTAATTTATTTTCAGTTAATTTCCCACAGCACTGAAATTTATAAGTATGAGATTTGGACAGCCAGTTTACTGTACTGTGTAGTAGTTGTTTGTTCAATACACATTTTCTGTTGTGCAAACACCAGCTATCTAATTACAAATGTATTAAAGGGCAACTTTATTGATCACTACTGTGTTATTAGTAATTACGTTGAGTGTGCAATCAAACACATCCTTGTTACACACTTTAGGTAGAACCTAACACAGATATTAATTGTTTTGTGTTGCACTATAAACTGTGTATTGCGTAAACACTGCAAACATTGAAAGGCTGCACCACCTGAAACAAATAAACCGCCATTAAATTTATGACATTGTAAGAAAAAAATGTAGCTTCTTACTGTCACATTTTGGATGAAGCAAACGTTGCACATCGCAACAAGCGAAGCCGACAGCTCATCCAAAACGACATTCTTCTCCATGACAATGTGAGACCACATACTGCCACTTTAATGTGGGAAAAACTAGAGAAAATGCATTGGGCAGCTCTGGAACACATTCCTTGGAGTCCTTTATCACCCTGAAACTATCACTATCACTTGTTTGGATCACTCAAACAAGACCTAGGAAGACAATAGTTTCATGATGACGCAAGTGCCTCCGTACGCGTCCTTCTTTCTACAAGGATGGCATCAAAAACTTGCCGATCCAATGGAGAGAATGCCCGCCTCAATAGCGTGATGGTAGCATGTCTGCCTCCCTTATCCTGATAGACGAATGTCGGGCAACTCTAAGCTCCATGGACTTCGGACTCATTTGGGCATCATTTCAGCAATTTTAAAAATCCTCCGACATGACTTAACGTTGGAGGATGTAAATTAAGAAAAAGAATGGAGAGAATGTGTATAGAAGGCAGGGTTCTAAGTAGAAGACTAAACTGTATATGAGTATTTTTGTTTGTTGATAAAATACATTTAAGAAGCAATTCCCGTTCCTATTTGATCTTCCCTTGTAGCTAAAAAATCTCACTAATTTTAGAGAGTGTAGAAACAATTATAACATTCCCAAATAGTTAACACCCCAATTTAACACACGTCAAAGATGTTTTCGGAAATCAAATGCTTGGAAACAATCAAGCACATTTTCAATAATCCTATTTGGATGCCAAACTCTTGTCTTTGGAAAAAACGTGGAACAATATGGCCAAAGGTTGAATAAACATTTTGAAAGGCTAACTAACACCTTCGCCTACATAGGATGACTAAAACTTACGACATAGCTGTTTGTAAGCTGAACATCCAATTTTCACTTTATGTTACTGCAACCTGATGATAATGCACATCCACCTGGGATAACATGAGGGCTGTTCAGTAAAGAAAGATCATAATTTTTTACGGTCATAATTTTTCGCACTAAAAGTCAATCTTATTATATTCGGTTAGCCTAATGTGAAACAAACAGGCCGTAGTACTTCCATTGTTGGTACTCCTGGTTCCCGCCTGTGACAACCAGTCAAGTTCAGACATGTTCAGTATCGCCTACCGCTATAATGGAGGTAACATGCAGTTAAAGTTGATGTTAGAGGAAGATCCGGAGTTTCTTTCAAACGGAATCACTGCTGATGGGACTTGTCTACATCATTTTGATCCTGAGAGAAAACAGCAAAGCTCAGTGTGGAGATCTCCTTCATCACCAACCCCCAAAAAAGAAAAAGCGGTTGCTTCTTTTGGGAAAGCTATGGTCATCTCATTCTTTGACATTCATGGAATGGTTTACCAGCATTTTGTACCTGCACACATATCAGTAATTGGACAATACTACAGGGATGTCCTGAAAACATTGCAAGTCTCTAACAGGCACAAAAGACCACATTTCCGTGAAGCAGGCTGGATGCTGCACAACGATAATGCGCGGCCGCATATTGCCAATGTTGTCGCTGAATAACTTGCAAAAATTAACGTGATCTCTCACCCTCTCTCTCACCCTCCCTATAGTCCGGATTCAGCCCCATGTGACCTTTTTCTATTCCCTAACTTGAAGAAATGCCTTCGTGAGGGACATTATCCATCATCAGAAGCAGTGGTGAAGGCTGCGATGGCGATTTTGAAGGTTATCTCAAAAATGGTTTCCAGCATACCTTTGAAGACTGGCAGAAACTGTGGGACAAGTACATCGCATTCAGGGGAGACTATTTTGAGAAGGACCATCAAAATTATGAGGATGATTAAAGGTACGTTGTATGAAATAAGATCACTGTAATTGAACAGCGCTCCTACATTCTACTGCAGGTTAAACTCTTAAACGTGATACAAAAAGTCAGCATCACTTAATTCTTTTATAGATGAAAAAATTGCAAAGGTATTTCACTCCACAAAAAAATTCGCTACACACGATAGAAACGCTACACTTAGTTCTCTAGGCAGAAGAGCAAATAGAATCTTAGACTAACTTGTATTCCCTGAGTGTTGGAAGGGTGACTTCTCCTCTGCTTACACTAAAAAACAAAAATAAACATACTATCAGTGAACTAGGAAAGTATTAAGCGGCTCTTACTTTCCATCAAAGGCCTTTGGTATACAATTTACAAAGGAAGCATTTGTTATGCCCTTTATACTGGGCCAGTTGGTAATTGGAGACTTCACTTCAGCTGGCGACTTTAGCAATCTAATTAAGGTACTTCAGAGAGGAAACTGAAACACTCTAACACTCAACGGCTTTTCGTCTTCTGTCATCATCCTCCAGCTCTAACATCTGTGTTACGAGGTTTTATGCTACTTTTTCCAGACTCACGAAATGATATTCATAACTTATCCTAAGTTAAAATTAAACTAAAACAAAAACTTAAGTATAAACTAGGATGGTCTGAGAGGTTTCCGACCTAACAAAGATACAACACATATTTTTTCAGAACTTTTTGTTCTATTTTTATGTTTTCCTTGTATCTGTACACACTTCTCCCAAACATGCTCCTATCTCTGTAACCCGTCCAAATAGTACTCGGTGATTTTCAACATAGTCTCCCTGTAACTCTATACACTTCTCCCGGCGATGTTCTCATCTCTGTAACACGTCCAAATAGTACTCGACGTTTTTCAACATAGTCTCCTTGTAACTCCACTCACTTCTCCCAGTGATGCTCCCATATCTGTAACCCGTCCAAATAGAACTCGGCGTTTTTCAGCATACTCTCCTTGTAACTCTACACAATTCTCCAACCATGCTCCTATCTCTGTAACACGTCCAAATAGTACTCGGTGTTTTTCAACATAATCTCCTTGTAACTCTACACACTTCACCCAGCGATGTTCCCATCTCTGTAACCCGTCCAAATAGTACTCGGCGATTTTCAACATAGTCTCCTTGTAACTCTACACACTTCTCCCAGCAATGTTCCCATCTCTGTAACCCGTCCAAGGAGTACTCGGCGTGTTTCAACATAGTCTCCTTGTAACTCTACGCACTTCTCCCAGCGATGATCTCATCTCTGTAACCCGTCCAAGTAGTACTCGGCGATTTTCAACATAGTCTCTTTGTAACTGTACACACTTATACCAGCGATGCTCCTATCTCTGTAACCCGTCCAAATAGTACTCAGCGTTTTTCAACATAGTCTCCTTGCAACTCTACACACTTCTTCCAGCGATGCTCTCATCTCTATAACCCGTCCAAATAGTACTCGGCGTTTTTCAAAATAGTCTCCTTGTAACTCTACACACTTCTCCCAGAGATGCTCCCATTTCTGTAAACCGTCCAAATAGTACTCGGCGTTTTTCAACATAGTCTCACTGTAACTCTACACACTTCTCCTAGCGATGCTCCCATCTCTGTAACCCGTCCAAATAGTACTTGGCGATTTTCAACACAGTCTACTTGTAAGTCTACACACCTCTCCCAGCGATGCTCCCATCTCTGTAACCCGTCCAAATAGTACTCGGCGTTTTTCAACATAGTCTACTTGTAACTCTACACACTTCTCCCAGTGAAGTTCCCATCTCTGTAACCCGTACAAATAGTACTCGACGTTTTTCGACATAGTCTCCTTGTAACTCTACACACTTCTCCCAGCGATGCTCCCATTTCTGTAAGCCGTCCAAATAGTACATGGCGATTTTCAACATAGTCTACTTGTAACTCTACACACTTCTCCCAGCGAAGTTCCCATCTCTGTAACCCGCACAAATACTACTCGACGTTTTTCAACATAGTCTACTTGTAACTCTACACACTTCTCCCAGCGATGCTCCCATTTCTGTAACCCGTCCAAATAGTACTTGGCGATTTTCAACATAGTCTACTTGTAACTCTACACACTTCTCCCAGCGAAGTTCCCATCTCTGTAACCCGTACAAATAGTACTCGACGTTTTTCAACATAGTCTACTTGTAACTCTACACACTTCTCCCAGCGATGCTCCCATCTCTGTAACCCGTCCAAATAGTACTCGGCGTTTTTCAACATAGTCTCCTTGTAACTCTACACACTTCTCCCAGCGATGTTGCCATCACTGTAACACGTCCAAATAGTACTCGGTGTTTTTCGACTTAGTCTCCTAGTAACTCTACGCACTTCTCCCTGCGATGTTCCCATCTCTGTAACACGTCCAAATAGTACTCGGTGTTTTTCAACATAGTCTCCTTGTAACTCTACACACTTCTCCCAGCGATGTTCTCATCTCTGTAACCCGTCCAAATAGTACTCGGTGTTTTTCGACTTAGTCTCCTAGTAACTCTATACACTTCTCCCGGAGATGTTCCCATCCCTGTAACACGTCCAAATAGTACTCGGTGTTTTTCAACATAGTCTCCTTGTAACTCTACACACTTCTCCCAGCGATGTTCCCATCTCTGTAACACGTCCAAATAGTACTCGGTGTTTTTCGACTTAGTCTCCTAGTAACTCTACACACTTCTCCCAGCGATGTTCTCATTTCCGTAACCCGTCCAAATAGTACTCGACGTTTTTCAACATAGTCTCCTTGTAACTCTAAACACTTCTCCCAGTGATGCTCTAATCTCTGTAACCCGTACAAATAGTACTCGACGTTTTTCAACATAGTCTCCTTGTAACTCTAAACACTTCTCCCAGTGATGCTCTAATCTCTGTAACTCGTACAACTAGTACTCGGCGTTTCTTCAACATAGTCTCCTTGTAACGCTACACAGTCCTCCCAGTGATGCTCTCATCTCTTCAACCCGTCCAAGTAGTATTTGACGTTTTTCAACATAGTCTCCTTGTAACTCTACACAATTCTCCCAGCGATGTTCCCATCTGTGTAACCCGTCCAAATAGTACTTGGTGTTTTTCAACATAGTCTCCTTGTAACGCTACACACTCCTCCCAGTGATGCTCCCATCTCTGTAACCCGTCCATATAGTACTCGGCGTTTTTCAACATAGTTTCCTTGTAACTCTACACACTTCTCCCAGCGATGTTTCCATCTCTGTAACTCGTCCAAATAGTACTCGACGTTTTTCAACATAGTCTACTTGTAACTCTACACTCTTCTCCCAGCGATGCTCTCATCTCTGTAACCCGTTCAAATAGTACTCGATGTTTTTCAACATAGTCTCCTTGTAACTCTACACACTTCTCCCGGCGATGCTCACATCTCTGTAACCCGTCCAAGTAGTACTCGACGTTTTTCAACATAGTCTACTTGTAACTCTACACTCTTCTCCCAGCGATGCTTCCATCTCTGTAACCCGTCCAAATAGTACTCGATGTTTTTCAACATAGTCTCCTTGTAACTCTACACACTTCTCCCGGCGATGCTCACATCGCTGTAACCCGTCCAAGTAGTACTCGGCGTTTTTCAACATAGTCTCCTTGTAACTCTACACACTTCTCCCAACGATGCTCCCATCTCTGTAACCCGTCCAAATAGTACTCGATGTTTTTGAAGATAATCTCCTTGTAACTTTACACACTTCTCCCAGCGATGTTTCCATCTCTGTAACCCGTCCAAATAGTACTCGGCGTTTTTCAGCATAGTCCCCTTGTAACTCTACACACTTCTCCCAACGATGCTCCCATCTCTGTAACCCGTCCAAGTAGTACTCAACGTTTTCCAAGATAATCTACTTGTAACTCTACACACTTCTCCCAGCGATGCTTCTATCTCTGTAACCCATCCAAGTAGTACTCAATGTTTTCCAAGATAATCTACTTGTAACTCTACACACTTCCCCCAACGATGCTCCCATCTCTGTAACCCGTCCAAGTAGTACTCGGCGTTTTTCAGCATAGTCCCCTTGTAACTCTACACCTTTCTGCCAACGATGCTCCCATCTCTGTAACCCGTCCAAGTGGTACTCAACGTTTTCCAAGATAATCTACTTGTAACTCTACACACTTCTCCCAACGATGCTCCCATCTCTGTAACCCGTCCAAGTAGTACTCAACGTTTTCCAAGATAATCTACTTGTAACTCTACACACTTCTGTCAGCGATGCTTCTATCTCTGTAACCCGTCCAAATAATACTCGACGTCTTTCAACATAGTCTACTTGTAACTTTATACACTTCTCCCAGCGATGTTCCCATCTCTGTAACCCGTCCAAATAGTACTTGGCATTTTTCTCTACAAAATAACTGTTCTCGAAGATCAGTGTCTTAATTTGACGAAAATCTCTGTCCTGCAAGCGCAATTTTTAGATGAGGGAACAAAAAGAGGTCGCTTGGGACAAGATCTGGTGAGTAAGGCAGGCGGTCAAGTAGTCCAAACAGTAGTTCGTGGATTTTGGCTATTGCAACCGCTGAAGTGTGAGACGATGCGTTGTCTTGGTGAAACAGGATTTCTTTTCTCCAAATGTGGCTGTTTCTCCGCAAGTTCTGCCTTCAGATGGTAAAGTAATGATACTCAGTATGATCCTGTAATGGATTTTTCTTTTTGAAGATAATCGATTAAAACAACTCCATGACAAACACACAGTCATCATCACTTTCCCAGCCGAAAACAAACAGCTTTTGCTGTTTTTGGGGGAGGTTTTCCCTTTGCAGTCTACTGTTTAGACTGTATTTTTGTTTCGCACGTATAATGGTGCATCCAAGTTTCATACACAGTAATTAATCGGCATCGAATCTCGGATTTTTTGCGTCTAAACTGCGCCAACAAAGCGTTGGAAATGCTCATTCGAACAGGTTTTTGGTCTAACGCGAGCAAACGGGGCCCCCAACGAGTGGACAGCTTTCTCATGTCTAAGTGTTGATTTAATATGTGACAAACACGTTGTTTTTGGCATGATAGCCTCTGCTATCTCTCTCACTTTAATTCGGTGGTCGTCTAGCACCATTTGTTGAACTCTGGCGATGTTTGTTTCGGCAGTTGTAGTTTTTGGACCCCCCAAACGTTCATCGCCTCCCAGACTCTTAAGGCCACGTTTAAATTCAGCTGCCCAAAGTTTCACTGTGATAAATGATGGTGCAGAATATCCATACGCAAAATCCAATACATTTTTTATTTACGTAAGCGTATTGCCTTTCAAAAACAAATATTTATGAAAGCTCAATACCCGATTTGTCCAATTTCATAAAAACACTTACATCAACTCACTCAAATAACTGTTACGTAACAACTGAGCGTCCAAAATGGCTGAAACTTTGGCGAATGGCTGTCAACAGATGAACAACGCAATTCATTAGCTTTTATTTACGAGTGCTGACATCTACATGTTCAGGTCGGGAACTTAACAGGCCACCCTCCTACACAGACACATATTGTGTCATTGCATGCATAGCGTACTATCAGCTCTATACCAATGTTTAATGGGGAATAAAGTGCTAAGGTTCTAAAATATTTAATTAACTACGAGGGCTGTTCAATAAAGAATGATTATATATTTTTATAGTCATAATTTTTCGCACTAAAGATCAAGCTTATTAATCTTCTGTTAGCCTAAGGTGAAACACACACGACATAGTAGTTTCATTGTTGTTTCTCCTGTTTCCCGCCTGAGAGAACCAGGCAAGTTCAGACATGTTCAGTATCGCCTACCACTGCACCTGAGGTAACACGCGAGGAACAATATGCGGCTTTGAACTTCCATCTCGTGTCAACAAATCTTCAGTTGAGGCAGAGGAGATAATCAATTTCAAAGGAAGGTGGACCCGGGGCTCCAGTTACTGCTCTTATGGAAGAAAACATCAACACTGCTGCTGTCATTGTGAGAGAGGATCGACGAATTACCTTAAGATCACTTTCTGAAATACTGAACATTTCATTGTGTGCTACCCACACGTTGCTGACAGAAACATTACACATGAGGCGTGTTTGTGCGCACTTGTTCCCAGACTGTTGATTCCCAACCAAAAGGACATTCGCATGCAGGTCTGTATGCAGTTAAAGTTGATGTTAGAGGAAGATCCGAAGTTTCTTTCAAACGTAATAATTACTAATGAAACTTGGCTACATCATTTTGATTCTGAGGGCAAACAGAAAAGCTCAGTGTGGAAGTTTCCTTCATAACCAACCCCCAAAAAACCAAAAGTGGTTGCTGCTGCTGGGAAAGTTATGGTTATCTCTTTCTTTGGTATTCATGGGACGATTTATCAGCATGTTGTACGTGCACACATCAGTAACTGGACAATACCATAGGAATATGCTGAAAACATTTTAAGTCCATATCAGACGCAAAAGACCACATTTCCGTGAAGCAGGGTCGATGCTGCACCACGATTATGCGCGGCCACATATTGCCAATGTTGTTGCTGATTATCTTACAAGAATCAGCGTGAAGTACATCCCTCACGCTCCCTGTAGTCGGGATTAACCCTACGTGACTTTTTCCTATCCCCTAACTTGAAGAAACGCCTTCGTGGGAGACATTATCCATCATTAGAAGCAGTAGTGAAGGCTGCGGAGGCGATTTTGGAGGATCTCTCAAAAGATTGTTTCCAGCATATCTTTGAAGACTGGCAGAAACGCTGGGACAAGTGCAGCGTATTCACGGGAGACTATTTTGAGAAGGGACATCAAAATTATGAGGACGAGTAAAGGTACGTTGTCAAAAAGAATTCTGAATTTTCTTTCTCGAACAGCCGTCGTGTAATAGTGCTTTATTAAGAAAACTGTTTGAGATAAAATGTGGGGTTTTGCGGTTGTGTCAGATACATTACTCTTTACCTTCCTCATGGACCAGTTGTTTCAAAAACAAATTTATGTCTTAGCGCGATCGTATTTATTGTAGAGTGATTAGTTTGGCGGCCGTCACACGCCACTTATGGAGAATGCTATACGACAACACCACAGGACTTCGATTGGTTGCTGGTCTAGTAGCACACAAGAACAAACATCATCACAAAAATAATAGTATTTCGCTCTTCTATTCAAAAGTGTAAGGAACTTTTGCAGCGCTGGTCACTGAAGATCAATATTTCTCAACAGCGGGTCGAGTAGTACTTTCACTTTGGGCTGACTGAAAATAGGAATATCTGGTAATGGAGCAAGAAAAAAACATTAGACAAGGAATTTTCATGCATATGTATTTTACATTTTATTACACATTTTTACATATTATGTACAATAATACATGTATCAGTACTAACGAACCACTGTTATTACAACAGTTAGGGCACTGGGAAGACAATAATATTCACAATATGCACAGTGAGTTTTGTGAAACGAGGATGCCTACTATGTACAAACAGTGAGTATTTTGCAGTCTATACAGTTACTGGAAAAAGCGCACTCGCAGCATTTAAACCCCTATGTATTGTTTCCTGTCAAATTTGATTCATTTAAAAATATAGTTAGATGTACAATAGCTGATATGCAGAAAAATATTGCGTTCAACAGTATCGACTTAACACATAAAATGACAATATTGAAATATGCTAGCTTCTCTGTTTTTGTCACAGTTTATTTTATGAAAGGACAAATTAATGTTTGCCCAAACTCTCTCTCTCTCTCTCTCTCTCTCTCTCTCTCTCTCTCTCTCTCTCTCTCTCTCACACACACACACACACACACACACACACACACACACACAGCTGTTGCAAACTTAGGACTAATACAATTGTCTCTAAAATTAGAAATACTGCGGCTAAGTTGCACAAAAAAGGGTTTCTTTAAAACACTTCACCTAAAAAGTATAAGTGTAGAGTGTCCTGTGACTAAATCACATCTGTCAAATTGTTCTTAAAGTATAAAGCACGTAACAGGCGAAAGAAAGAGCAACACCCATACAAATTTATGAGCGATAGAGTGGAGAAGTTATGCATTTGTTTTCAAGTTACAAATAAACAGTCGACTATCTGCTAGCGACCTTACAATGAATTACTGTTTGCTACTGTTGACATGACACCTAGTAATACATATTCTGACATCGTTTCTACCACAATAAACCAATATTTAACTATGGCAGCGCAATTTATGTTTTAATTCTGCTTCTTTAGCAGCTGCAAATAAAGTTGTTTTGATTGTATTGCCCTGAAGGATTATAAAACATTTATTTTGTATTTTAAAATACAGTTTTATATACAATTTTATTGAATAGTTTTTCAAAAACACTGAATATGATTTGCTTCCGATCACATTTATAGATCTTGGGCCCTTTTAAACGATTACACTATTTCACATAAATATTTTGACATACATTCTCGGAAGCGATGAACATGTAATTGTTGTTTCGGATACATATTTACATTGTCTAGTTGACAAAATAAAGTTACCTTTGGTTGAAAATATAAAGGAAAGTATGTATTGAGCAACACACAAACTTTTCTATAAAACTTGTCCTGACGTAGGCACAAGTAAACGTAGGCTTCATTTATTCAGAAATTACGATGTACAAATCACCCAAGTGTTTACTACCTTGTGCATGAAGGTGAGCTACAAAATACAAGTCCATTCAGTAATTGTTAAAACTAAATTTTCATAATTTTAATACTGTGTTAAGACGTATTCACTTTTTCCCCAAAGGATCTGTAGTGCAGTCCAATTTAAACTAATTTGATTTCAGTTGAAGATTTAAACAATGCAATAGACCTTCTCCCATAGCGAGACCACATTGTAAAATGCACTTCTGAAAGTATTCAATCGATAATGCGAACATTTGTTAACAATGTTCATGTTGGGCCAAAATCAATTCTTATATTTTAAAAATAACACTGGGCAACAATGAAAATGTTTCGGGCTTAAAATTAGTGAATTTACATGTATTTCCATCTGCTGAATTAAAAAATCACCATAAAATGATAGATTAGCTCTTGTTTTGAAGATAAAGTGACATTTCATTTTTTAGAGTGAAGATTTTAAATTTTTGGTATCTTTTGCGGGGATAGGGGAGTTGGCACACCTGTCAAATAACAGAACACAATTAGAGAGAATAAGAGAACTTGTAAATGATCGTGCATTTGACCAAGTTCTGCAGGAGAAAGAAAAGGAAGCTTGGGAAGCCTTCAAGGGTGTTGTTCAAGGAATTTTAGGCAACAAAAGAGATGATAACTACAAGCATTTGGTGACAGTGCTCCTGCAAAAATTCCGTAACCTTGGATGCAACATGTCCCTTGAGATCCATTTTCTCCACTCCCACCTAGACTTTTTCCCTCCTAGTTGTGGAGCTATTAGTGATGAACATGGGGAGAGATTCCATCAGGGCATTTCTGTTATGGAACAAAGATATCAGGTCCATTGGAATGAAGTAATGCTTGCGGATTACTGTTGGTCTTTGTATAGGGATTCTGCGGAACTCCATCACAAGAGGCAAGCTAAAAGACGACGAAGTCAATAGGCCACCACATGATTCTCTTCAGACACGACTATCTGCGAAGTATTTTTCCAACAATTTAGAACTCTTAGCATGTGATTACCAGTTTAAAAAATCAAATGCTCATTCATTGTTGTTAGCATGTATGTAATTAAAATGTATACTTTTCTCTCAATCCGTTATTATATAATACTTCCACTTTTTGTATATAATAGAAACTAGAGCTAATAATTTTTTTCATTGCCATGTTTGGTTTTCTCAACCCAAAATTAGTAGGAATTGCCTCAAGAAGTGCTGGAAACATTAAACATTATTTTTTGTTGCCCAGTGTAACATATCTAAGCAGGACTGCACAGTTATTTTCAAAACCTGACAAGAATAAATCTTACTATAAATTTAATAAAATATTCCAACATGTTTGTGCAGAGATGTAAGTATATCTTTGTTAAATTCTATTCAAAGAATTAAGTTTTTATTGCAATAAATGCAAATTTGTTTACAAATAAATTATATAGTACACTAATTATAATGCTTTAAAGGAAATTGTCAATATACATCCTATTTGTCCTCAAAGTAAGAAGTAACTTAGGTTTCTGAAAACTTTTAACATCTAAGAGCTTTCGTAAACACAGATAAATATGTGTAAGGCATGTTATTTAAATGATTAATGCCTTAAACATATCCCAGAACAAGTGACAATAATGGAACAGGGATGTAAATGAAAACTAATCACACACATTTTGCTTTATCAGACTTGCTAGAGCTTTGAGGAAAGTACCTTCTTGACTGTAACTTCTTCTTAATGCTAAATTAAAACCAAGTGAAACATAAAACGTGTATTTCTATTCGGAAGACGCAGTTCATTTATCTTTACAAATGCAGTAGTAAGCCAGCTTATGATTTCATTACACAGAATTCATTGTTACTTCATTCTCTTTCATTCAAGTCTATAGTTCGTATGCACAGCATGTCGTGTAGGTAAGAACTTCTAGGTGGTTTGAAACATAGAATGACACCAAGATTATGTAAAACATTTCCACATAAAATATGTATTAGGTTGAGTTACGTAAGTTACTAAGGGCAAACATAAGTGATGCTTCTTTTTGTTTTTAATCTATGGTTTCCAAGACATATATTGAAACAAATGTAACATGATCCAATTTGTTTCTAGTTATAAACCACATTAAGTACTCTCTTTGTGGGTGCTTTGCTATGATGTGAGTTCCAAGGAGAAATTGATCTACAAATAAAGATTTTCTGGTTAAGTTTCACTGAAAAGTTTATCCATCCTTAGAGAGCTATACATACCATGCAAATATTATTATTTCATGTTCAGGATTTTCTCGGGAAACAAGCTAGGTAAAAACACAGTTAAAAATCGACGCTTCGGGAGAGTACATGAGGAGCTTGGTATGTAAGTTGGATAACTTTTTATTTTATTTTCATTTCTAATGTCATTTGTATGCTGAATTCAGCCATGAAACTACTTTTCTTGAAAACTGGACAGAACTAGCTTAAAATTGCATTTATTTATCTATTTTAGATTCAAAATATGGACAACTCCACTGTAGTTTAGTTTAATTTAGGACAACTCCTCCGGTTGTCAATAAGAAGCTGGCATTCATTCTTTCTGGTCCCAATATGCATCACTAATCCAATATGGCCGATTGTTCATAGTAGCCTGTAATGTGTGGATTGTGAATAAGCAATAAGTATGCAAGCACTTCATCATCAGATCCTACAAGAACCAGATAAATGTGCTGGTATCTGGTGAGTTGATATGCAATAATAATATTGGCAAGCTCATGTCGATAAAAAAGAAATCTAAGTTACTTCCTGAACTCAATTCTGCATCAAACCCTGTAGATTGTACTGTTAACCCAAAGAAAAGCACCTTGGGGAAAATTGGCAGGAATTAGACTGATTACGCTGGTACCGAAACCTCATGGGCCAAAGTGAAGAGGCTGGTAGTAGTGACATCAGTGGTCATTGTCAATGTGCCGAGTTGGAGAGTGAGGATTTTAATGACATTGTTCTTTTTAATATATAAGACGAAATACAAACATGTCAGTTTTGTTCAATATTTCAAGGAATATTTTTATTTTTTATCGTTGGATCTGTCCACTTTTTGCGGTAAATTAGACATTATAACATGTAATTCAATGCATGAGTTTATAATGCCCTGAAGAACTTCGTAAGTGTAAGTAAAAGACATAAAATAATTACTAATTACATCGTGATCATAATGACTTGGTTTAAAAAATGGACAGTTCCAAATGAAAAATGTCTTCCTTTGAGTTAAAAAAGATAATTCCATAATTATCTTCAAAAACCGGTTTGAATATTTGAATTTATAAATAAACAGAAACATGTTCATAAGGCGTAGAAGAATGATATAATAATATTCAGCATTATACTGAGAACAGTATTGTAGTTACAGTTCTTCGCCTTTCCGGTAAAATAAGCAAAAGCGGAGTTGTCCAACTTTGATACCAATCTCCTCAGATCTCTCACATCAACAGGATATTTTAATAAATGTAATAACTATATATAACACAAATATCAACAATGACAAAACACTATCAATACTCGCAGCACTGAACAAAAGACTGTTTTCAGTCAATTAACTGCTAGGTCAGTAGATGGCGTGAGTATAGAAAATTAATTGGGCAAAAGAAACGTAAGTACTTAATTTGATGATCAATCTGTGTAGACCTGTGCTTCTTAAGCCGATTGATTTTCAATTTTAAGACAGATTTCAAAGAGGTAGCTCAACTGAAATCCAGCATCACGATTAAGTGTGCTGCTCTCTGAGGAAATAGCCAAAGCCTCCTTAATACTACTTCATAGTTCTAGTAGGCGCCGACGCTTTAAAATGTGACGATCCATTCTGTAATTATTAAAACATTTTACTTTTGTACAAGAAACAGTTTACTTTCTTAGTATAATAAAGAATTAAAATGAAGCATCCTGTACGTTCACTACAAATTATATTTGAAATTACGTATCATCTTTTCAGAGTAAATTATTGCGCGTTATTAGTACTAAAATTGCTGATTAAAACAATGCAGTTTTCTGTATACTATTCACTCTTTATCAAGAAAAAACTTGTATTAACGACTTTCTCTATCAACTCCACAGCTGTCATCCTATTTTAGTTATCATGGACGCATTATCCTACCTCTTGATTGTACACTTTTTCTTCAAAATTGCCAGTTTTCTTGTTCCTTTGTTGGAGTTCAGAAATATTTACAATATAAATTCAGGGTATACAACGATTAATCATATGTCTCACTTTTGGAATCGCTTTGTTCATTGAGAACACACATACACACATACACATTCGTACGAAGTTATGAACTAACTAGGGATACTTTAATACAATCTTTGGCTGGTCATTTTTAAACTGCCAATTTCACTTTAATAATGTACTCTAGACTTGTGAACACAGTTTTAAGATAGGGCTTCTGCATAGTACGTAGCACTGAAGAGGATTTCATATATGACGACAAAATGTTGATCAAAATAAACAAATTAATGCAAAACATTAGTCTAATATGTTAATAAGCACATAGTTCGTTATACATGGGGAACAATAGGAACTTCATGTCCTTAAGGTCTACTTACGTATTCATATATCACTCATGGATATCCTTAGAATCACATAGCTATTGCTTGATACACCCTAAATATTATGTCCTGTAAATAATTTAAGAAAATCTAATATTACTAGAAAGAATAAAACCTTCCTCTGCTGGTATACCATCATTCCACTTAACTTCGTTACAGTAAAGGCACTAACGTTCCTTATTGTGGCATAGTAACTTCTAAAATTGAAGACCATTTTCCAAAAACTATATCTTTGGTAAAATTAAGTGTTATGGTTTTCAAGATAATTATTTCAAGGTGTACTGTCTGCAAAATTAAAATGGCCAGATTCTTTTATTTGCTCAGTCTACTCATTCATATTAACAGAGAAGAGGAAGTAGTTACATAGATGACAACGCCCCGGCAAGCGCTGCCATGGACTGGGAGTGCAGGGAAACCATGACGGCGGCTTCGATCAAAAACTGGTGGAAGAGGGCATCGAATGGAATACATCGTAGGACGAAGGTAGTTGGGAGGTTAACAGAGCTGTTAGGTTCTCGCAGAGCACTTACCCATTTCTTTGAACCTCTGAAGGAATTGCTGAAGAGAAGTCCCTCTAATAACTTGATAAATTTACAACGAACTTCTGAAAGTGCTGGCAGATCAAACACAACCGAACTTGTTTGATTGCATGGAATTAAATTAAAAATGCCTCTCCTGATATATTCTAATCTTCCTTAAACGTAGCGGGTTATATTTGTGTAATCCAGTTATACTTCTTTTAATTAGTACAGACTATTAGACCAACTACAGCCGATCATGCTTATATCAAACGGATGGAACTCTTAACAGAGACGGAAACCAATGTAAAATAGGACCTGAAGCCTTCCTACCGACGAAACAAGCCTCGAGAAACAAGCCAGATGAAAATACGATTGGAAACCTACCTTTCTGGAGCGTACATCGTTCCCAACATCAGGATATTTAAGAAAATGATATAAGATCAAAATAGATATAACACAAATATCAACAAAGGAAAAATAACACTACCAATACTTGCATCTCTGTACAAAAGACTGCAGTAAATTAACTACCAACCCAGGAGATGGCGTGACTGTAAAAAGCTAATTAGGTTACAGAAACGTAATTACTTAACTTGATCAAGCTGAATAGATCTGTGCTTCTTAAGCCAACTGATTTCCATATTCAAGGCTGGTATTAAAGAGAAGCTGAACTGGAATCCAGCATCACAACTAAGCGTGCTCCTCTAGGAGAGAATCGCCAAAGTTTCCTTAACTCTCCGCTCCCAGTAACTGTTGCGTTTTGCCAAGATGGTCGTCTCCCGAAATTTGGCTCTATGGTCGTTATCAAAACAATGCTCTCTCAGTCCAGACTTCTCAAGTTACTTTAAACGAATGCTCCGTTCATGTTCGATTATTCTAGTAACGATGGTCCTTCCGGTTTGTCCTGTGTACAGTGTCCCACATTCAAGATTCAAATGTCCTGATGATGGGAGCGATGTACGCTCCGAAACATCGATTTATAGTCGTCTTTTGACCTGGCTAGTTTCCCGATAAGATCATGGACAGAAATAAATGTTTTTGCATGCAAAAGGGAAAAACTATTTATAAAATGACTTATCCTAAAGGACACTAGCTGTTCTCTGAAACTGAACATTTTGATATTGAACTAATTTTGCTGTTTTCATAATCACTCAATCAAAATGTTAAGCAAATATGAATCTAGAACTGACTTCCTTATACTAGAGAAACTCAGGACTAATTCCACTTCATGCTTTTTGCTCCAGAATAAATTATTTAAAGACACAAGACACCTCAGTCATAGGTGCCTATTGCCCTCAGAATTATAGCTTTAACTGAGATCCTGTCAAAGTTTACAATATCAGTATGTACATTTGAAAAGAAGGACTGCAATTGTGACTTCCATGTGTAAGTAATTACGAAGGAATCGTAAAATAAAGCAAAAATATAAGTGTTTGAAATTGTAACGTAAGTAAACCATTGAAATTGCTACGTATGGGATGCGATGACTTCTTGAAAATAACCTCCAAGTTACATTTTCCTTGTTACGGTGACAGTCTCTGTCACAAAACCAGAATAAGCTCTATAGTCGACATGAAGCATTCTAAGGTCATAGAATAGTAATAATGTTTCTATTAAGCGATAAAACTGACAAGACAAATAGAAAGACTAATTACCCTTAGGGCCAAAATGGAGAGGTTCCTTAACGTCTCAATCTAATAGTCACAACTTCAACTTATAAAAACGCGATGCTTTGTCAATTAGAATCATTTTGTAACCTCCATATATTGGAGGTGAAACTGAGTGTGCTTCCTAACGAAAATTAACCAAATAAAACATTTACCCATATAGTGAACAAATTAGTAATACCGTATATATTTCTGAAACTGATGACCCCTAAATGAAGTAAAAAATAAGTCAAAATTAACAATAATCACATATGTATGTGAAGATTCGTCCTTATAATTAGCAACTTTAAATTGTTTTATGCAGCTATCAGTCGACCATGATGTAATGGAAAACAAACTAAAGGTAATTAACTGAAAAAGAAATATGATCTGCCCAGTCAGATATAGTTTATACAATACCAAAACAACTGTACTGCAAGGACTGCATTGTTTCAACTGATTTTTTCTAAATGACAGTCGCATGTTTACTCCACGTGGAGTCTCAGTTGCCAAAGTTCCAACTTCCAGTTGATCTGTTTCATTACGTGCAGAAATTCGTTGTGTGTCACGATGTGGAGATCGTGGGAGCGAAATGCAGTGGTAAATGTAAATGAAGCAGTCGATAACTTTTAGTCAAGTGAACATAATAAAAGTGAAGACAATAGTGTGAATAACTGGGCCGAGTTATGTTACTGGAGAAGCCTCAAAAAACAAAGTAATAACGGGAACTCTTTCTATGAAAATTCAAGCGCTTGTTTTGAACATATATAAATATGTACTGACAAATAATCTTGGTAAGGGGTCGTGCAATGAACGTGATAAATTCTAGGTATTCACAGAAATATAGTAAGAAAAATTGTGACGAAAGGAATACCAAAGACGCCGATCAAGTGTGAAAACAAAAGAAAACGTTTCTCTAACATGCGAGTTAATTAGCCGAGAAAGTTATAGATTCCATGCAAAAGGGAGAGCGCCCACCATAGATAAATTGGTTGCACATATGCAAGAAATTTTTTATTTTCCTTATGCGCGCAACACTTTGTGCAGCCTCCTAAAGGAGCTGGGTTTCAAATACCACACTTTGAATAAGATAAGGGTTATTGTGGAATCCAGTAGAATTGTAGCTTGGCGATTATATGTAAGGAAGTTTAGCAGTAACAGACAAAGATAATTTATTTAGAAGAAACCTGGTATGATACCCGTGACGTATCGAGGAAGGTGCCAGGCTTGCAGAAAGGACTGTAAAAGGAGGGCCGGTTTTGTAAAACGATTATAAGGGTTAGTCAAAGGAGGCAGTCGACCTGCACTAGCGTTGACAAGACAGACTTTACGCCAGACTACACCAAACTTTTGCCAATCATCCATATCCACTGCTAACAAACATTTTCCTACAACCTCCTCCAGAGATGCAAAACAGAAGGCTCAAAAGAAAACGACACAACGATCTGATCATTTAATATTATGTGTTTGCATGTATGGTAAAGTGGGTTTTGTTTTGTGATTATAATATAATGTATTTGTTAGTTTTTGAATGCATCTATTGTAGGAATATTGTTGAACAGCATTCTAACACATGCTTATGGTGATGTAACATTACTCTTGCTCACAACTATAAGTACCATAATGTGTTCACTTTCTTATCGGGCAACAAGCCAGGTGAAAAGACGATCAGATATCAACGTTTCGGTAGTGTGCATCGCTCCCATCATCAGAATATTTATAAAATGTCATAACTACAAATGAAACACTGGATATAATACAAATATAAACAAAGACAAAACGCTATCAAAACTGGCATTGCTGAACAAAAGACTGTTTTCAGTAATTTAAAAGCCAGCTCAGGAGATGGCGTGAGTGTAGAAAATTGCATCAAGGAAACGTATCTACTTAACTTGGTTATCAAGCTGTATTGATCTTTGCTTCTTAAATCGACAGGTTTCCATTTATAAGGCCGGTTTCCAGCATCACGAGTAAGCGTGCTCCTTTCAGAGGAAATCGCCAAAGCCTCCTTAATTCTCCGCTCCCAGTAACTGTTACACTCCCGAAACGTTGATATATAATCATCTTTTTACCAGACTGGTGGCCCGAGAAGAAAGTGAACTGACAATTGATGACAGCTCACAGTTTAATGTAGACATTGAAGTTTATATGGGTATCTTCAAGACATTTGTGGAGCAGCTGGATGATATCGAATTGAGAAAAGATTATTTCCTACAAGATGGAGCAACCTGCCATACATTTAATGACACCATGGCACTTGTGACCAGTTTCTTTGATAATCGAATAATCTCAAAAGGTTCTGTGGTCTCCCGGATCCTCTGACCTAACCTCAGCGGAGTTTTTCTTGTGGAGAGTATCTAAAAATAGAGTGTACAAGAATAGGTCACGGACATTTGATGTTCTCATGGAATCCATTCGAACCGAAATAAGTAACATTGGCGAGGATACCCTTCTGAGGTTGCATTAAACGAATGCTCTGCTCATGTTCGATTATTCTAGTAGCCATGGTCCTTCCGGTTTGTCGTATATACGGTGTCTCACATTCACATGGAATGCGGTACACTCACGGAACTTGGAAGTCCAGTTTGTCTTTCACTATTAACTTGGAACTGGAAGTCTGTGTGGGCCGAGCATTGTTTTGATAACGACCGTAGGGACAACTTTCGGGAGAGACCATCTTGGCAAAATACAATATTTACTGGAAGCGGAGAATTACGGAGGATTTGGCGTTTTCCTCTGAAAGGAGCATGCTTAATCGTGATGCTAGATTTCAGTTCTCCTCCTCTTGGAAAGCGGCGTAAAAATGTAAATCCGTCAATTTAATCAGCACAGGTCAATACAGATTGATAATCAAGTTACGTAGTTACGTTTCTTTGACACACTTTCCTATACTCACGCCATCTCCTGACCTGGCATTTAATTTACTGAAAACAGTCTTTTGTTCAGTAACGCGAATGTTGATAGTGTTTTTTTCTTTGTTCATATTGCTATTATATCCAGTGTTTCGTTTGTAGTTATAACATTTTTGTAAATATTCTGAAGTGAGAGATGCACGCTCCCTAAACGTCTCATCATCTGGCTTGTTGGCCGAGAAGAAAGTGAGCGAATTAGTCGCCAGGAAAGCCTCAGAACTTATTTTACCATAATACAATAGAGTTTATCGACAATAAAAATGTTTGATTAGTATCTTCCAAGAAGAAACATCACTTATTTGTGAATTCTACAAAATCTAATAATGGCAGAATAATGTTACTTGGACATAAAAATTACAACATTATTTTAAATTACGGTATTTTTGACTAAGTAGAGCTTGTCACTTTTATGCCAAACAGTTTTGATTGTTCGTCGCTTTTGTATTTTACCCGTCATTTATATACTTCTAAGTACCAATTTCTATTACTATGTCAATAGGTTTACCCGTTTTCATTTTGTTTATGCAAATTAATTGTTCAAATATGTTAAGAATTATAGGCAGAGGCATTTATTATTACAAGTTTCCAATACGTGGACCAACTAATATTGTTGCAGGTACTGGAAACAAGTAGTTTGTTAATACTGTAGCATTTTCTATAGTGCTTAAAATCTATATCTAGCAACAAAAACAAACTATGTTTCTATATTTTCGGAGTTTACGTATTTCACGCACTACCCAGCAAGAATATAAGTGTATAACGTATTTATAGCGCTAATACAAAATCCACATTAGTTGTTCTTTTGTTTACCTCCTTTTTCCTGTACTTTGTGCTCTCTGATATTTCAGGATAAATGTGCACTACAACATTTAAGTGCTAATTCATATAATACAATATTCAATATATTTTTATTAGCTTCCAATAACTTGCATAATATTTATTCCCCAGCCTGAAGAATAATTTGGAAATAATTAAACTTAGAAGTGCCAAGAGATCATGGGAGCAGCACATCTGGATTCTCTAATGCGAGAAATGTACTAAAAACAATAACGCCACAAATATTTAATTACCGCCCGTTAGTTTTTATGCTAGTGTCATCATATTGTTGGTAGTTTAAGTGATCTCAGTTCTATTGTTATTTTACAGTGTGTGCCAGAAATGACTGAGGTATAAGATGGAAATGTGTGTAGTGTTTAGCGCCCGCTTTTACTACATACGGCACCGCAGGTGGTGACATAAATGCGAGGATCTACTCCCATTATTCCTAGCCCCGTAGGACCTGAACCCGGGCCTCTCGGGTATATATACCGTAGGACAGTACCTATTTTATAAACTGCCCCCCACTGCACACGGCAGACAGGACGGAAGTGGATACGCTACTTACGCGCCGGTCCTTAATGATCCAGCTACCAAATAACCTTGGTAGGGCCGCCGGTGATCTAGCACACCAACTACTAGCTCTGCAGGCTAGCACCCGGGAATTATGAGGCAACCCTCTACCCCGTCTGGGCGGCCGAAGCCTGGCCGGAGGTACCCAATTTCCCGTGGGTGACGGGAACACACTGCCCCCCGAGTCCAACCCAATCAGAACAACTCCTAGAGGGAGGGGCTCGAATGTTCTGCCCGAGGTTCCTCTAGTAACGTCAGAGGTACTACGAGTGCTAGGGGTCCGCAGCGGCCGCATCTTGGCAGCTGAAAGGGACGAATCCCTCCCCGTACGGCGCGCAGGTGGTGACACTGATGATACATGAGATCAAGTTGGAGCACCGGTGGAATGAGACGGCGGGGAAAGCCGGAGGTTCCGGAGAAAAGGTGCCCCAGCGCCATGTTTTCCACCGCAAATCTCAGTTTGCGGTCACCTGGGATCGAACGCGGGCTGCCTTGGTGAGAGACAAGCGGTCTAACCACTGAGCCACGGCGCGGCCTGTAAGATGGAAAAAATTGAGGCTCGTAGTGTGATCAAGTTCCTGCATTTGAAGGACAAAACTGCACGGGAAATTCATGATGGGATGACGGCTGTTTATGGAAATGATTGCCCATCGTATGACACTATTGTGAGGAGGAAAAGGAATTTTGAAACTGGTCACATGTCCCTGACAGATGAGTCAAGAGCTGGTAGATCGTCAGCTGTCACAGTGAAGAAAGTGGAGTGTTTAATACTGGAAGACAGACGAGCAACCATCCAGATGATCATGAATGAGACACATCTTAGGTATGGTATTGTGTGGGAAATTATTCATGACGAACTGCATATGTCTAAGGTGTCTGCGCGATGGGTTCCACGTTTGATAACCCCTTTCCGAAATCAGACACGGATGAAGATGACTTTTTAATTACCTGGTAAAGATGGATGGATCCTGGTTCTATCACTATGATCTAGATACAAAAACCTGGAATGGAAACATGCCGATTTCCCCCTCCCAAATAGGCAAAGGTGCAAAAGTCAGCTGGGAAGGTCATGCTTTCAGTTTTCTAGGACTGTCGTGGAGTTATTCTTACAGATTATCTTGCCAAGGATCAAACCATCACTGACAGGTACTACTACAATCTTCTGGACAAGTTACGACCAGCTCTGATTAAGAAACGACGCGGTATGCTCTCCAAAGTTGTTCGTCTTCTGTCTGACAATGTACCAGCTCATTTATCTCAAGTTGCAGTTAACAAAACAAGTGAATGTGGCTTTGAGACATTACAGCATCCGCCTTATTCGCCCGATCTCCCACCAAGTGACTTTTTCTTGTTCCCGAAAATAAAGGATCCTTTGCATAGTCGCTGATTCGACAACACAACTGACGTCACTAATGAAGTGGAAGGGCAGTTTAAAGCGAATTCTGCAGACTTCTAAAATTATTCAGAAGGTCAAGAAACGCTGAGATGGTAAGAACTAACAAGCGCATATCAACCCAAACTCTCTATCAGATTTTTAAAAGGGTGATAATTGAAGCTTTACCACACCCCTCGTAAGGAGTAAGTTCTTCCAGAGAGAAATTTCTGAGTAAAAATTAGGAAGAAATCTCAATTGCTTCAGCTACAATATGCAGAAGATACTGCCGTAATGTCAGCTGTAAGCGCTAAAACTTATAGTACGCGTATTCAATTAACTTTAAATCTAAAAACCTACTTCAGAAATACTTGAACCTTACTCTAAAAAGTTTTATACACGAATGTAGATGTTAAATTCTGGCAAGAAAACTTAAAACGTATACAAGATGCTTTCCTACCACTCAGATCTGCAGAAACTAGTTATATAATCGTTCATACAACCCTTCTGCCTATTTAAAAGGGACTTTCATAGTTCATATGGCTGCAGTTATGCCTAAGGAGTAAATATTGAGGTGTACACTTCATTTTACAGGAAAGAAAAGATTTCATATCCATCAAATGTCACCCACATGAGCTCTACGTAAATTAAAAATGTATTTTTATGAATCTGATACTTCATGCTGTAATATACAGCATTACCAGTAAACTGAGAACTGTAATATGACAGAGATGTGTCCATTTTACAAGATTGTATCAAACTTCCACAGCAACATTTCCCTGTCCTTCACAACTGGTTTCTCTGGAAAGCTTCGTACTTTAGTGTCCAAGGATTGTGAAGAGACTAATTTACCTACCCTATTTAAAGGAAATTTTAGTATCAATTTCTGGGCAATATACTGTTGTTGAACTTGGCTATTACAAATACAAATATCAATTTCATTATCTTGCTAGTTCATGGCAACTAAGCAATATTTGGTCATTAGCTGACTATATTTACAACTTCGCTGCCATTTATTTTAAATTTATTTTACCAAATGCTTGTGTAATATATTTTTTTCTCACTAGAATTGCTTTCCTCATTTTTCATACTAACTGCATAACGTTTTAATAAAAATTATATACAGTAGCTTTATCTAAACAAATCCACTTAGTCATCTAATCCTTTTATAGATTCTTATGAATTAAAAGCAAAAGAGAAATTGTATGTTTCTAGAGCCATAATTGTATTAAGAACAACCATCTTTATTCAAAACAAAGAACTAGAGAGCAATTATTGATTGTTGCTACGGTGATCACATTTTGGGCAGGTCGGCACGATGTGAGCTTTCGTTTGTTTTGGTCTGTTCTATACTGAAGGAAAGCTTCTGATCTATAGGTATCAGGCTGTCGAGATGTTATAGTTTAGTTTGGCCGATAGAAGTTTATACTCGGTGATCAACAGGTGGTATGGAGCTTGCATATGGAGTTCTCCCTTCAAGTAGCCTACAGCTTACGATATATTTGTTTCTTAAGGTATATATTTACATTGCTACTGAAATTATTAGAATAACAGGTGCCCCTATATCCCTCAAATGTACTGCTAAATTGCTTAATGCTTTTTTAAATTCACTATCCTGTGTAAGAGTATTCAGTTTGCATCTGGTGTAATAATTTTCATAGCTCAGTTCTATTTGCATTACTGTGGGAAGGGACCCACATATTGTGACTTTGTGACTTCGTGAAGTTAAAAGTCCAGTTTGCAGAAATTCAAAATGCTCGTTATTTACGTAGAAAAACTCTTTGTACAGCACTTTACAGCAGCAAAGCTACATAACATACACAAACGCAACCTTCAGGGTCGTCTGCCAAACGTCCACACAGCTGCACAAGTTCACAAGTCCAATGACAACTACTCGCAAGTGGCGGTTGATTGTATGTATGAAGCACTAGATGAATACAAAATTTTGTAAGCAATGGAGATCTGGGTGGGGGGGTGCCACAGAGGTAAACAAAACGGTGGACCAAAACTACAGAAGGTTTTGTAAAGAGCTACTAGGCTTACCAAGACCAACACCTAGGGAAGTAGCTTTAGTAGAGTTAGGAAAGACAAGAAGAAATGGATTAATAAAATTTAGATACAGATGTTTGGCCAAAGAATAAGGGACAATTATGAAATTATATATGAGACAGAAAAAATATTAGCGAACTCATATAGTTGGTGAGTAGAGATAGAAGGAATAATGGAACAGGTAGAAATCAGAGATATATGGAGATTAGAGGAAAGCAATACATGCGATGTGTGTGAATTAGTAAAATGCAGAATAGAAGATATATAAAGACAGGAAATATGGGGAAGTCTATAAAGTAAGAAAGCATTACAAATTTACAAACAAATAAAAAGAAATTGGGGAAGAGAAGCATATGTAGATTACTGAAATAGGCAAGAGAGAGAAGCGTTAGCTTGGATGAGAACAGGAACAATTTTTCTAAGAGGGGCAAGAGGTAGGGAAACGGGAATTGTGAATTGCGTGGTGGGAAAAGAAAGCATAGAACACTGTGTAACAGAAAGCGACGAGTTAGCAATGTGGACAAAAATGTTTGGGAGGAAAAATGGGAGAAAGTAGAGAACTGGATAGTAGGTATAGATATATTAACGGGCAGGGAGGAAAAGAAGGTAAGAAGTATTGCTGAGCTCTTGCAGGAAGTAAAATAAAAATGGGCCACAACTGTAAAGAATATAAGAAATGAACATGAGGGGGAAGAAAGGGAGTAATTAAATAACAAGGAGGTATGGAGGTTAAGAGCTACCTGTCAGAGCAGAAGACCAGGGTGTCATGTAAGCCAAGTTAGAAACAAGGTTAAGACAAATAAATGCAAATAATATAAGAAAGTAAGACGAGGGGTAAGAAAGGGACTAATTAAATAACAAGGAGCTATGAAGGTTAGGAGCTATCTGACAGAGCAGAAGACCAGGGTGTCATGTAAGCCAAGTTAGAAACAAGGTTAAGACAAATAAATGCAAATAATATAAGAAAGTAAGACGAGGGGTAAGAAAGGGACTAATTAAATAACAAGGAGCTATGAAGGTTAGGAGCTATCTGACAGAGCAGAAGACCAGGGTGTCATGTAATTCAAAGTAGTAACAAGGCAAGGACAAATAAATGTAAAGAATATAAGAAAGGAAGATGAGGGGGAAGAATGGGGCTAATTAAGTAACAAGGAGACATGGAGGTTAAGAGCTATCTGACAGAGCAGTATACCAGGGTGTCATGTAATTCAAAGTAGTAACAAGGCGAGGACAAATAAATGTAAAGAATATAAGAAAGGAAGATGAGGGGTAAGAAAGGGACTAATTAAGTAACAAGGAGACATGGATCTTAAGAGCTATCTGACAGAGCAGAAGACGAGGGTGTCATGTAAGACAAGGTAGCAACAAGGTAAAGACAAATAAATGTAAAGAATATAAGAAAGGAAGATGAGGGAGAAGAAAGGGACTTTTTAAGCAACAAGGAGGCATAGAAGTTAAGAGCTACCTGACAGAGCAGAAGACCAGGTTGTCATGTAAGACAAGGTAGTAACAAGGTAAATACAAATAAATGTAAAGAATATATGGAAGGAAGATGAGGGGGAAGAAAGGGACTAATTGAATAACAAGGAGGTATGGAGGTTAAGAGCTACCTGGCAGAGCAGAAGACCAGGGTGTCATGTAAGACAAGGTAGCAACAACGTAAAGACAAATAAATGTAGCCTAAATTTGTAAATTGTAAAATTTTGGAAAATGCACAATAAATGTATCATATCATATATAACTGACACTGCAGATTTTCTGTTTTAGTAGTGTCTAAATTTCTGAGATATCTAAACATCAGAGGACATTTCTGAATTGTTCTCTACCCGTAAATGTAAAGTTTACCTGACCTAAACAGTGTGGAGTGCTTTTTTTTTATCCTGCATAGTCATTAACAAGTTTGCGTTGTTTTAGGACATTCCCCTATCAAATAGATACATATAAATAAAAAGAGAGTTCATTCATTAGCAGAAACACTGGATTTGCTGTGCCGTTATTAATATTCAGTCAAGCGGAGCTAGTTCCTCTATGTCTAGCTTTCATAAACCAGACAGTGGTGATGATAACAGTAAAAATGTACTGAATTAAAACTGGAAAACGAAATGTGGCAGAGGTGACCACATGAATACTAAATTTAACGTTCTATAACAAATTATCTTGACATTCATGCATTAAACCATGAGATATTAACAGGAATTTTGTATGAAACCGTGGTTTATAATCCGTGATTATTATTTCACAAAATCCAGTATCAGTGCTTCACAAACAATCAGGTTTCAAAAGGTGTGTGTTCATTTGTTGGATTCCTGTGATTTAGAAGCGAGTGAGGCATTTAGTAATTTAAGCAATTCGCATAACAGTTTGTTCAGGTTGCAGACACACCAAATAATAATAATATTGTATTTGCTTCCACATTTCTATATGGATTAAATACATTATCTGATTACATATTATCCAATTCATTTCCTGCTGCACGACACAGTTACGATGAATTAGTTCTAAGTACTACCTAATTAACAATAGTTTAGTAAGTTAGAATAGTGTAATAATGTCTACCTATGCAAAGTGCTGTTTACCTGATGAATTTAGAATTTCTGAACCTTTAGTTTAAATATGAGAAGTAGCGTTGGTTAGTAGACAGGTAATGTAGTTCACAACTATCTTGTACTGTCTATCCCCTCGAGAAGGCAAGTGGGGTCTGAAAAGGGAGAGGGGTCTCAACTGCAACATACTTTTGCAGTAGTTTCAAGACTGCATTTATTCAAAGTTGTATTGTCTTTACAGCAAATATCTCTTGTTTTTTTGGAAGGTTTCTTTCCACAGTAACAATGGATCTTGAATAATTATTTTCTCCAAGTGCTTTTTTCCGTCGCTTGAGTTTCCTGATCTTTCCAGAATATGGTGGCATTTGGATTGCATTTCACTTCTGAGCATTTAGGATAAGCGTTGCAAACGTATTCATCTACATATTAAAATTTAGGAATCCAAACAGTTCCTTTAGGGGATTATCTTAGGATTTCTCCTGGTAAAACAGCAATTGACATCTTGACTTAGGGAATGCAGCACCGAAATTATCTAAAAATATGGGAAAAAACATTTTTTGTTTAATTTTGAGTTAATAAAATACTTTTAACCTTATAGTATCATATTCGAACTAAATGTATGAGTTTTAGGCATTTAAATATCCTCATAGGACAATTTAGATGCCCTGCGCACGTACATGCCGGCCCTTGTATTTAGAGAATTCTGTCATTTGAGTTCGATTCAACGTACTAAATTAATACATTTGAATTTAGCGGGCAAAGTTTCTGGTGGAATTTTGTGTGTTGGTATGCTAGTTGTTTCTTACAATATATGGCACCATCGAAACAAAACACTGGCTGTAAACATTGAAAACAAATAGTAATTTTTATATTTTTCTTTTGTGTGAGTTTCTAACTTGGTCGTGATGTTCTTGTGTTTCTCGTTAAACTACATACTGTTTATATATAATTAATGCGTTTTATGGTGCCATTTAACATTTATAAAAGGTGGTTTATACATCCAAACGTGCATAAACTGCTATATAGGTTATAGGTAAAACATTTTGTTAAAACAACTGACATTTTGTTGACTGTGCACGTAGTTAGAATCATGAATAGGCTAAGCGATACATGTGAAGAAACACATAAACATAACAACACAACAATGGGAACATACTTGAGGCGTGATGTGGTAAGAAAACTAATGCCTGTGTACCAAATGCTGGCATCAGATGAAATCCTAACGAGATGTACACTGGGTAAGACTCAAAATGCAAAATAAAGTTTACATAACATGATATGGCATAATTGCTCAAAAGAAATATTTGTGTCAAAGAAGCGACTTCAGGTTGCTGTGACATCAGCGATCAGTGAATTCAATTTTAGTTGTTCTGTCTCACTCAAGCTGCAGTCAGACATAATTGACACAAATTTCACCAGCATCTCTAAAGTCAGCCAAGGGAAGGACCAATTACGCTTACTTCATTCAGCAACTTCTGCGAAGGTAAATTATAAAACATCCAGAAGGAAACTAAAATTGAAGAATGCTGCAGCAGAAGAGAGAAGGAAGAGGTAGGACGGTCCAACTTACATATCTGGAGGGTTTTAGTCTGCTTCAAGGAATGTAGCTGGGAAGGAAAATGTTTTGGATTTTAACATTTGATTTACTCAGTTATAGCTTTTTCAACATTTTTTTGTCATTCAAAATGTTCCACACGATGCAGTTTTAATTCAGTTCCTCTAAAATTTTCAAAACATATTCTTAGAAAGGAAACAAATTTTTCTATTATATGAAGTTTGAATATTAGTTATATGTTTAAAGTTATTGATATATAAAGGCAAAGTTTTAGTCATTTTATGGCTTTTTTATTAGCTCCATAACTTATTTTTTTTTCTCCCTCAGTAACTAAAGGCAGTATAAGAAATTCATATTATAGATCTGTTCTTCATAACCACCTGAATATTTTTAGAAATAGAAAAACAAAAATTTTTATAAGTGTAATCATGTGGAGCGGTTTGAATTTTGCCCAAATTTTGAAATTCAGAAATTAATTACAGAAACACTATTAATATACAAAACCCAAATTTTTATTTATGTTTACGTAGAAACTGAAGCTAGTTACAGTGAAGCAATAAATGTTACACAAATATAAATATTTGTTACTAAAGCTACACTTATCTTAAGAAAATTGATGTTAATACTTCTTTGTTCTTTCAAAGGGAAATCGATTTGAAAATCAAATCACTTGCGTCCTCAGTCCATCAAAAACAAACTCCGTTGTCAAGGAAATCTCGGTTACCATGTTTTTTCTTATGTTTTGTCAGCATTACCAACATCTGAAGACGAAACAAACCTAAAAACAGAATCAACTGCTGGCATGTCAAAATTCATTACGCGATGTTTAGTTTTTAAACTAAATATATTTTCCTTATTATTAAATCTATGGGACCATTTAATTGTTTTAAATGGTTAAATGACCAAAAATTATCTGCTATGGCCGATGTATCAGTTTGTTTATATATTAATGTTACGAAAATGTTCTTTTGCTTTAATTTCCAAACTACGTTTCGCTTTTCCTATATAAACCTGACCACAATCTAAACAATTCAATTGATAAATTCCATATTTTTTTTATTATTAGGGATTTTATCTTTTTTTAGAAAATTGTAGTAAAATTTTAATAAAGATTTTATAGAAAAGAAGATTGAAAAGTTTAAATATCAAAAAAATTGTTAATGATATTTCTATTCTTAAAAAATAAAAGATGATTATAATTTTGAAACATTTACTTACCATCCTTAGGTTAATAAACATTTTCAAAACATTTTTAAAGAAGTTTGTATAACTTAAGTTCCTCAATATAAATATCGTACTAAAAATTTACTACAATTCTCTAAAAGGTATAAAATTCCTAATAATAAAAATCTGTTATTTATCAATTTAATTGTTTAGATTGCAATCTGGTTTGTGTTGGAAAGACGAAACGTTATTTGGAAACCAGAAAGAAAAAACTTTTTCGGCAATTTAAAAATAAAGAGGCTGATAAATCGGCCGTAGCAGATCATTTTTGGTCATTTAACAATGAAATAAGTCCAGAAGTTAAATTATTAAAACAATTAAATGGTCCCATAGAAGTAATAGTTTGTGAAAATATATTTATTTTAAAAACTAAACATCGCGTAATGAATTTTGACATGCCGGCAGTTGATTCTGTTTTTAGGTTTGTTTCGTCTTCAGATGTTGGTAAAGCTGATAAAACATAAGAAAAACATGGTAACCGAGATTTCCTTAACAAGGGAGTTTGTTTTTGATGGACTGAGGACGCAAGCGATTTGTTTTTGGAATCGATTTCAATTGGAAAGAACAAAGAAGTATTAACATCAATTTCCTTTAGATAAGTGTAGCATTAGTAACAAGTATTTATATTTATGTAATATTTGAATTCTGTGTTCACTATGCATCAGAACTGATAGGTAAAAATTTCGGAAAGAGCGGTTGAAAATTGCTGGGTTTAGGGTTTTCAGTGCTGCATCGCCTTAAGCGCTTTTCAAGAATTCCATGGTGTGCTATAGCCATAGGCTTTATGTGGTTTAAAAATTAAGATTTTCGCAGACGTTTTGTTTCACAAAAGTATGCATAAATATTAATATTGTTAGGATATATTTTAAAAGACGTATGTAAGAGTCATTTCTTACCTCTTAAACAACTGACACGATATTCTTTGATGAAGGGGATCGCAATAGCTTAATTTTGTTTTTATGGATATTTCCAGGCTACAGTGTCATATGAATTAACTGCAATAGACGAAAATGAACCTATAGATGAGGCTATACATTACAAACTTGCACAGTTTATGCTCTGTGTGAGCCTAGTCTAGGAAACAGTTAATAACTTGTGCAATTAAGTTCTGTTATACACTATAACGTGTTCAAAAGGCCATCGCAAACAAAAACAATTGAAACCAGAGATTAAAATTTACAGCTTCAGACATATAAAGCTTTATATTCCGGATTTTGTTATGGACCTTTCCAATAGCTTGAAACACATGATAATAATATTCTTTATTACACTAAACACAGCTCCTTATTTCTGAAACCTCTCTACATGAAACGATATTCCTTTCGCAAGCTCGTAGTGGTTTTAGAGATGGGCAGAAGTTATCTAAGTCCCACGACATCCTCCCTTGCGACACATTAAACAGCTCTGGAAGTTCTGATATACCAACAGTAAACATCTGGGACACCTCGCAACGGAATACTATGTGCCTACTGCGTTTAAGATAATCGGATGAAACGACGGAAACGCCAGAAGCTCGACGTGTCTAATGTTGGTGGGCAGCTGTGGGAGAACTCAAACCACCGAGGGGAGCAGAGAATGGGCACCGACTGACAGCGCTGTAAAGAACTTTGTAACAAGCGAGTGCCTAAGATTTTAGTCCAATACTGACAGCAATGCCCACCTAAGCTCAGGAAAGGGTAATAATTGGAAAGAAAATCCGTGAAAGCGAAAACAATTGCAGTATTTACCTTGACAAAACTACGAGTGTCAGACAAGTGGAATGGATCAGGCGATTTCGTCAATAGCGCGCATTTGGGAGCCCCGGGCCGACCCACCAGAACCTTGTTTTTTTTGGGGGGGGGGGTTTACCCGGTAGCTAGGATATTGGAATGTAGGTTTTTTACATCCTCCGAATTTCCTATCCCTCCATTTCATCTCCTTTATCATTTTATATTATTTCTAATCTAGTAGTCTCCCCGTAGGGGCAGGTATCCATCCCCTTCAGCTGATGGCGTGCGAGCGCTGCGGGCCCCTAGCACTCGTGGTATAGATATATTTTTTTATCTTAAAAAGTGCAGAGCGATGCGCAGTGGTATCTGGACGAGTCCACATCAGAACGGTTGCAACTGGAGCGGAGGGCAGGTCAATTGCGTACCAGTTGCGAGCAACTAAACACGTGCAGAGCTACTCGGTAATACTACAGCTTGTTTCAAAATGTGCTTGTCTCCTGGTTCCAAGAGAGCATTTATAAATGACGCCTCCTAGCAGCACATTAGGAAATAAAGTGCTACATTTAAAAACACCAGAAGTAATAACCAATATCCATAGATTTATAAAAAAGAAACAATGGCCTGGGTCAGCTATAAAAATCTGGGGAAGGGTATCTGAGGCAACAGTTGTGTCTGAAAGCAGTTTAGGAGAGTTACTAAGGAAAGAAAAGCCATTGGTGTTAGTGCAGCAACGTCCTTCTCTATACCCAGTAAACAAAGATTAAGAACATGCACAAAATCTAATTTGGATGTTTTAATTCAGAAGTAGTTAGGCGAACTATGAATAATTTTTAAAGCACAGAAAAACAAAGACCAACTTTGAAGAAACTTCTTATGAAGCTTAAAAATTCTACTGACTTCCAAGGCAGTGTCTGAACATCAAGAAGAGTTCTTTTGAAGCTAGGATTATTTGAAAAAAGAAATCACTCAGCGTGACAGACAAATTTTAATGGAACATCGCACCATACGTGCAAAAAGGCTTAAGTATTTACGAAATATTCGGATATATCGAAGTGAAGTTTATATAGCTTATATGGATGAAACTTATATAAATACAGCACATACTGGACCATATACCTGGAGTGAAATACGTTACAGGGACTCTGCAGCGATATTGAAAGGCCGACAGTTTTTTATCATGCCTGTTGTACTATGTACTATTTAAGATCCAACAAAAGCGTGGAGATTACTACCATAGTAAGAATTACAACTTAGTTTATAAGAGCTGCAATACTGGCTTCGAGATTGTCATTTGTTTTTAGACACCTTATGCACCGCCCTCCCCTCTCGTAATCTTACGCGTGTGGCGCATTGTGGCGATAGGCGCACTATCCCCACCACAGTTACTACTCATCCCTACCGCGCAGGATTCCTGTCAAGATAAAATAATACATCTATACCTCTGACCTTAGTTCTGGAACCTCGGGGCGAACTACCGAGCTCCTGCCGTAAGGGAGCTGTTCGGATTGGTTTGGGCTCGAGGGGGCAGTGGTTCTGGATACCCATGGGAGATCGTCTACGTCTCCGGACGGAGTTGAGGGAAGCCATTAATATTCCCGCGTACTAGCCAGTATAGCTAGTAGAAGGTGTGCTAGATCACCAGGCAGCCCCAACGAGGTTGATGGTAGCCTTCCCCTTTCGGGGTTGGCGCGCGTAAGTGGCGTGTCCATTTCCAACCGTCTTGTGCTTTCGGGCCAGAGGTTTGGGGCCTTCTTAGTCTCTAGGTCTTGCCCTAAGGAAAGCTCCACGGAGGTGCCGGGCACCCTTCGGGAACAGCTCGGTAACTTCCTGGTCTTGAGACGCGGGGGGGGGGGGGGCTCAATCTGCCCTGGTAGATACCCTAATGAAAGGACAACACAAATAATGGGAGGAGAATCCGTGAAAGTGAAGAAATTGCTACTTTTAGCTTGCCAAAATCAACAGCGCCATGACGATCGGAATGCATAAGTTGTTTTCGTCTGTGGCCCAAACTTGGAAACCCCGGGTTTGATTACAGTGGCCGACCTACCAGAACCATGGGCGTTTTGAGGGTCTCATTGGGTGGCTAAGCGAATGCTGGATAGGTTAATCACATCATCCGAATTTCCTGTCCCAGCATGTCGTCTCCGTTCTTTTATATTACCTCATTTCTAGTGGTCTCTTTCAGATTCGAAGTGCCAGCGGATTTCTCGGCGGTGTATGGCAAGTTGATATGCTATGAGAAAAGCATTTGTTCCTCCGGTAGGACAGTTGCCGATCAGCGAACCCAAGTCTCGTGTTGGGATGTTTCCGAACTAAGTAACAAGAACTGTCCATCAAGGGAAAGAAGCTTCCTGAAAGGAATGCGCCCCCGTCCACAGTGGGACAAGGACAGCGAATGTGTGGCAGAGAACGCATTCTACACAAGGAACAGAACCGCTAAAAATGTGCGCCATATTCACTTTCTACACTAAAACCGAGAAGATGCATTCACAAAAGTAGAAGCCGTTAAAATGTTTATGAATAGTCGGTAACTGATCTGACATGGGGTGTCAAGCTACCGAGGGTGGTTGTAGGAACTTTTAACAACCCCACCTCCTGCGTCTCATTACCCAAAGACTCCATCTCCTGTGGTATACTATAGGGATCATGTCCTCTAGCACTGTGGTGGCGACTTGGGACGGCCATCCTCTGTCTCCTCTCGCCTAATTCTTTCTCCCGAGGATGCCTTATTCGAGCATAATGATTGTTTTGCCGAGTAGCCTCCGAAATAATCCTGTTCCAACTCTAATAGGTGCCAGGAATGGAACGCAGGCCATCCGAGTGTGAATCTCATGAGTGACAGAGAATAAATTTTACAGGCCATTTCCAATATTCATGCAGCTACATTTTCTTTACATTTTCTTTACTGCTGGAATAGCTAGTTTCACTCTGAACACTTTTCACCTCTCCTACCGTCTCAATTACTTATGCGTGGCTTATTTGTAACTATTGCCTTTTAAATACTTTTGAAAATGACGTGAATACTTAGTAATGAGGAATTTATGCAGTATGTAGTAGCCGAGGGAATCATTGTAGCATTTATTCTGTGGTCAATTATTTAACTAAAGCAGGGACGAGCTATTATAAAGCTGGCTGCAGATTCAGTACGAATGTTCTGTGGTATTACATACAATTAGTACTTTTACATTTCATATGTCTCAAGGTAACAAATGAAACATAGTTGTGGCAAATTGCAACATGCAACATTTATTCTGCTCAGGTTAATGAGATTTGTTCAAGCGAAAACCAGATTATACACTTTAAACCCTTGAGACGATTTAAAATGGTTATTCCAATATGTTTAAATTTTAAAAATTATAAAATGGAATTATCTGGAAAAAAGTATGAGAAAACCATCAATCAAAATTGTAAAAATTGAATAATGTTGATTCGTCGTCATAGCAACGACCCAGTTAATACACTCCTGGAAATTGAAATAAGAACACCGTGTATTCATTGTCCCAGGAAGAGGAAACTTTATTGACACATTCCTGGGGTCAGATACATCACATGATCACACTGACAGAATCATAGGCACATAGACACAGGCAACAGAGCATGCACAATGTCGGCACTAGTACCGTGTATATCCACCTTTCTCAGCAATGCAGGCTGTTATTCTTCCATGGAGACGATCGTAGAGATGCTGGATGTAGTCCTGTGGAACGGCTTGCTATGCCATTTCCAGCTGGCGCCTCAGCTGGACCAGCGTTCGTGCTGGACGTGCAGACCGCGTGAGACGACGTTTCATCCAGTCCCAAACATGCTAAATGGGGGACAGATCCGGAGATCTTGCTGGCCAGGGTAGTTGACTTACACCTTCTAGAGCACGTTGGGTGGCACGGGATACACGCGGACGTGCATTGTGCTGTTGGAACAGCAAGTTCCCTTGCTGGTCTAGGAATGGTAGAACGATGGGTTCGATGACAGTTTGGATGTACCGTGCACTATTCAGTGTGCCCTCGACGATCACCAGAGGTGTACGGCCAGTGTAGGAGATCGCTCCCCACACCATGATGCCAGGTGTTGGCCCTGTGTGCCTCGGTGGTATGCAGTCCTGATTGTGGCGCTCACCTGCACGGCGCCAAACACGCATACGACCATCATTGGCACCAAGGCAGAAGTGACTCTCCTCGCTGAAGACGACACGTCTCCATTCGTCCCTCCATTCACGCCTGTCGCGACACCACTGGAGGCGGGCTGCACGATGTTGGGGCGTGAGCGGAAGACGGCCTAATGGTGCGCGGGACCGTATCCCAGCTCATGGAGACGGTTGCGAATGGTCCTCGCCGATACCCCAGGAGCAACAGCGTCCCTAATTTGCTGCAGTGCGGTCCCCTACGGCACTGCGTAGAATCCGACGGTCTTGGCGTGCATCCGTGCGTCGGTGCGGTCCGGTCCCAGGTCGACGGGCACGTGCACCTTTCGCCGATCACTGGCGACAACATCAATGTACAGTGGAGACCTCACGCCCCACGTGTTGAGCAATTCAGCGGTGCGTCCACCCGGCCTCCCGCATGCCCACTATACGCCCTCGCTCAAAGTCCGTCAACTGCACATACGGTTCTCATTCACGCTGTCGCGGCATGCTACCAGTGTTAAAGACTGCGATGGAGCTCCGTATGCCACGGCAAACTGGCTGACACTGACGGTGGTGGTGCCCAAACGCTGCGCAGCTAGCTCCATTCGACGGCCAACACCGCGGTTCCTGGTGTGTTCGCTGTGAGGTGCGTGTGATCATTGCTTGTATAGCCCTCTCGCAGTGTCCGGAGCAAGTATGGTGGTTCTGACACACCGGCGTCAATGTGTTCTTATTTCCATTTCCAGGAGTGTATATAAGAACGAGATGAAGCTGTTTTCTTCTTCTTCTCTATCAAGCTTTTGTGTAAGTAAGACGTACTCGTCAAATTATAAAATGGACGCTATCGTCAAAAGTTGTTATAGTATAATTGTAATTGTGCTACGAGTAACAAATATCAATTTATAGTGAAAATGTTTAATTATCAAGTGTTAAAAAGTCAAATTATCAATAAATCGAAAAGATTATTCAAAAGTAATTCGATAAAATAGTGTTTCATTTAAAAATAAACCATCTTCTTTACATCCGCGACCCGTCCTGGGAAAAAGAATCTTATGCGAACCTCAGAGCAGCCGTGGACGAGGTAATACTTCCAGAACATCAGGGAACTGCATAAATTCGATACATATTGTCTACGCAATGTGGGATTTAACCAACCTCAAATACACAGCTAAGTATTTTCGTTACACCCTCTTACAGACACTGTCAAAATGTATCTCATATTTAGCTTTATAAAGGGTTGACTTATTTTAAGCATTTCAACTTTTTTTTATTTAATGCATGCGCAACGAAAAACACTTTTAAAATAATAAGCCAAATTTATCCAGAATTACAATCATGATCGATATTAATGATTTCCTCCATTGTTATCTAAACACTGTGTATCTATTACATGCAAAGGACACTGCAAAACATTTCAAGTACTGAGAGCGGTTTGGCATACAGATATTTTGTAAGTATCAGTTTTTACATATAAAAGCCATAACAAATAATTTATCACGCCCCGGAAAGGATGTTCATATAAAACTATATAATCTAACCTGCACTAACCCGATTAGTTTTAAGCAGTATCTTAGATTATGTCACAGACAAAAGAGATGATGTTGAAACTATACTAAAATAGCTACAAAATAAGAATTTACATAAGGCGCGGCTAGGCGCGGCAGTTCTATCGCTACTAGACAATGCGGTACGTGCAACGTTGTACAGTTAAGCACGCATTCTGTTTGGCTTTGCCGAAGCATGCGACTAATTTCTTTGTGCGCTCTAAAAATACTAATTACAGAATTATTTTGTTTTTCTCATGTTACAGAGCTAGCTTTTCTGAGGATTACTGTCCAAACCCCATGTTTGTAGGACATCTGGTGCCAGAGATATGGAAAGATAAAACACCTGACTAGAAAAAAAAATAATTATTAAACTGTCAGTGAACAAAAGCACACACGTGCTATGCTGCAGTTGCATTTTGTACCTCTCAATCAGTAAAGTGGTGATCTTTTAGAAGTGCACACGCACTTTACATAGTGAATATACCGCTATGCAATCCCATTACTGTAGCACCTAGTAGTAACTGCAAAACAAATAGTAAGATTTTACATAAGTCGGCTAGAAATATTATTTTTAATGTGTATCCCTTTTTCAAACAGATGTCAGCTAAAGATATTTTCGAAAGTAAATTTCGTTTAGAGTCGAGAATTAATGTTACAAGCTTGTCACGTGAGTGCTTATTCTGTGACGAACTTTGTTTAAGAAGACAAACAGTTTACCTAACTAGGAGTGTTTCCATATATCTCCAGGAGAACAACGAGCAGCTAAAATTCGTGCTACCAACCTAGACAATTTTTAAAATTGTGTTTTTCGTAGAACAATTTATGATTTATATGACAAGGATGAACATCCAATTGCCAAAAGTTTGACCAATTTAATGAGGGGGAGGAAATATAATATATGCATTTTTTATCTTCTATGCATAATATTCTGAAATCGCTTTGGCTCAAATATAGGAGAACCAATGATGGTCGCAAATTTTTGCTTGAAAGAAGTGATATCGTTACTGCAAGACTAAAATATCTGCACACAGTGCGCAACATTAGTACCGGAGATTCATATAATATTCATATTCATATCTTGCGCATTTATTATTATAATGAAACAAGAATTGGTTTAAAGTCCATAACAGACAGTATACAAATATGGCATCTTTAAAATAGAAACTATATTCACAAATCTTTCATATGTCAGTTTTGTTTCACTGTAGCAAAACTCCTCTTTCGTAGAACACATCTAACTTGAATAATTTTGTTTTCTGTGCATATGAACGATAGCTACGTCAGCGAACTGTTCCCCAGTTCAAGGTTTTAAGGTTCAGATTATGCGATAATCATTGTATATGTTCTCATACACTTGCTGAAATATTAAGTGAACTTCTCTGTCAGCGTCTGTATCACTGTACATCTGAGCATCTGTATGATACTTGCTGGTGGATTCGGTGAGACAAAGACAGATATATTGTCTACCTCTGTCGCCCGCTTCCCGTGGAAGTGGCAACACCAAGACAGTACGATAACCGTATTGGTTCAACCCATGTTCATTATTATTTTGTAGCTACTCTAAATGTTTAATGCATTGTTAATATCAAATCATATTTAGAAACTGAATTGAGCTGATCATACTCAAAATGAGAAAAGTGGTTAATAGTACATGGTGTTGGAATACAATAATGTTAACGGCGTAACCAATTAGTTAATTTAAAACATTCTACTGGTTATCCGTAGATTTTAACTGTGCAACCATTAACGATCCCTTAAAAAATCAAAATGCAGATTGTTGGGGAGTTTCGGCAAACTAATCTGCAACGTTCATGCAGCAATTTAAGTTAAGAGCCAACTTATTCAAGCAACATTCCGGAATAACTCTGGAAACGAAAATAAATGACAAAATATTGCCTTAATGTATTACAGTCTTAAACAAGAGCAGAGGCCCCCACACTGTTCTCCTAAGCTTCTCCAAATGAATCATTTATAAGACTGCGAATTTTTTCTGCGAATTTGGTTCTAAATACAAGGCTGTTCAATAAAGCATGATCATAATTTTTTACGGCCATAATTTTTCGCACTAAAATTCAATCTTATTATATTCTGTTAGCTTAATGTGAAACAAATACGCCAATGTAGTTTCATTGTTGGTACTCCTGGTTCCCGCTTGTGAGAACCAGGCAAGTTCAGACATGTTCAGTATCGCCTACCGCTGCAATGGAGGTAACACGCAGTTAAAGTTGATGTTAGAGGAAGATCCGGAGTTTCTTTCAAACTTAATCACTGCTGATGAAACTTGGCTATATCATTTTGATCCTGAGAGCAAAGAGCAAAGCTCAGTGAGGAAATCTCCTTCATCATCAACCCCGCAAAAAGCAAAAGTGGTTGCTTCTGCTGGGAAAGTTATGGTCATCTCATTCTTTGATATTCATGGAATGGTTTATCAACATGTTGCACCTGCACACACATCAGTAACTGGACAATACTACAGGGATGTCCTGAAAACATTGCAAGTCCATATCAGGCGCAAAAGACCACATTTCCGTGAAGCAGGCTGGATGAAGCACAACGATAATGCGCGGGCGGATATTGCCAATGTTGTTGCTGAATATCTTGCAAAAATCAACGTGAAGTGCATTCCTCACCCTCCCTATTGTCCGGATTTAGGCCCATGTGACATTTGGGTATTCCCTAACTTGAAGAAACACCTTCGTGGGAGGCATTATCCATCATCAGAAGCAGTGGTGAAGGCTGCGGAGGCGATTTTGAAGGATCTCTCAAAATATGCTTTCCAGCGTGTTTGTGAAGACTGGCAGAAACGCTGGGAGACCCTATTCAGGGGAGACTATTTTGAGAAGGACCATACACATTATGAGGATGAGTAAAGTTACGTTGTGAAAAAAAATGTGATAATTCTTTATTGAACAGCCCTCGTATATTTATTTGTGAGCACATATTCTCGAAAATGAATAAAATAAAAGGCAAGTATCATCCTAGGGAAAGACAGGTGTTGTTCAAACCTGGCGACAAACATTGGTGTTTGCAAGTAAACAGCGTCAGCAAGTCACTACCAAGAAGCCCTTTAGACGTTCTTTCGATAATATACATCAACAATATTACTGAAGTCACTGCCACGGACCAAAGCGACGTCAAGAGATACAAAAGGTGTTTGTCTGCCACCCCTAAAAACAGTGGATGGGGTAAATCCATCCTCCCCTCCATCGCCAGAGGTTGGGCACCACTGACCAAGAGCAATAATCTCCGCTTAACTGTTGTACTTCTTGACATGTGCATCATTAAATTAACAACATACTAATTTTTATAACAAAATAACATTAGAATTTTCTGGTGCAGATCTATACGAAGAATTCTTTAACGAAACAGACTCTTCACGACTCCCCCCACCCCACTGCATTATCTATTTATTCCACATAACTACACCTAATTACCTTTGATTACAATAATATATAATCACTTGTGAGCCTAAATGGTGTTATTAAGAAAGTATCACATTGTAGTCCGCAGTTTCAGCAAATTAAAAGAATTTCAATAGTTTTATTAGCCACCCGATAATATAAGATAATTATTGCCTTAGACCATGAAAATTTAAACACCGTCATAACACTTCACGTTTATATATTATTATGAACGAATAAATTATTTTCTTAGTGGATATAAATTGTTACCTAGGAAACTTTTTAACATTTCAGTTCTACTGCTGTTAATTCGTGGATAGTGCCCAAAACCAAAACATTACCTCAAAAAACTATACTAATCATAAGACTTGTACAAAAGGGACATGGTGTTACAGAAGGGAATTTTTAAAATAATGTGGATAATTTTATAAGTACTGAAATTTACGTATATCACACCATCCAATTTTTCTGATTTTTCATTCCCCTCTAGAAATATTCTATAAACTATTTATTATTTGATTTTGGTTCTATCGTATATCATCCAGTTTAATTTCATTGTCCTAAGAGATACGGAGGTGGCCAAATTCTTAGACTAAGCTGAATTTCAGTCATAAAAATGAACATATTTCAGCCGAGCTCTGATTTAATGACAACAATGGATGTAACAATGAGTTAATGATACATAAGAATCATTCAGGGATACTTTATGATGATTTGTGGGATGTTTTGTAAGAATATGTTGGTATAACTGCTAAGTTAAATACCAGCTGCTGTAAGAGTGCATTTATTGTGTGTATAAATATGTTTCCATGCAAATTTATTGGACATTTCAAAGGTTTATATTTAGAACTGTTGGCTTTATTTTGTCAGTACACTTCTTTTGTTTTATACTAATTCTTTAAAAGTTCTATGCATGCAGTGAAAGACTAGGCAACCTGTGAGATTTAATGTTAAAGGAAATTTGAGGTTATGGGGAAGAAAAGTGACTTATTACCTAGAATATTTCGTATTACAAGGGTACTAATAGTACAAGTACGGTATACACAAAATAAAATAGCACAGAGACTCCTAATATCACAAAAGTCTGTAAGGAGAATTAATAAAATGGACAAAAACTAAACGCTATATATAACAGCAAAACAGAAACTGCGGTAGAAAAAGTAAGTTGAGCCCTAGAGGCGCAAGAAAAGTTATGGCTGAAGCACGCAGAAACTAAAAAGCCACAAAATCACATTAAGTATATTGTTGACCAGTAGCTACCATTAATATCGATTTCCTTCCTGGTGTGCTTTAGTGATGAATGCAAATTTTAAGTTACTGACGAAAGCAGTTAGTATGTCCGGAGGAAAACCGAAGAAGTGTTTCATCTGCAGTGAGTGCAACCAACTGTGAAACATCCTACAAAGGTGGTGGTCTGTAGCACTATGTCTGTCCATGGTAATGGAAGATTGTCCATTATTGATGCTTGATTTCACCAGCAAATGTTAGCGTAACACTCGTGTTAAATCTGTCGTTAAATTAACAAGCCAAATTTCTGATGTTAAGTCCTTAACAATTGTAAATAGTCAAGATGGCGAGCACGAACTCAGCTGTTGAGGTCGATTTGCTATATTTAAGACTGTCTAAATGGCATTCATAATTGAGTACAGCGTATGAGGAGAAACAATTTTGAGGAACTATCCGAAGAAGAATTTTTAGGGAGGTATAGACTGTCAGAACATGTTGATATGAAGGTTACTGCGGAAGTACAAGAGAGGTTAGAACATACATCGAAAGGAATATGGCGATCTCGCATTTGCTTCAAGTATCAATAACCTTGCGATTTTATAATTCACTGAATTATGTGGATAATACATTGTACACCTCCCGTCTTAAAACGTCCAGGGCACTTGCCCTTCTTTGCTCCTCGTTTTAAATTTACGTAATACTGAGTTAGAACATGCATCGAGAGGAATATGCCAATCTCACCTTAGCTTCAAGTATTAGTGACTTTGCGATTTTATAATTCACTGAATTATGTGGATAATACACCGTCCAGCTCCCGTCTTGAAACATGCAGGTCACTTGCCCTTCTTCGCTCGTCGTTTTAAATTTACCTAACACTGAGTTAGAACATGCATCGAAAGGAATATGCCGATATCGCCTTTGCTTCAAGTATTAATAGCTTTCCGATTTTATAATTCACTGAATTATGTGGATAATACATTGTTCACCTCCCGTCTTAAAACGTTTAAGTCACTTGCCCTTCTTCGCATCTCGTTTTAAATTTACATAATACTGAGTTAGAACTTGTATGGAAAGGAATATGCCGATCTCGCCTTAGCTTCAAGTATCAATAACCTTGCGATTTTATAATTCACTGAATTATGTGGATAATACACTGTCCACCTCCCGTTTTGAAACGTTTAAAGCACTTGTTCTTCGCACCTCGTTTTAAATTTACGTAATTCTGACAAGTTGTTTCGTGTTTCTAGTAATGACATATGCATTTGAATTAAGTTCGTTTCCAATATTTTCCCCGCGACATCTTTCTCTTTTACATTCACCTCATCGGTCCTCTTATTTTCCACGATGTCCTTACACTTCGTCAACAATTCAATTAACAATTCTTTCTCCATTGATGAGAAATTTGTCTCACGGCTATACTTATGATTTTGTTCATCTGCCACTTTTCAACTTGTGCAGACGAAAATGAAAACAAAAGCGCAGCGTACAAAATAATAGGACTCATCCATAGCCTTCTATAGCAGTGATATATACATGTTTCTTAACACAGGTTTGCTAACATTTTCAGAAAACAGGTTGGTGAAACGCAAGAAATTTAACATTAGTTTTAGCGCTATGACAATTGTTACGTTGCATTTGTTATCTTCGATTTTAATTTCAGCTGGTGAAAGTGGGCATGAGGGTATTATGAGACAAGAAAGGTAGCTAGGAGTTATTCAAACACGACTTCTGTCCCAGATAAGGGATTGGTTTTGAAATGATTCTGCATCTTTATGCACGATGGTGTACTGTGTCACAAAGCCAAGAAAATAACACAATACGTACGTGATTTAGATCTTTCAGTGCTTCCATAGTCAGGAAATAGTCCTGATATAAACCAGGTCGACAACTTATGGTCTATTCTGAATAATAATATCAATAAAACGCATATTACAACCAAAACCCAGCTTATCGAGACACTTATAAATATCTGGCAACGTTATGAGGATATTAAAAATGTAAAACATTCGTTGAGGGTATGCCTAACCGAATAAAAATGTTAATTTCCAACAGAGGAATGTATATAAAATATTCACTCAGGCTTTTGTGCCATATATATGTATCTGAGAGCTCATGTATTAATGTCAAGTAAATAAAGAAGGTTTCCAGAGCTTAAGTCTAATAATTTGCCCACCTGTGTAATAACTTGATCGCCTGCCCAAGTTGTCTTATACTTGCAGCTTCATTACATCTTAAATCCTTCCAGAATATACTGCACTGACAAGGAATTGTCTCAAACACATTCCACAGAAAAATAGATTTTGTTAGATAAACAAACACTTCATTAATGTAATGCCATTCAAATAAAATAGATTTCACTTACGTCAGAAATGCATATGAAGTTCTAAGGCAAAAAATATCACTTATAATTTATGTAAAATACTTACTTTATAGTTATATATGTATACCAGAAACAAGGTAACTTCAAAATGCCTATATTTCAATTCTTTGTAAAAGCACTTTTGTAAGTGACTTGCAAGACTTTGGTCAGATTTTATTAAATTGGTCATTTTGTTAAAGATTGCGATTATTAAAGAATAAATGTTTTATATTTTCAAGATTATCGTTCGCTCTATATAATTAATCAGGAGAACTATATCACTCATTATTACATCTTTGGTATAACGACATTATTTACAACACGATATTCTCTTAAAGTAAAATCTATATGTAAAGTCTGAAGGCATGTAGAAAGCAGTTTCGTATCTCAAATGTAACAATGGAAGCCTATGAAAGTTCAGATATATCAAATTGCTTACGTTGGTAAAAGCGTTTGTATCAGTTTCTTTAAGTATTGGGTGACAAATGGCAAGATCTAGTTTCACTAAAAATAGGTAAAGCTAACGTATTAATGATACAAAATACCATTAACAAGCTTTAGCATTCACTGGTCTTACCAGAAACACCAAACATACTTAGAGGCCGGAGGTGTGTGCGTTTTTCCTTAGCACATGGACTGTACTGATATCCCTCGCACATTTAAAAAACTACAGGTAACTAAAGGCTGACCATGACAGGTAATACGAGACGAAACAAAACAAACGCGTTATACTACACTGGTCGTCAAACTAGAATGTGATTGACAGTAAGCACATGGAAAACCGATGTAAGTAAACGAGAGGGGATGATTACGTGGTCAAAGTAACCATTAGAAGGACCAATTAGAGTTGAGACGTTTCCAGACAATGTTAGACCATAAACCGTGGTTGCCAATATTCTAACACATGACCTGCGAGTTACGCAAACGCTGCAGTAAACGCAATACCTCAGTGTTTGTTTCTCTTCTGACTTGTCACAACTTCTCAGTACCATGCCCGTCTATATCGCGAAGCAAGAGAGATTTACAAACACAAACACAATTTTAATAAGAAAGAAGAAGTAGTAAAACTACACAAAACCTGGTATCCCGCTTTAGAAAATACAGCAGACCAGCAGCAGACCAGCAGAAGTTTCGAGTCGCCCTGGTTTACCTTGGCGCGGTGTTTGCTACTCAGCACCTAGCTGCTTAGTGCGGCTTTATCTGGGCAGTATAATAGAACTGTCGTGTGTCGCAGGCGGTTGTCTTGAGCAGTGTTATGTCTAGCCTTAAATGGATGCTATTGCTCCGTGAGAGGTGTGCGCCCAGTGCTGGCTGCGCTCTTCCGCCTGCGACAGTCAAGACAGTCGCGGTGCTGCTAGACGTAGAGAAAGCCTTTGCCACAACCTGGCACCAAGGCCTATTGTACAAACTCAGGGAGGCCAACCTACCTCCTCCCTATCTGGCCCTGATTAGTAGTTTCCTCAGAAACCGCACTTTCAGGGTGAGAGTGGAAGGAAGGATGTCATCTATCAGACCAATAGCCGCGGGAGTCCCGGAGGGCAGTGTACTGTCCCCGATACTCTTTGCGGCCTACATGTATGACTTACCCTTGGAACCACAGACTGTTATGTGCCAATATGCTGACGACGTCCTCATAATGGCACGTAACAAAAACCTACGATATTGTCATCCTCCGCTGCAGCGCCAACTCCGAGCCATTGGCCGTTGGAGTGAGATGTGGAGGATGGCCATTAGCCCCGAGAAGAGCTCTGCACTTCTCCTGGCTAAGGTCCGAGCTGGGCGACCAGACTGGTCGCTGAGGTTGAGGCAGAGGCAAATCCCTTGAGTTCCCACTGCCAAATACCTTGGCGTCCACCTGGATCGCGGTCTCACCTACGCATCTCATATCCGGGTCAAAGCCGGACAAGGGCATGCAGCGTTAACACAGCTATACTCCATTCTAAAGTCCACCATGCCTACTCACCTCAAACTACGCCTATATCGGGCGATCATACCGCCCCTGATTCTGTACGGCTGCGAAGTCTGGGGATCAGCGGCTCCCACCAATATTCGCAGACTCCAGTACGTCCAGAACAGAGCACTGCACATGATCTACGATACCGGGCGGAGATTTCCATCCCACATCCTACACACTCACTCTGGGGTCCCGTATATCGTGGACGTGGTGCGGGAAAGATCCCGCACCATCTACGATAAGCTGGACTTCCATCCAAACATACTGGTGATTATCCTAGGCCGTTACGACTATAGGGTTCCTCGCCGGCGACCAAGCTACCGGCTACCCAAAGATGCCTTGGGTACCTAACACTGAACAGGGCCACATTCCCCTGACTCCAACTTCCTAAGCCCAGAAATGGGCTAGGTAAACTTTATACATTAACACGGTTCCTTTCCCTCTAGCCTGTTTAGCGGACTGTGCTCAGATGCCTCCCAGGCAGGCGGAAGAGCGCAGCCAGCATTGGCGCATCCCCCCTACATGGGGCGACTGCGTACACAAAGGCTAGATATGTCCACTGCCCAAAACAACCGCCTGAGACAATAATGACTCTTCTATACTGCCCAGATAAAGACGCAATAAGCGGCTAGGTGCTGGGCAGCATAGACTCCGTCCAGGTAAACCTGGACGACTCGTCTCTTCTGTTGGTCTTCTGGTCTGCTGGTAGCTACGAAGAGTACAAGGAGGACTTTTCTACCCCACTAATGGTGCTTACCGCAGTTGTAAACGAAACGTCTAGTAGAGAGATGGAGAAACCCAGCGGTCCACGGTCCTGCAGCCCGGAATCGTCTACTGAACATACACAATATGCTTTTGTAAAAACTGTCATGGTATCTTATTCAAATATCTTAGAACTCAAACTGCAATCTACATGCCTTCAGAATACAATAAACATTTCCAGTGTTTCTTCGAGTCGGTAAAACTAGAGAACATAGGTTTCAAAAATATTTTCAATCCCTGGAAGATTAACAATAATCACTGGGCAAGAATAAGGGTACAAATATTCTTTGCTTATGTCTCCACTCCAACAAATAAAACGTTTCACACTTCACTTGTTTGATCCCGTTTCTATAAATCAAGAGTTAGTTGTTGAATGTGACCGTCTAAAAAAAAGATCTCACAACGGAAAATTTGTGAGCCTGAAAGGAAACAAAAGAGTAACAGCACAAGAGTACACAACACCATCTGTTGGGAACGTATACACTTAGAAGTCTCGTCCATGGAGATACGCAATAACTTGGCACGGATATAGAAAAAACGCCCCATTTAATTATCTACATAGCACTCGAACGACAAATAAGTATTGACAATTGCATCACAGACTGCTACCAAACTCGCTAGAACGTCTGCGGTCAATATGTTTGAGGTAAGTCTCCGAATAGATGCTGCGAGTGCGTTCGTCATATCTCAGAGAATGCCTCCTGACATCCAGAGCATCCAGATCAGACGGGGGTCGTCGGCATAGGCTGCAGAAAGCACACTGAAGCGTATTTTTGAAAGCTTCCCTGAAGTCACGATTAAAATAAGCGTAGATAAGTGGATTTAGTGTAGAGTTGAAATACCCGATCCAAAAGACGACATCGACCACGATATCTGGACAGGGGCATAGCTCCTCGCCGCAAAGTGTCGTTATGACATACCATAGGAAGAAGGGAAGCCAGCAGAGTATGAAGGTTCCCATGATGATGCCCAGTGTGCGAGCTGCCTTGTGCTCTCTTTTCATCTTGATGATGTTGCGATCCTTAGTTGGAGTAGAGTGAAGATCGTGTACTTCATGAAGGGTTAGTGTCTTGGAGGATCCTCCGCTGCTGCTGAGAACATCTCCATTGCTATTGTTATATTCGCGGCTGTTTCTGTGATGGTTCATTAACATTGCGTTCCCAATTCTGGAGTGCAGTTGCTTTTCCTGCCTGTTAGCTTCCTTGAAAATTGCAAGATAGGTGAACACCATGATGGTGCAAGGAATCCAGAAAGATATTGAAGATGACACGATCACGTACACCTTGTTCACGACAAATTCACAGGCTTCAGGATGGTCCTTCCTAAATACCTGATGTTCGTCCGTGGTGTACCATCCCATGAAGATGGGCACGAAGGCAATGATTGCCGGCGACACCCAGGTGTTTACTAACATTAGAGCAACGACTCGTTTTGTCATGTTTATGGGATATTTGAGCGGCTTCACTATGGCATAGTACCTGTCAACACTGATACAACAAAGATGAAGAATGGACGCCGTGGAAAAGTAGACGTCCAGAGAGTTCCACACGTCACACATAAAATAACCGAACATCCAGCGTCCTGTAAGGCGCACACTAGCGTTGAACGTCATTGCCACTATCGCTACTAGCATGTCGGCAAGAGCCAGAGACACCACGAAATAATTTGTGATAATGCGCAGCTTCCGATGTCTCATTACACTTACTATCACGAGAAGATTGCCGAATATGGCGGCAATGATGATGAAACCCATCGCGCCCGCCTTCAACACGAGGCTCAGGACACTGGTCCATTCTTGCTCCGGGTCTTCTAGTAGAGTGGGAACGCTGGATGTCAAGTTGTTTAGGAAGTAGTTGGTCTCCGTCGTCGCGGTGGCAGATCCTTGTAGAAAGGTCGAGGAAGTTGAGGAAATGTTGTAGAAATGCAGGCGCTGTTCAGAGTGGCCTCCATGGTGTTGGTGATGTGCTCCATTGGAAGGGTCAGTAATTCTGCTGATGCCGGGAAGAGACTCCATCCCATAATCACCCACTGGAGAATCAATTATTAAACTGTCTTCTTTGTATCCAGGTATTCAGGAAATCATTATGGATTGCTGGGCTCTGTTAAGCAGCTCCAAGGACCTGTAACATCAAGCACAACATTTCTGGAATTAGTTACTTCGCAACTATTTGAATGAGTGAGAATTAAGGTGTCAAACTCCTTACGGCCCAATAAAAATATGGGGTTTTCACGGTTATGTTAAAGAGATTACTCTCTAGTACAAAAGTGAATCGAGAATATATTGACACATTGCTTCACTCACACTGTTTATTCATAGGACATGTTTCAAGAGCTCTTGCTCCTATCCTCAGCTGATACTCGATTAGTGTAAGTTGTAGTGGTTTCTTCTTTCTCCGTATTGTCAATAGATGGCGTGATGTACTTGTCAAAGATGTCCGGTGGTGGAGTTTCGAAATTCATAACTATGACAATTTTTGTTAATGATTTTTTCCCATACGGAAAGGTCTATGGGGTGATTAACATATTTTATTAGAGATGTTTCCAAATTGATGTCATGTCTAGTATTCAGAAAATGAAAATCCACTGCTGATTTTTCTGTTTCACCATTTTTAATGTTTCTTATATGTTCTTTAGTTCTGGTGTTAATATTTCTTTTTGTTTTTCCTATATAAATTTTAGGGCAAGTTTCACATTTGATCTCATAGATTCCTGGTTTTTCTTTGGTAGTGATTTGGGAGGGCCTTTTTCAAATTTCTGATATTAAACCTATTTTGAGGTGCAAGAGTTAAGTTGTGTTTTGAGAAGATTTTTTGGAATTTGTTATAGGCTGATGGGTGGAAGGTGCATTTTTTAAAAAGTTTTTTTTTTCTCTTTTTCTCCTGTAAGTTCTAGGGTGGTGGTTTCTTTTATTTTCTTAGCTTTGTTGAGTCTGTTAACTGTTTTGTCTACTAAATTTGGGTTGAAACCGTTGGATATAGCTACTTTTTTTTACCTACACATAAAATAGTAGCTATATCCAACGGTTTCAACCCAAATTTAGTAGACAAAACAGTTAACAGACTCAACAAAGCTAAGAAAATAAAAGAAACCACCACCCTAGAACCTACAGGAGAAAAGAGTAAAAACTCTTTAAAAAATTCACCCTCCACCCATCAGCCTATAACAAATTCCAAAAAATCTTCTCAAAACACAACATAACTCTTGCACCTCAAAATAGGTTTAATATCAGAAATTTGTTAAAAGGCCCTCCCAAATCACTACCAAAGAAAAACCAGGAATCTATGAGATCAAATGTGAAACTTGCCCTAAAATTTATATAGGAAAAACAAAAAGAAATATTAACACCAGAACTAAAGAACATATAAGAAACATTAAAAATGGTGAAACAGAAAAATCAGCAGTGGCTTTTCATTTTTGAATACTAGACATGACATCAATTTGGAAACATCTCTAATAAAATACGTTAATCACCCCATAGACCTTTCTGTATGGGAAAAAATCTTCATTAACAAAAATCGTTATAGAGTTATGAATTTCGAAACTCCACCACCGGACATCTTTGACAAGTACATCACGCCATCTATTGACAATACGGAGAAAGAAGAAACCACTACAACTTACACTAATCGAGTATCAGCTGAGGATAGGAGCAAGAGCTCTTGAAACATGTCCTGTGAATAAACAGTGTGAGTGAAGCAATGTGTCAATATATTCTCGATTCACTTTTGTACTAATTTGTGCTTCACTGTCCCTACGCTTCTTTCAAGTTTATACATTACTCTCTCCTTTCTCATGGATCAGTTTTTGCAAAATTTGAATTTTTGTCTTAGCGCGAATAGTATTTATTATGGATTGATTTCACCTTAGAGATTAGAGATTTTACCTTATAACACCTGCTAAATAGCAAGCGAAATGACATACTGTTTGCTAACGCAAAGAAGGTCCCTGACAAGAATTTGTCATCCTGTACAGTCAATGTGTGTGACAGGGCAATGTTACACAAGAAGTAGAACCGTTAAAAAAGATGCGCCCTATTCACTCTTTACACTAAACCCGAGAAAATTTATGCACAACAATAGAATACGTTAGAATGTGTAGAATGGGCTGTAACGGAACTGACCTGAGTGTCACAAACTTACCAGAGAGAATATGGAACAGTGTCTGATCCCCTTGCACCTGATTACCATGGGATTTTCTTTGCTGTGGCAAACTGTTCAATTCAGAAAGAGATGTTGGTAATGAGCTTTGCAATAAAGCATCAAATATAATAAAGGAGGCCGACACTAATCAACTCAATAGTTTACGTAACACAGTTACAAGTCTGATAAGCAGAAACCTAGTTTGGTAACAAAAGCTGCGTCATGGATAATGGAATCAAACACTAAAGTTACTCTGTACTGAACTACAGGCATTTTCGAAGCTTTGTGGACCATGAAGCAAACAATGCATGCAGTACGTTAAGATTTATTAAATCCTACTTCAACAGCCATCATAAAATTCTTAAATTAATCATAACTCATAAGCCATTTGGTGAATATAAATATGACCAAAGAAATTGTTGGTAGCACTGGCAATGTTAAGGAGCTTTACACAGCCCATCATCGTAATAAAAGGTAAAGAATAAAGGCATAATCTATAGGTCTAGATATCGAATTCCCTATAATGCACCTAACTAGAAATCATTTCTATATACCAGGCTCCGCCAACTCACATGCACCGTGCCTGGTCGTTGCTGACGAGTGCCAGGGAGATGTGCCAGTCCCCGTCTGTGAGAACTAGTGCAAGTTAAGCTATGTTCAGTATCGCCTACCGCTGCAATAGAGGTAACACGCGAGGAACAATATGTGGCTTTGAATTTCATCTTTCGACTCAACAAATCTACAGTAGAAGACTATACAATGTTACAGGAGGTTATGGAGAGTCTGTTCTTCCCTACAGCACAGCTCGAAGGTTATTTAAAATGTTCAAAGAGGGCAGACAATCAATTTCAAAGGAAGTTGGGCACGATGTATCAAGGAAAAGAAACGTGCATCATTGTGAGATCGCTGTCAGCCACGTACGCTTTGTTGTGCTTGTTTACAATGTCAGTGTTGACTGATCATCCCGCCGCTTGTGAAATCACCCAGTTACTGCCCTTACGGAAGTAAACATCAACACTGCTGCTGCCATTCTGAGAGAGGATCGACGAATTACCTTAAGGTCCCTTTCTGAAATACTGAACATTTCATTGGGTGCTACCAATACGTTGGTGACAGAAACAATACACATGAGACCTGTTTATGCTCGATGGGTTCCAATACTGTTGATTCCCTAACAAAAGGACATTCACATGCAGATCTGCATGCAGTTAAAGTTGATGTTAGAGGAAGATCCAGAGTTTCTTTCAAACGTAATCACTGATGATGAAACTTGGCTACATCATTTTGATCCTGAGAGCAAACAGCAAAGCTCAGTGTGGAAATCTCCTTCGTCACCAACCCCCCACAAAGCAAAAGTGATTGCTTCTGCTGGGAAAGTTATGGTCATCTCATTCTTTGATATTATGGAATGCTTATATCAGCATGTTGTACTTCCACACATATAAGTAACCGGACAATACTACGGGATGTCCTAAAACAATTGAAGGTCCATATTAGACGCAAAAGATCACATTTCCGTAAAGCAGGCTGGATGCTGCACCACGATAATGCGCGGCCATATATTGCCAATATTGTTGCTGAATGTCTTGCAAACATCAACGTGAAATACATCCCTCACCCTCCCCATAGTCCGGATTCAGCCCCATGTGACCGTTTTCTATTCCCTAACTTGAAGAAACGCCTTCGTGGGAGGCATTATACATCATCAAAAGCAGTGGTGAAGGCTGAGGAGGCGATTTTGAAGGATATCTCAAAAATGGTTTCCAGCATGTCTTTGAAGATTGGCAGAAACGCTGGGAGAAGTACATCGCATTCAGGGGAGAATATTTTGAGAAGGACCATCAAAGTTATTAGAATGAGTAAAGGTACGTTGTCATAAAAATTTCTGATCATTCTTTATTGAACAGTCCTCGTAGTTATAATTATTAGTAATAAGAAGTAATTATATAATAATATCAATAATGCTGATGGTGGTGATAACAATATACAATATTTTCATTCTATAGAATGATGGACACTATAGTCCGGTACAGCCAAGGCAGTGATGCACATTTCTGTATTTACTAATAGTTCCATAGCCACGCAGCTTTTCTCGCTTCCCAAACTTAACAGCAGTACCATAAATTAATTGGTTTAGAAAGGTGTGATTAACAAATGAACATTCGTAATCAAACAGTATTAGATTATGTTCTGGAAAGTATAACATTCCGAGCATAAAAGAACTCTTTTCATTTACAGAATGATATTTCTCTCTTTTTGGATTGAAGTTGTTACTATAGACAGTTTTACGTTTAAAAAATTATAGTTCATTTATAATTGAAGATGAAAATTGAACTAAGTTTGCGAACCCACGTTGGTTGTAAAATGCTGATCTTAGAACAGATGAACGCCGTTTAGTACGGATCTGAGATCACAAAAACAAATGCGGCAACATCGCCAAACATGATATAACTTTCGTTTTGTATCGAAAGGATTCGAGAATTATCGGAAATACTCGACACTGTTTAATTCAATTGCACACATTAACCAATCTAGACATAAAAACTAAATAAATCTTTCGCTTTAGACTTATTTGTCCAAGAAATAACCTTATATTAAATAAACAGTATAATAATTTACTCCATACTTAAACAGTATTTATCAAAATTTAATTATTTGGCTTACTTTATCTCTATTATTTACCCAATATACATGTTTTTTATTTTCGTCTGTTTACAATATTGTGAGTTGGAAAACATAAAAAATGGAAGTTCACGCAAAAGGGAAGCTGCGTTGATCTAACCTTAAATCTCGCATAATGCTTCTTATTTAACCCTTTTCCATAGGTATCCTGATGAAATGAGATCTTAAAGCTGCAATCTCCCTTGTAACTTTGTGTATTGTTCTAAACTCAATTCCTTTATTTATATTGAATATATCCCTAATTACCATCTGGAGGATCTCAGTGCATAGAACCATAATGAGAGAAGGATCATAAATATTGGATTAAGTGTGTATTTCCTCAGGGTTTGTGTTCTTAATTGTGCATGTAGTCTATGCTACAGTTCTTCGATTACATGCTTTGATAGTCGAAATCTCATTTTGAATTTTCTGTCATTTAGCTCTGAGATGGGATTTCCTTTATGTCCGAAAACACGATGAGACCTTTCAAATTGAGACTTCTAATCATCAGATAAATAAGAGCAGTCTGAATTCTCAAAATAATAGCCCGCCTCGGTAGCGTGGTGGTAGCATGTCTGCCTCACGTCCAAGAGGTCCCGAGTTGGAATCTCGGTCGGGGTGAGTTACCTGGATAAGGTTTTTCCCGGGGTTTTCCCTTATCCTTCAAGACGAATGTCGGGTAACTCTAAGCTTCATGGAACCCGTACTCATTTGAGCCTTTCACCCAATTCATTCACCGTCCGATATGACTTAACTTTGGAGCACGTATATTACAAAACAAAAGAAAAACAAAAGTTCTGAAAATGTATAGGTCATGAATACAAATAATGCATCTTTTACGTACATTTTTGAAATAAAGAGGATAATTATTTATGCAAGTAATCACAAAATGCTTTATTTAGTATTTATTTAAAGCTGCACTACTTATTTCTTCTCAGGAACTATGATGTAAATTCTGCAGCTCTGTTGATCTAAGTTCAATCAAGTTAACTGGAGAAAATTCAGCAGTTGGATTTGATCTTAGATCAGGAGGCCATGAACTTACATAAATGTTTATACAAACAAAATTCTAAGTCCAGCTTGACTGAAGATCATTTTCATAAGCTTGAACATAGATTATGTTATATCCAACCGGTCCTGTAAGACCTAACATATGTACGAAACAAAATTGTATAACCACTTGTTGATAAAGCAAATTTTACAGTTAAGAATTCTACAAAACGATTTAAAGCACAAAACTAGGTGTGCCTTAAAGCGTATGGTAGATACGCCTCTATGATAAAAACCGCCTCACGTTTGTCACTTGTCTGTAATTTAGCACTTTGATACCCAGGGGAGCTACATAGCTATTCAATTACCAAAAGGCGGCAGGCAAGTGCCCAGCAGGTAAATGGGACGGTCCGCCTCGCTTTTAATTTGTGGATTAGGGCGGCGGAAAGCGAGGAAGAGAAGACCCTTAATTCCCGCAGGGAACGAGATCTGGGTTGAGACATCCTCAGTGCAGTCCAGACGGGATTACCATCAGAGTCTGCCGTGATACGTTCCAGCTCGTTTACGAACTAATGGGAAAGTGCAACTTCCCTTCCCATTGGATAGGATAACTTCAGACACACTAAGCCATGACTAACTAAAACGAGATAATTTATTATTTTAAACTACAATTTCCTGCCATTTATCATTTATTAATTTTGTATACTGTCAATGTCCGTCAGAGAAACTTTCAGTTATATAATAATATGGAAATGTTTATGGAAGATGTAGTAGCATCACAAATTAAAATCCATGTGCAAAAAGATTTCTAAACATTTTAACCCTCGCATAATATCAGCGATAGAAAAACATATTACTGTCTGGGGTCTTTTTTTCTCTCACCCCAAAGTGATTCTATGAGAGCTGTTCAACAAAGAATGATCTTTTTTTTTTCAGTGTGCCTTTACTCATCCTCATTATTTTGATGGTTCTTCTCAAAATAGTGCCCCCTGAATGCGATGCACCTGTCTCAGCGTTTCTGTCAGTCTTCAAAGACATGCTGGAAACCATTTTTGAGAGATCCTTCAAAATCGCCTCCGCAGGCTTCACCACTGCTTCTGATGATGGACAATGTCTCCCACGAAGGCGTTTCTTCAATTTAGGGAATAGCAAAAAGTCACTTGGAGCTAAATATGGACTTTAGGGAGGGTGAGAGATAGACTTCACGTTGATTTTTGCAAGATATTCAGCAACATCATTGGCAATATGCGGTCGCGCATTTTCGTGGTGCAGCATCCAGCCTGCGTCACGGAAATGTGGACCTTTGCGCCTGATGGGCTTGCAATTTTTTCAGGACATCCCTGTAGCTGATGTGTGTGCAGGTACAACATGCTGATAAACCCTTAACATGAATATCAAAGAATCAGATGGCCATAAGTTTCCCAGCAGAAGCAATCAACTCCCCAGTTGGTGATGGATATTTCCACACTGAGCTTTGCTGTTTGCTCTCAGGATAAAAATGATGTAGCCAAGTTCCATCATCAGTGATTACGTTTGAAAGAAACTCCGGATCTTCCTCTAACATCAACTTTAACTACATGCTGACCTGCATGTGAATGTCCTTTTGTTCGGTAATCAAAAGTCTTGTAACCCATCGCGCACAAACACGTCTCATGTGTAATGTTTCTGTCACCAACGTGTGGGTGGCACACAATGAAATGTTCAGTATTTCAGAAAGTGATCTTAAGGTAATTCGTCGATGCTCTCTCACAATGGCAGCAGCAGTGTTGATGTTTTCTTCCATAAGAGAAGTAACTGGAGCACCGGGTCCACCTTCCTTTGAAATTAATTGTCTACCCTCGTTAAACGTTTTAAACAACCTTCGAGCTGTGCTGTAGGGAAGAACAGACTCTCCATAGGCCTCCTGTAACATTGTATAGGCCTCAACTGAAGATTTGTTGAGAACTAGAAAGCCTCATATTGTCCTCGCGTGCTACCTGCATTGCAGCGGTAGACGATACTGAACATGTCTGAATTTGCATTGTTTTCACAGGCGGGAACCAGGAGTACCAACAAAGAATCTACTACAGCATGCTTGTTTAACAATAAGCTAACAGAATAAAATATGATTGAATTGTTGTACGAAAAATTATGACCGTCATTATTTATTGAACAGCCCTCGTGTAATTTTTAAGGTGTCCTTTGCAAAATAATTCTTGGAAAGGGGCAGAAACGTAATATTTTCAACGATAGCGAGGCTTTCATAATAATAATCTTGTAAGTGTTGAGCTATGTTTTTCTTAAATGAATGCACTCAGTTAATATGCAATGGTGGTCGTTTTGGATTAACAGTAAGCATCGAGCGCTGCTAGCTAAATATGAATCAACAAATTTACAAATACATTTGTTCTGCAATCTAATTAGAGAGTAAGTTCATATGATACCGGTAGAATTGGAGTAATACAGCATTTATATATGTTCTTTGTATACACTTACTTGATATTTCCTTCATGTGACTGCGGAATCTATTCAATGCGAACGTTGAATTGCAGCTCCGACCAGTAAACTTAGCCAACTAACCTCAATCATATCCAACAAGGGCAACTGCCGTCGCTAAGTAGTGTCAAACTGGGAGGTCCTCACGTCGTAAATTCCTCACATTCACAGATTATTTTTGAACCAAAGCATTAGCCGTTTAAAAATATCATACATATTAACATCTACAACTTCTTTTTGTCATTTCAACATTCTGAGATCCCTTCTTGAGTAGGTTTTAGGTTTTCTACTCTTAACTTCTTCTTACAGATTTTCTGTTTTATACTTATTTTTGATAACTTCAATATCGTTAGTAATGAAGAACAAATCTCCCTTTTAGTATTTCCTTAAGGGAAATCTGACGCAACACTAAGTTCACGTAAGACCTCACAGATGTCGCGCACAATATATCTATGTTTATATCAATATTTCTGATTACTAAGAGTTATTTCCAAAACATTACAACAGGGATGTCTTGTTTCGTTGTAAAACACATCTAGAATGTGAACTATAGTAAATAGTGTCTATGTTTTAGTATAAAAGTCCATATAGATGAAAAAGAAAAATCATAGTTTGGGACAAAATTATGCAAAAGGCTGTATAAATAAAACACATTCATCTGTTCATGTATTGATGATACAGCTTTTTCCAGAATTTAAATAGGTTATTGAATAAGTCTATATGCCGTGGATTGATTAGTGATGCATTGGATATTGGAAAATCAACTATTCGTGTGCTTCAAGTGACCACGTGCAAAGTGAAACAGTGCGAATAGAAGTAGCAAACAGTGGTGTTCGCGCTGAGCCCAGTTTGTGAGTGAACAGTGTTTGGTGCAATAAAGTACATAGTGACGCGTATTAAGTATAAACCCGCCACAAAACAGCGTGGGAGGCACAGCTGCGTGCCGTTGTTGCAACAAGAGGCGTCCCCAAACAACGAGGCCCTCAGCAACCACTGCGGCTGACACATTGACTCCCGCCACAAGATGGCGGCGGCCGCAGTCATAATTACAGCAGCACTACCACCAGCTGGCAGCTGGTACTACCCCCGAGGCGGTCGGCCGGCTGCCTTTCCAGCCCCACCGCTGGAGCACTCCAACAACGACCCGCTTTCGGGCCCAACATTGGCCAACCTCACAGCAGCCACTCACTACCCCGGCCCCGATGGAGCACAGCGCCATGGAGGACGAGGCAGTTACGCGAAACTACGCCCAACTGGAAAAGGAAGTAAAAGACATCCAAAAAGATATATCTTACCTCCAGGAAATATTGGAAAACATGGCCCCAGAGTTCCGGGACTATGGAAAAATAGCTAGTGACCTGGCACGCTGCTACCAGGTACACGCAATCAGAATGCGACACCTGGTGCAGCTGGAAGAAGGCTGGCAGACAGCATCGCCCAGAAAGCAACCCCACCACCGCAATAGCGACTCGGATGCCGAGCGCAAGAAAAACAAAACGCAAGATATGCCCCTCCAGGTCGCTACCACAAAAGGTACGAGGTGCTGTCCTCGTCCGAGGAGGATGAAAATCTGGAACGATCCACTGCCTTCCCCGCCCTTCCGACCACAAAACCAAAGGCACCCAAGCACCAACGGCCAACACGGTCAGACACTACTGCAGCAAAACCACCAATAACAAACCCCACTCCTACACCCATCCCCACCCCTACATTGGCCTCCACATCTGCCGCAGCCGCGGCTACAAACACAAAATAAACCTAACAGAAACCACCCCACATCGTCATTCCTGACGGCAGGCAGGCGACTAAAGTCTTGCAGATACTCCAGGGCTCCATCCCAGCTGGCGCGTACACGCTTCAGAATGTGCACAACTGTCTCAATCTGTTCCTCAACCGGAAAGAAGACGCCATCCCCACTATGACCAAGCTGAAGGACGCCGGAGTGGAGAACTTCAGCTTCACCCCGCGGAGTGATCAACCTCTCCGCTACATCCTGAAGCGTCTTCCCGAGGACCTTGAAGAAGACCTTATCCGCGAAGACCTAGAGGCAACGCAGGACGTTATACCTCGCTGTGCGAACTGTGGGGAGACGCATCCTGCCAGCTACAGGGGTTGCGAGACGTTCCGCAACGAACGCCACCGCCGCCAACTGGCAGCCATAACCAGAGCATCACCAAGTGCACAACCAGGTCCACGATCCATTGCCAACCTGACCCTGGTGAAATATTGTTAATATTTTGAGCTATACCTTTGTGGCATGATTGTTATAAAATTAAAAATATAAACTAAGTTAAGATATCCTATCACACAGGCAAGATGTTGTGCTGACAATTACTTATAAAATTCCCATTAATTTCGCGAACATTTTCGGGGAGAATTATTAAGTAATGCCATGGCTGAAATGAAAAGTAACAGGTAACTAGAGTAGCACAACGGTTAAAATCCCATTTTTTCCAAATTAAAACATTTTATTTGAAATCAGTAGATAGTAGATAATATGAATAAAATCAAATATCACACATTATACATCGCCAAACTGGAGTATAGAACAAGTTGTGACATTTTCGCTTTTCATAGTTGTTCATTTGTCTGTCACAACTAAGTTATATGAAGAGAAAAATCTCTGTCAGCGATTAACATCGGCAACCAAAGACATTGAAGGGAATTTTCACAGAAATTGCGTTAAGAGTCAGATTTTGTCTTCAATGTCAAGAGTGCTGTTACTACATCTAATTTGTTATCGTTACCACCATGGCTTTGCTGTTCAACAATGTCACAAAGCTCTTTGTAACAAAGAAGTAAATCAGAATTATAAGTAATACAACGGTTTTAAAAGCATTTATTTGTTTAAATGCTACCATTACATGATTTAAATAACCCTCACTTGATTTAGTAACTAGCCTAGTAGGTTCAAACAAATTATACAATTAATTGTTCTTTCACACTTGCCGTGTGTAGGCTGAAGTATGGAAAGATAGAGTCAGACTGAAAAAATATAATGCCATACCCGGGATTTTAACTACGGATCCGTGGTTCAAATACCGGCTATGACATTGCATTTTTTCAGTCTGGCCATCTTTACATACTTTAGCCTACACACGGCCAGTGCGAAAGAACAATTAATTTCCATTCATTGTACCTAATAGTGGTTAACTATAAATCCGGGACCTTAAAGTATTTACACGTTGTAGGTTGCCATTAAGGTAGTTGTCTCATGTGTTTATGAGAACTCCTAGTGGGTTTACCGGGAAACTCACGAGTCAGTTGGAGAATTTAGTGCCATGTCGGCACGTTGGCCATAGTAGCTGGATTAGAGCGGCTGGAAGGCAACCAGAAGTCCGTGATTCAAATCCCCGCTATGGCATTGAATTTTTTTTTCAGTCTGACTTTTACCTTTCCAAAAATTATATAACTTTTATAGGTATGACGTCATGTGTTTCTTTTGTCATAATGGAAGTTCATATCGCAGCAAAGTTTTAGATTCTGTTCTACTACTTCTCTAACACTGGGATCCATGATATGATGAAGTGCACTTACTCTGTTTCCAAAGTGACCACTCTCTAATATTTCACATTTGCCTCCTAGCGAGTTAATTCGGGATAAAACAAAGTGGGCCACAGGTCTTTGTTTAGATTGAAACTCTAATATTGGATGTGTTATCAATACTTACAGTATTGCAGCACTTGGCATCGCAAAAACTGATTAAGTATCAAATTTTGCGCAGGAACTGAAAGCTTTTATTTTTTAGGAAATAAATCAATTGTATCAAAATAGCTGGCAATGTAAACTACTGAATTAAACCAGCTAGACCAGCGTGTCTGTAAAGACAATGGGAACAGTTTAGTTTGTCGATCTGGGTGGTTTTTAGTCAGATATTGTTTGTATTCAATTTTTAACTTTCGGGCATTTCGGAATATATTCTTAAGCCCTAAAGGGCAATACCTTCATGTTAATGTAGTGTAAGGGAGTAGCTTCCAAGAAGTTCAATAGCTTCTCAATACGTTTAGTCAGCATAGTAATTTTTTGCCACTGTGTACAGTGTGCTATCCAATAAATAATATTTAGGGGTGGGTTACCTGGATAAGATTTTTTCGTGGTTTTCCCTTAACCTTCAAGATGAATGTCGGGTAACTCTAAGCTCAATGGACTCTGGACTCATTTGAGCATCATTTTACCGTCGGATATGACAACGTTGGAGGACGTAAATTACAGTATCACGGACCAGCCGGCTACTATGGTGCCAGTTTATTGTTGCACCGCTTCGCTGTTACTTTATTGCGCATGATGATGTCACTGTTTTGGCTTTGTTAAAGGTTAGGTTTTATCTTGTTTTGTTAAATTTGTAAACATTTTCTTCACAACTTCTAGCTTCATGCTATGAAGACTTGAATGTTTAATTCAAGTTATATCTATATAATTTGTAATAAATGTAAAATTTTCTATGCAGACAAAAAATTACAAAAATTTTCTCATTTATTCTCGAAAAAAGAAAAAAGAATTCTTACCTCCGCCTATCATTGAAGAAAATTAATAACAATATACAAGACTGGACTGGATTGGACTACGCTGGGTGTTCGACACGGAGGTTCAAACATAGTCTATTGTCCCACGGCGAGAGGAGACGGGAAAACTGTGTTACCAGTTAAAATACCCCGGCAAGCCAGAAAAACCAGCATCCTACCCTATTGTGACCCGCAAACGGAACCACCATACTGTATTCGGACACCGGAGACCGTAATACCAACGTAGGAGTGTTTATCAAGAGAATATCATCCTGCCATGCAACACCGAAGATCCCACCGACAATTCTACCCTCACCAGATGAGAACCGAACTAAAATAATAATGGATATGAAATGGAGGGACAAGATCATCGATGGAAGTAATTAATCTGCCTAGTATTCGCCTGGCGAACCAGAGCAGCCCTCGAAAAAAAAAAAAAAAAAAAAAAAAAAAAAAAAAAAAAACACGGTCCAAGAAGGTTGGCCACGAGAATCGAACCCGACCTCCCGAACGCGGGTTACAGACGTAAATACATGAGCCATCGCGCTCAGTATATTTCATTTTAATTTAATTTTATTTATTTGTGCTGCAACAGAGCAATGCTCCAATTACAATAGCTACATACATAATAATTTACAAGCACGCTTAAATATAAATACAAAGGAAGACAACGGACAATGCAAAATACAATACAAAAAACTAAGACATTGGAAAATGTGTTATCGTTAAACATAAAATATAAATAACACAATTGAAAATACATGACGTTAATTCCTGTATATAATTGTTACTTAAATTGCCTTTAGGAGAAGCTATGATCCAAGTCTACTATAGAAGAAAGTTCACTGTACTTGGCACATAACCCTAAAATAGGAGAATTGATATGTGATGACGTTTATGGTGTTCTAAAGTGGAGCAATTCACGGTTTCTGAAATTTGCAATGCTGTATATATCAGAAATCCTTTCTGAATGTCCTCCAGGTGAACGTTATAACATTTTAACTTAGGTGACCATACAACTGAGGCATATGTCAAGTTAGCTGAAAGCTACAAGAAATATAAATTCAGTGTATAGTAGAACTGGGGTTTATCTCTGTGTTCTAGGAAGGTAGGCATTTTTATAACTCGTCTTTGTACATAAACTCTAAGCGAAGTGGGAAATAATGTAGAAGTTAGCTCAACTAGTTTTCATTGTTCTCTGCTCTTTAACTCAGCTCCATTTCATTATCTGGTTTTGCCAACGACTTAATGCTGGGACTATCTCCAGAATTCAAATTACGAACCTAACGTAGAGCAACTGCAAGAGAAAGTTGAGTATTAATTTCTCCGGCATCCAGTTTGTGATTTTCTTTTACCTCTCTCTTCGGTGGTATCTATATTTTCATTAGTGATTCATGCGACTATTAGTCCAAAGGAGGACACCAATTTCTGAAGTGGAGCACTTTGTAATCAAAATGCAGAACGTAGTGCCTAGTATCACATTTCTCATGTTTGTCCCTTTTATAGGGCAATAAAACCCCTTAATATTTTAGTTAATTGATTGAAATTAAACATTTCCTCATACTAGCCACGTATAGGCTAAGATTTTTGATAGATTGAGTCAACATGAAAAATTCAATGCCATGGCCCGGATTTGAATCACGGATCTCCTGGATTCCGCCCAGTCGCTCTAACCCATTGAGCTACCATGGCCAAAGTATCGTCCTGACATTAAATTCTCCATCTGACTCGTATATTTCCCCGGTAAGGATATGAGGAAATATCATAAAATGATGATGATGATGATAATGATAATCATAATAATAATCATAATAATCATAATAATAATCATAATAATAATCATAATAATAATCATAATAATCATAATAATCATAATAATCATAATAATCATAATCATAATCATAATCATAATAATAATCATAATAATAATAATAATAATAATAATAATCATAATAATAATCATAATAATAATCATAATAATAATCATAATAATAATAATCATAATAATAATCATAATAATAATCATAATAATAATCATAATAATAATCATAATAATAATAATAATAATAATAATAATAATAATAATAATAATAATAATAATAATAATAATAATAATAATAATAATAATAATAATAATAATAATAATAATAATAATAATAATAATAATAATAATAATAATAATAATAATAATAATAATAATAATAATAATAATAATAATAATAATAATAATAATAATAATAATAATAATAATAATAATAATAATAATAATAATAATAATAATAATAATAATAATAATAATAATAATAATAATAATAATAATAATAATAATAATAATAATAATAATAATAATAATAATAATAATAATAATAATAATAATAATAATAATAATAATAATAATAATAATAATAATAATAATAATAATAATAATAATAATAATAACAATAATAATTGAATATAATAATTAAATAATAAAAATAAATAATAATAAGAGGAAATTATTAATTAAAGACAAAACTGGTTTTATCTTATTTTAAAATTTCTTTTTCGTGTTTCTTTTCTTACTTTATTCTTAAGAGTCTTCTTAAATGGATTAGTGGAGATGCGCGTAGTACAGCACACCTAAGGTTTTTTCAAAATTTAAAGAAAATGCAATGGAGAACAAGTAGCGTGATACTTTTATCATGAAGGTAATAACATACAGAAACAGTATTAGTAATGAACATTCATGAACGCGAGTCATGTTGACTTTTAATAACTAAAGTAAATATTAGTGATAAATGCGCATCTCAAAAAGTATTTCCCAGTACCGGACAGACGTAAATAAATACAGATTTATAAATAAAGGAAGCGAAACTGCATAATAAATCACAGGATAATTATTCTAATCATAATTATTGTATTTTTGAGATAAAACAAAGCATGGTAACATAATATATTTTTAAAAACGTTGCTCTATAAATTATCACAACAAAATGAAAATGTCTTAGAACTAATGAAACATTTTTTAAACGCAGTGATAACATTTATAAAAATCAATTTCTCTTGTCCCATACATTGAATATGTGTCCAACTCTTGCACGATACACACTGAACCCAAGCCTCGTCTGTGATTTCTAAACAAATGATACACTGTGTTAGAACACTTCAATCAACACTGGTTTTGGTTCCAACATTTTATTTTATTTTAGTCTTCTAAGGCTCTTCACTATTTCCAGTTTCTGTTGGCACAGAGTTAGAGCTAGGTTCTCTATTTATAGTTTTATTAATGTTAGTCTTGCATGCCACTGCTATTGGTTTATTCTTCTGTTTTTGTGCCTTTTCCTGCAACATCAGCAGCATATATTGCACTTCTAGGCTCATTTATCTTTCTACCACATGCTTTATTGCTTGTTCCATATTTTATTTTAACCATTTTACTCTCCTTTTGGCCTCCATGTTGACAGGAATGCCTATAAACATAAATTAATCTAATGTCAGTGCAAGTTCAGGAGATAAACCTGTACCTTCGCGTACGGTACTGAAATGAAATGTGTTGTCATTAACGCCCGCTTTTACTACATACGGCACCGCAGGCGGTGACACTGATAATGCAGTGGAATGAGATTGCGGGGGAAACCGGAGGTCCCGGAGAAAATCCGCCCCAGCGCCGTGTTGTCCACCACAAATCTCACTTTGCGTTTGCCTGAGATCTAACCCGGGCCGCCTTGGTGAGAGCCAAGCGGTCTAACCACTAAGCCACGGCGCGGTATTATAAGGTACTGAGCAACTCCCACGTACGTATGTATAACGTCATAGCACGGCCCGATTCTTTTAAACCGACACTGTATTTTGTGTTTGTGTAGTCTACTTAATACCAAATAATATGACTACAAATACTTAATTAGTTCTTCACCGGACAAGGCAGCAGCAATGTCAGCAAGTTATTAACAGCACAGCTCCAGTTCACTACACGACTTCTCTGAACAATAACTTCTGATTCAACGGTCAAAGAGGAGGGAAAACTGTCCGTTGGTAACAAAGATAGTTGTTTGTCTAAATACACACCATGAGCTTCCACTATCTATCGACAACTGACATCGTGCGGTACTGGGCGCATCTCCCCTGCCGCCTCTAATTCCCTCATTCCTTAATATTGTCACCCGAGCGTCGGAACACCCTATAGACTGGGCGAGCAGCAGACGGGTCGGTGTTCGCCCCGCCCCCTCGTTTGTCTTATAGCGTTAAGAAGGGATGGCTGGGACAAAAAACATCACGGCGCCTCTCTTTCTGTTCCATCTGTGTTCTCGAACTTACAGGATATTTCCTCTAATCTGGAACCTTCCGCTCGACCCGCTGGCCCTATATAAGCAGCACGTCGAGTTAGTCAGTCAGTCACAGTTCTTGGTGTAAGAATGCAGTGCTAGTGTACGACGAGAAGACTGTGTGAGAGCATCGGGAGATTGTACGTAATTACGAGTGCAAGTGAAATTGTAACGGACGAACTGGTGAATCGTAATTGTGTGCAACACGTAATTCTGTGTAATTGGCAAGTGTTAAACTGTAAGTCGGTAGAAATAAAGAACATTGTTGAGTTTGTGTAATTGGACTTTTCATTTCACGAACCCACAAAGTCACAATATCCTGAATGGTAAAGTGTGTATCTATGTAAGCCATTACGAATCACACTTAATTATATTTTATTCGCGACGTGATAACAAAATTGAGCTTCGTTGATGAATTTAATCCAAAGAGAATTAAATAAAACTCAGTGGACTGTAAAACACTCCCGTGTTAACGTGATGCTTGCCACGTTGTCTGCAGTAAAGTACTACAAACAGCACAAAAATGAAGATGTGTAACCTAGTGTAACGAGCGTTAGTTCCTCCACGCGTATATATCGCCACAGGTAATACAATCTGCAACCCGATGAAATGGAAATGCTGGTTCGGCGGGAAAGTACGGTCTACGCGTACTCAATAGATGCAATATGTGGGAGTCACCGTTCATTACCCTTACGCATTCGTGGGAGACCATTCCTCTCTAGTGAGGGCTAGTTACGTAGGCGTTTACCGAGCGAGATCGTTCAGGTGGTTACATCAGTGACCCACATTTGAGAGGTCCGGTTTCGAATCCCGTGGCAGGCTTTGCTGATCCATGGGTTTTTTCTGGGGTAAGTTAATAACACCCCCCCGAATAATCCCCATTATCGTTCCACATTATTTTTCATCTGGTGGTCTCTTTCAGGGTAGAAGTATCAGGCGAGTGACTAGGCGTTGCACGGCAGGATGATCTGCTCTTGGTAAACACTTCCTACTGTGGCAAGTTGTTCTCTGGTCACCGAACCTAACTGGTGAGGCCGTTTGTCGGAACACAGTAGTGCTGTTCTCTTTCCTCTGCAGGCCGCGCCCTGTCTCACTGGTTAGAATGCTTGGCTCTCACCAAAGCGGCCCGCGTTCGATTCCAGGCGACCGCAAAGTGAGATTTGTGGTGGAAAATAGGCGCTGGGACGGGTTTTCTCCGGGACCTCCGGTTTCCCCCGCCATCTCATTCCACCGGTGCTTCATCTTCATCTCATGTATCATCAGTGCCAGCGCTTGCAGTGCCGTATGTAGTCAAAGCGGGCGTTAAACACTACACATTTCATTTCTAGCCTCTGTCTCTTGTAGTTGTAGTGATGCAGTTGGCAACCGATGCTTGTGCTGGTTTACCAGTATTATAATTTACACTTAGTAGCTTTTGTAATTATATTTTATTTTTCTCGTATTTCCGGTCTAAGCCTCCTTTGTTTTCTTTATTTCTTTTTCTTATAATTTTGACTTTTTGTAGTAGTTTGTAGTGATAATCTGTAAAATGGTTATTAATATTTATATAAAGTGTAAGAATGCATGGAAATGAATGGTAAATAGTAACAAAGGAGCAGGGGAATAATATTCAGATTTTGTGTTTATTTATTTAGTTGTGTGTTAGTGCGTTTATTTATGTATGTATATCTCTCTTCCTCCCCCTCTCTCTCAACCTCCCACCCACCCTCCCACCGTCCCTTCCTCCCTTTATTTATTTATTTATTTATTTATTTATTTATTTATTTATTTATTTATTTATTTATTTATTTATTTATTTATTTATTTATTTATTTATTTATTTATTTATTTATTTATTTATTTATTTATTTATTTATTTATTTATTTATTTATTTATTTATTTATTTATTTATTTATTTATTTATTTATTTATTTATTCATTCATTCATTCATTTATTTATTTATTTATTTATTTATTTATTTATTTATTTATTTATTTATTTATTTATTTATTCATTTATTCATTCATTCATTCATTCATTCATTCATTCATTCATTCATTCATTCATTCATTCATTCATTCATTTATTTATTTATTTATTTATTTATTTATTTATTTATTTATTTATTTATTTATTTATTTATTTATTTATTTATTTATTTATTTATTTATTCATTCATTTATTCATTCATTTATTTACTTACTTATGTATTTATTTAGTTATTGATGTATTTATTTACTTATTTATTATTTATCTATTTACCTATTTATCTATTTATTTATTCATTCACTCCGTATCATATCCTATGAAGGCGTTCATTCTCTAAACGTTTTACGTTTAAATTATACCACTATAAACAAAGAACAGATGGGTAATAGTGAACTACACTTAAATTCCTAAGGTTTATGCAGATAAATAAAACAAAAGTTAAATACGTATTACCTTAGACGAACCCAGTAGAGCAGGGTCTCTACTCTGTAAGAATAGAAACAAATGAAAGCAAAGGGATGCATTAACTCAGCCTTAGCATCTTGTACTTTACTAACAGCTGTTGGCAATTTGGAATAATTGTATGGTTTTGATTCCCATAAGCGGAAACAAATCTGAACATGTAATATGGACAGTCATTTTCTTGAAACTACTTGTTTTTTCTCCTTTTTCATGGATTAATTCACTGGCCTGTTCCGGTCTCACATCAGCCTTAATATTGGTCTTCTATGGATCTTTTTCCTTTAGTTTCATATTTTTCTGGTAGTCTGTTTTAATCCAAACTGTCCAAATAAATTACTATTTATTTATCTCTATGATATCTCTGTCTTGAAACTTATCATCTGAATTTAGAGCAATTCTCTTTAAAACATACTTCACGACAGCAAACTCCAAAGCATAGTTAGACTAGAGTTGCTCTCTGGTACGGAGCGCAGATATTGATTAGGGTTGAGAGAGTTTCAATATGCTGACAATGCTATTGAGATGTTCTGCCTAATACCACTGTTCGCTCTTATCTCTGATTCAGAATAACCAAATTAATAATGTCCGGTTTCAGCAACAGATTTTAAGGCTTAACACGGCTGTTTAGCAAAAATTGCTTTTCACTAACAAATGTTAGCTTAACGCTCGTTGTTAAATCTCTTGTTCAAGCCATATTCCTATTGCTAAGTAGTTAATAATTATGAATAGTGAAGATGGCGGGCGTGAACACAGCTTTTCCTATCGATTTGCTATATTTAAGACCGTCTAAATGACATTCGTAATAGAGTACGGCCTATGAGAAGAAATTTTTGAGGATCTATCAAAAGAAAATTTTCTATCGAGGTATAGACTGTCGAAACAAGTCGCTATGAAAGTTACTGAGAAAGTAGAAGAGACGTTAGAACATGCATCGAAGTGAGTATGTCGATCTGGCCTTTGCTTCAAGTCTTAATAACTTTTCGATTTTATAATTCACTGAATTATGTGGACAATAAATTGTCTACCTCACGTCTTGAAACGTTGAAATCTCTCGTCACTCGTCCTTCGCTCTTCGTTTAAAATGTACGTAATACTGAGTTAGAACATGCAGCGAAAGGAATATGCTGATCTCGCCTTTGCTTAAAGTATTAATAACTTTGAGATTTTATAATTCACTGAATTATGTGGATAATACACTGTCCATCTCCCGTCTTGAAACGTTCAAGTCATTCGTCACTTGTCCTTCGCCCTTCGTTTCAAATTTACGTAATACTTAGAACATGCAACCAAAGGAATATGCTTATCTCATCTTTGCATGAAGTATTAATAACTTTGCGATTTTATAATACACTGAATTATGTGGATAATACACTGTCCACCTCCCGTCTTGAAACATTCAAGTCTCTCGTCACTTGTCCTTCGCTCTTAGTATTAAATTTACGTAATACTGAGTTAGAATATGCATCAAAAGGAATATACCGATCTCGCTTTTGCTTAAAGCTATTTAATAACTTTACGATTTTATAATTCACTGAATTATGTGGATAATAAGCTGTCTACCTCCAGTCTTGAAACGTTCAAGTCTCTCGTCACATCTGTCCTTCGCACCTCGTTCTAAATATACGTAATAATGTAGTTTTTCCATCCTACTTTTAATTGTGACATTTGCATTCGAATTAAATGCATTTTCAGTTTTTTCCCCCACATCTTTCTCTTTCAGATTTACTGCATCCGTCCTTTTATTTTACACAGTATATATATATATATATATATATATATATATATATATATACACACACACACTAATTGAAATACAATTCTTATCCGCCGTTTTTCATCTGTCTGTAAACAAAAATAAAAACAAAAGCGCATCGCAGTAGTTTAGAAAATATTACAATTCGTATACAGCCTTCTATATCTAATATTTACAAGCCTCTCGGCGTTAACAAGTGTTTAACATTTTGAGAAAACCAGTTGGTGAAATACAGAATTTTAACACTTTTGTTAGTGCTGTAACAATTGTTATGTTACATTTGTTAACGTCGATTTCAACATCTGTTGGTGAAATCGGAAATAAATATATATATGCTTACTGACAAAGGAATATTACTGTTAAGCTATTAAGTGTCCTCATTTGTCACACTTGTTCTCCCTTAAACTCCACTGTTTCTAGGGAGAATACCACATAGTTACTTACCCAATATTCTGCTACATTTACATTCCATAAATTTCCTTTAAAATGTCTTTCTACTGCAGCAAAAGTTGTTCTAAGTTTTACAAACCAGATTTCCCAATCTATCTAACCCTTGCAGTCACAACATTGCTCGCCTCGGTAACGTAGCTGGTAGCGTGTCTGCCTCACGTTCAAGAGGTTCCGAGTTCGAATCTCGGTCAGGGTGAGTTATCTGCATAAGAATTTTACCAGGGTTTTCCCTTATCCTGAAAGACGAATATCGGGTAACTGTAAGCTCGGTGGACCCTGGACTCATTTGAGCATCATTTCACCAATTTCATTCATTGTCCGATACGACTTAATGTAAAATTACAAAAACTCACAACAGCTTTCTGAAGTATTTAGAACGATTGATTTCTCCTATTGGACTTTAGTGGACTGGAGTACGGACGGGACTCAGCACGGAGGGCCAAATTTGGTCTATTGTACCTAAGTCACCAAGTGGTGCAACCCCGTGAAGAAGGATGAGCCGAGAGAGACAGAGGGTGTCCGTCCCAGGGAGCCACGGCAATTCAGAGCGAAGTGTCCTTACACTTAACCAGTTAGAAACTCCCCGGCAGGCTAGTACAGTTCATACATCCTTACCCTATAAACGGCCAATATGAAGAAATGATTAATTTCCATCAATTAACTAAAATAATAAAGAAAAATAATGAAGCCTGGGACTCAAGTACTTACGATAGTAAGTCGCCACAAACGGTGTATCTTGTATACCAGAGCCCCTAGTGGTCTACCGGGGAAATATACGAGTCAAACGGAGAATTCAATGTCAGTACGGCACGTTGACCATGGTAGCTCAATGGGTTAGAGCGACTGGACGAAAACCTGAAGATCCGTGATTTAAATCCCGGCCATGGCATTGAATTTTTCATGTTGACTCTATCCATCAAGATACTGAACCTGTCTGAACTTGCCATGTTCTCACAGGCGGGAACCAGAAGTATCAACAGTCAGACTAGTACGGCGTGTTTGTTTCACATTAAGGTAAGGTTACACTGAAAATTCGCCAAAAATGTTGAAAATCATAGAATTTTCTTTTCTGGAAATTTTAGTAGCTTAGAATTTGTTATGGCATGCTACTTTTACTATTTGCATCATTTTATATCACGTGACAATTTAAAGAGACCTTTAACGATCGCTAAAAGTGACAGCCATTACTTTAAAGTTAATTTGCTGAGAAACTTCTTTTCTAACACTTTTCAGTATACAAAATGCCTCATGCGTCAAAGTTTCTTATTTCAGTTGGTGAAACTTAAAGAATAGGTCCATGTTATGTCAATAAGAAACTTTACATTCCCCCTTTTTTGTTAATGCTCATGTTTTCAAAATTATATGGTTTTAAAGAATAAAAAAGTTAATATTTTCAAAATTTTAAGAACTAACAAATGGAAAATATTTTAGAACAAATGTTACAAGGATATTCAAAAAATAAGAATGTGGGTCTTTTAAAATTTCTCTGTACCAGTCAGGCCGCGCCGTGGCTCAGTGGTTAGACCGCTTGGCTCTCACCAAGGCGGCCTGGGTTCGATCCCAGGCGACCGCGAAGTGAGATTTGTGATGGACAATACGGTGCTGGGCAGGGTTTTCTCCGGGATCTCCGGTTTCCCCCGCCATCTCATTCCACCGTTGCTCCATCTTCATCTCATGTATCATCAGTGACAACGCCTGCGGTGCCGCATGTAGTAAAAGCGGGCGTTAACTACACATTTCATTTATTTCTGTACCAGCAAAAAACAAAAATCCATTAAAAAGCTCAAATTTGTTGACGCGTACAGCATTTTTAATTTTTACAGTATTGTGACTTTGTGGGTTCGTGAAACTAAAAGTTCAATTGCACAAACTCAAAATGTTCTTTATTTCCACCGAATTACAGTTGGAACACTTGCCGATTACATAGAATTACGTAGTGCACACAATTAAAATTCACCAGTTTGTCAGTCACAGGTCTACTTCACACTCACAATTACGTACAACTCCTCTGATACACGTACACGTACACCGTTCGCTAGCACGGCGCTCCTCGTGGCTGCTCGTCAAGAACTGAACTCTCTTCCAGCCCAGCGCGTCGCTTATGTGAGACCAACTGACCTATCTAAAAGGTTCTGGGTTAGATGAAATATTCCGATTGTTCCAGACGTCAGGGGGAAGGGAAAGAGGCGGCCACCATTCAGCGACACCCTCCCAGCCATCCCCTCAGTTAGTGACACGAGATAAATGGGTAAGCGTGGGCTTAATGCTTCCCGTCTGGCGCTACCTGCCAGCTGGTTCTATCGGGATTCCGATGTTCAGGTGACAGTATTTTTGCAATAAATAATTAATAATTAATGAATTATTTGGTGTAGCAACGTGTAAATATACATGCAAGTTTAAAATGATACTCTAATTATGTAGTCAAATTCTCATAATGACTGATTTATTATTATAGAAGTTGGAATTTTCAGTGTAGAATTTTTGTGCGAAAAATTTTGACGTAAAAATTATGATAAGTAAATTCCACATCTAGGAATGCGTGGAAGGCATTACATTTCGTAATGAGAATATTGAAAAAGGGGAGCGCTAGGTCCAGGGAAATTGCCTACAAGGCCTTAGTGCGGCCGGTTATGGAATATGGAGTAGCATGCTGGGACCCGTATAGAGCTAACCAAATCGATCCATTAGAAAAAATACAGAAGAGGGCAATAAAATTCATAAAAAGAGGCAAGTATTTTGGGCCTATAAAAGGAGATGAGACTAAATGGGAGGAATTAAGAGTTAGGCGTAAAAAACATAGGTTGGTAGCATTATTCAAAGCTAATGCTGGTGTAAAGGCATGGGTGGACGTTAGTGTAAGGTTAGATAATCCGGATTATTATGGACGAAACGATCATAGGTATAAAATTAAGGGTAGAAGATACAGAACTGACGTAGGAAAATTTTCTTTTGTTAATAGAACCATTGAAGAATGGAATGAATTGCCTGTAGCAGTCTTTCAGGGCTGTCCACTGTCGCTGAAGAAATTTAGAAAAAATCTAGATAGTTTATAGTTTAATTTTTAAATTATAATGGTTATAATATGTAAATAGGGAATTAAATAGATATGTTCTAAGTGACTAAAGCAAAATAATATCATGTTTGTATTGTTTATTGTGTTATTCTTGTAAATATAGTATTTGTAATTTGATCTGTATTGTTAACTCTGCCACCGGTAGTACCCAATTGCAGTGAATAAATACATACATACATACATAATTATTTATTGAACAACCCTCGTATAAATGTTAAAGTAACGGGTTTTAAGAAATTGAAATTAAGAACCTGACCTGTAATATTGGAATGTTTAAATTTGTAACCTTGTCTCTCTCTCTCTCTCTCTCTCTCTCTCTCTCTCTCTCTCTCTCTCTCTCTCTCTCTCTCTCTCTCTCTCTCTCTCTCTCTCTCTCTCTCTCTCTCTCTCTCTCTCTCTCTCTCTCTCTCTCTCTCTCTCTCTCTCTCTCTCTCTCTCTCTCTCTCTCTCTCTCTCTCTCTCTCTCTCCTCTCTCATCTCTCTCTCTCTCTCTCTCTCTCTCTCTCTCTCTCTCTCTCTATACTTCTAATTCTCCCTGTTTCTCTTCCTCTGTCACATATTTGACAAAGTTACGTTTAGTTTTCGGAGTAGTTCGTTTCGCTCGATCACTATTCCATTCTAAGACAACAAACTTGTATTTTCTACTTCCTTTAAGCTCCAAGGTACAAGAGTAGCCATCTCTTTAAAGCCGTGCACGTCTATACAGGAGTACCTACCGCTATAGTTTCTATGCGAGGCTAAGGATGTCTGAAATTGCTACTCTAAATCTGAATGCATGCTGTTGACTCATGCATGCTGTTGACTCTGTGAGAGCCCCGTGGAGTAGGGGTCGTATTTATCATTCCAACTTGAGGCTGTTATATCTTTGACCTTACCCTCTTGAGCTTTTGGAATATATATACGCGGAGCAATTACCACTTGTGGAGAACACTGCGGGTTTATTTAGTGCCAACTATTTACCCAGCTAGGCCCTTCCCTCACTATTAATTACCCTGGCTGGCCGCAAACGGGGTTGTCCAAACGGGTCTGCTATGTATTAACAGCTGTCTCTTTACCTATGACGAATAACATCGCTACGTTTTATAAAAGAAGTGCCTACTGCTGTTATTCTATATTTAACAATTAAAGGGAAAATATATCTACGGCATTAGTTTAAATATAGGTATAGAGAAAGATGAAGAGAATTTTTACTTATTCTTTGCGATACTCGCATATTTCAGAAATCTGCATTTCCATATTTTTACCGACACATTGATTTCTATCAAGCTTATTAGTACAGATAAAAGAAATGTTTAAGTGTCCATCCCAGGATGTTAACTAAGCATATTCATTATTAAGGCCCGGAAGTTGACCTAAAAATTCTCTAAAAATAAACTATAAAAGTCCTTAAGGGTATGTATGACTGAAATTTTCAAATTCTGAACTAATAATGCTAGCCTTTTCAAATTTACACCATAGGTGTAGTATAATGTAAACATGTTACAATCTAAATTTAAACCATTTTTCTCCAGCAATTTAGAAATTATGATAAATTTTGTATATTTTTTTTTACGTCACTAAAAAAGTCCCTTGCGACAAAATATTTTGAATTTTGGTCTAATATTTTAACCCTATGTTCATAATACACATACTTTTTGAAATTGCTCTGGGTTTTTCTGTGTATCCTTTAGTTTAGGTCACAAAATTTTTTTTTAATTTACAAATATTCCTTTTTGTCTAAAAAGCTGTAAGTTTTGTGTTTGAAAATTAAAAATATATGCTTATATACATTTCACAATAAAACCTAGGGCAATTTCCATTCCCCATGATATTCTGAACCTGTGTAGGAAATTTCATGAATGTAGTACAAAAACTGCATCGCAAGGAGCATTTTGCAGGAAGAAAAATGCTGAAAATATGAACATTGAGAAAACAGCGATTAAAGATTTGATTGCATAACTCACATTAAAATCCACCAAGCTGATAGGTTGGACCCTCAGATTTCTTTTTCCTCTGCTCTGTTGCTGCTTTTTCCACCTTTTTCTTCTTTAGATGTTGCTTTTCTTCTGCACAACTTCGCTTCTTGCTTTGCAGGATACGAGTCTGATCTCGCTGCACTGAAGTTTTCCTTGCTGAGTCTACTACACTTTCACCTCTGATATTTCGCTGCAGCTCCAATGACTTAAGACTACCCATGTTAAACTAACTGATGCTTTTAATAACAACAAGATCCAATTTTTGTTTTGATATGAAAACTTCATTTGGGCACTTATTCCATATGACATGATGCAAAGATTCATTGGCATTCTGTGTTTTTCCTGTTTTGCACCTCTCTAGTAATGTTGTAGAAGCCAGCCTCTGATATATTGGCAACATTTTAGGAACTATTTTGTCTGAAAGCCTTATTTTTCTTTTCTTGAATTGAAAATTTAAGAACGGAAAACAGACAAAGAATGTGGATGTAGGCAAAATAGGGCGTGACTCTTGATAGAGTTTAAAGGCCACCGACATTTAAATAAGCATTTAAAATGGCGTTCGGAGGCAAATTATGCATTTTTCACATTCGGGAATGTCTAAATTATTTTCTAGAATTAAAATAAAAAAGTCGTTATTTTCACGATTTTCATGAAATGTCAGTCATACATACCCTTAAGGCCCGGAAATTGACCTAAAAATTCTCTAAAAATAAGCTATAAAATGTCCTTAAGATATCAAAAGTGAACATAAAATGTAAAAAAATGACCTAACAAAAATTAGAAATTTCTTTCATAATGTGACTTTGTGGATTCGTAGAATTAAAAGGCGAAGTTGCAGAAATTAAAAATCTTCTTTATTTTCGTAGAAATACTCTTATAGACTACAGCAGCATTACGTCACATACACCATCAGTTTACCAAGGTCGATCACAATAACAAACAGTGACAGCAGATTACAACTCTAGCTCTCGTTACACAGCTGGCTGTCACTCATTTCACAACGCAAAACATTCAGGAGTTAGAAATGCGCGTGGACAGATACTCCGCGGTCGGAAAGGACGCGAAGAGACCAGGAAAGGCGCGACACTTCATCTAGTGGCGTTTCGGCGGAGGAATGCGTTAAGTGACGAGACAGTGCATAGTAAAAATTACAATTAGATGAGGGAAAGTAAAACCTGGGCAACTTGATTAAAAGAGTGATACCGACGTCGTGACGAGCAAGTGTGTTATGGAGCGAGCTATGATCTAAATGATCTATAAATAAACTGGTGAGAGAACAAAAGGAAGCATAGTGTATTTCAACTTAAACGCTGGACCCTGGGATAGAGTATACTTGTACTCACCCGTACTTACAACAGAGGGCAACCCGCTAGTCCGGAGCATAATCTGTATTTCCCTGATTGCATGCTACACCAAAAGGATCCTGAACCCAAAGCCTTTTACCTGAACTAGGCTTATACCTACCAATTCCCGCCTCAATCAGCTGGATCAGCTTGCAATTTTAATCAGACACGAGATATTTATAAACCAAGTTTCCCATTACCACTGCCAGAACAATCCAGTTCAGCTAATGTTAGCTCAAATTATGTTGCAAACAGAAGTACTATTTTTAAACTGACTACAGTTGAACGACTTATCCATGAAGAAGTTAACAAGGAACAGAATAAGACTGGGAAAACTGCGTGAGACATCAGATAAACTACAAGAAGACGACTTTTGGAAAGAAAAACCACTTGGCTCTCACCAAGGCGGCCCGTGTTCGATCCCAGGCGACCGCAAAGTGAGATTTGTGATGGACAACACGGCGCTAGGGCGGGTTTTCTCCGGGACCTCCGGTTTCCCCCGCCAAATCATTCCAGCGGTGCTCCATCTTCATCTCATGTATCATCTGTGTCACCGCCTGCGGTGCCGTATGTAGTAAAAGCGGGCGTTAAACACTACACACCCACATTTTGGAAAGAAATAGCACGTAATGAGATTTTGAAACCTATCATCATAAATTTGCAGTACTCAGACGTTGAAGACAATAACAATGACGAATTATCTCTTAACGTAAGTAACATTCACAGCTATACGGATGAACCGCTGGTATTTTCGTTGCATTAGAAAGATAAGTAATTCATAAATTATAATTATTTTAAACTGTATATTTAAAACATGCACGTGAAAACGCGCAAATGTGAGAGAGAAAGGGAAACATAAAGAGAGTGGGGGTAACGAGGTGGCAACGCATCTGATCTGGTACAAGCCAGAACTCTTTCCATTTGAAAGACATAATAAAGTTCATATAAATAATAGGTGTGTATAAGACGTATTTAGGATTCTAATATACATTAAAAGAAACATCGAATACAAATAGAAGTGCATAAATTTGATGGCCGAAAGGAAGCACTAAAGGCAAGGATGTACAAGAAAGAAGAAGCATAGTCCAACACACAGAAACTAAAGAGGTATAAAGCCTGTCAGTTAAGCACTATCGAAGACAAAGAAATATAATGAGCATGCTAAAGAGATAAAGTTATCTCGTAAAGTTACTTCCTCACCTGTCTTGAAGCCTTATAAAATCCAGAGATCTACAGAATATAGGAAACACCTAAATAATAACACCTAATTCAGCACTTTCAGAACATAGCAGAACGTAGGTAATGCTGAACTGAATTCAACGTGTTGCATTTATGAGCTCTCTTATACTCTTCTGTAAACTGCTCCCACAAAAGCACTTCTAATTTTTGTTAATAGCGATAATTAATATATACATACTGACCGAGCCGCCTACAAGCCCACCCACAAACCTCCTACCTAACTGCCTACCTACAATCTGCGTTATTCAAATCCTGGCATCTAGAAACTACACTATGTAGTAGCATCTGCCATTTTATTAACTTTATTCAACTCTTCAACCAGCCTACAATTGCTGGAAAAGCAGTAGCCTTGAGAACACACACAGTCAAAACAGTCAAAAGTCAAACTCTACTATACTACAGGTTTATCTAGAAATAGGTTAACAAGTTTTACCACACTTCAGCCAAACGTCTCGGGGGAAAAATACTCTTCCTACTTTGTCCCGCTTACTCTTTCTGCCAACCTTGTCAAACGGCATATTTCCTTCTCATCTTGCATTAAGCTTAAAATAGCACTTTTCCTTCACTTGCGGCTCTTAATCTCACTAATAAATCAATTGCCAAATAGATAGCGCAACTAGAGGCGCTCCGTAATGATCCTTTTACCCTTTATCAGAACATGGCCTTTTTATCATTCATTTTTAATTTATATACTCATACCAGCATGACATTTACGACGGTGGTCTGAAAAGTTTCCGACCTCAACTTGAACATGGCAGCACTTGTAAATAAAAGCCAGTGAATTTCGTTAATTTTTGACATTTACTCACCTATCTTTCAGCCATTTTGTACGCTCAGTTGTTATGTAACTGTCGTTTGAGTGAGTTCATGTACATGTTTTTATGAAAATGGACAATTTCGAGTATCGAGCAGTCTCTATATATTTGTTTTTGAAAGGCAATACGCCTACGCAAATCAAAGGTCAGCTAGATTCTGCGTATGGGGATTCTGCACCATCATTTACCACACTGAAATTTTGGGCAGCTGAATTTAAACGTGGCCGTAAGAACTTGGGAGACGATAAACATTCGCGACGTCCAAAAACTGCAACTACCGAAGACGACTTCATCAAAGTTCACCAAATGGTGGTAGACGACCGCCAGTTAGAGCGATAGCAGAGGCTATGACAATGTCAAAAGAACGCGTTTGTCATAATGAGAACGATGTCCGCCTGTTCGGTGCCGTGTTTGCTCACCTGTTCGAATAGACATTTGCAAAACGCTGTTGGCGCAGTTTTGGGCGCAATAAATACGAACTTTGGCGCCGATTAATTTCTGTAATAAAACTTGGATACACCATTGTACGCCCCAAACAAAAATAACTAGGAAAGGGAAACCTGTAATAAAACAAGCTTCAGATAAGCCTACCGCTACAGCCTGCATCATGTTTACCGACAATCTATCCGGCAGAATCAGCAGCCTCGATCACCAGAGCTAGGAAAGGGAAACCTGTAACATAGCAAGGGTCAGATAAGCCCACCGCTACAGCCTACATCCCGTTTACCGGCAATCTATCCGGCAGAATCAGCATCCTCGATCACCAAAGCTAGGAAAGGGAAACCTGTAATTCAACAAGCGTCAGATAAGCCTACCGCTACAGCCTGCATCCAGTTTACCGGCAACCTATCCGGCAGCATTAGTAGCCTCGATCACCAAAGCTAGAAAATGGAAACCTGCGTCAGATAAGCCTACCGCTACAGTCTACATCTCGTTTACCGGTAATATATCCGGCAGAATCAGCAGCCATGATCACCAAAGCTAGGAAAGGGAAACCTGTAATACAGCAAGTGTCAGATAAGCCTACCGCTACAGACTGCATCCAGTTTACCGGCAACCTATCCGGCAGCATTAGTAGCCTCGATCACCAAAGCTAGAAAATGGAAACCTGCGTCAGATAAGCCTACCGCTACAGTCTACATCTCGCTTACCGGCGGTATATCCGGCAGAATCAGCAGCCATGATCACCAAAGCTAGGAAAGGGAAACCTGTAATCCAACAAGCGTCAGATAAGCCTACCGCTACAGTCTACATCTCGTTTACCGGCGATATATCCGTCAGAATCAGCAGCCATGATCACCAAAGCTAGGAAAGGGAAACCTGTAATTCAACAAGCCTCAGATAAGCCTACCGCTACAGTCTACATCTCATTTACCGGCAATATATCCGGCAGAATCAGCAGCCATGATCACCAAAGCTAGGAAAGGTAAACCTGTAAAACATCAAGCGTCAGATAAGCCTACCGCTAGAGCCTACACCTCGTTTACCGGCAATCTATCCGGCAGAATCAGTAGCCTCGATCACCAAAGCTAGGAAAGGGAAACCTGTAATACAGCAAGAGTCAGATAAGACTACCGCTACAGCCTACACCTCGTTTACCGGCAATCTATCCGGCAGAATCAGTAGCCTCGATCACCAAAGCTAGGAAAGGGATACCTGTAATACAGCAAGTGTCAGATAAGCCTACCGCTACAGTCTACATCTCGTTTACCGGCAATATATCCGGCAGAATCAGCAGCCATGATCACCAAAGCTAGGAAAGGTAAACCTGTAAAACATCAAGCGTCAGATAAGCCTACCGCTAGAGCCTACACCTCGTGTACCGGCAATCTATCCGGCAGAATCAGCAGCCTCGATCACCAAAGCTAGGAAAGAGAAACCTGTAATACAGCAAGCGTCAGATAAGCCTACCGCTAGAGCCTACACCTCGTTTACCGGCAATCTATCCGGCAGAATCAGTAGCCTCGATCACCAAAGCTAGGAAAGGGAAACCTGTAATACAGCAAGAGTCAGATAAGACTACCGCTACAGCCTACATCCCGTTTACCGGCAATTTATCCGGCAGAATCAGCAGCCTCGATCACCAAAGCTAGGAAAGAGAAACCTGTAATACAGCAAGCGTCAGATAAGCCTACCGCTACAGCCTACATCCCTTTCACTGGCAATCTATCCGGCAGAATCAGCAGCCTCGATCGCCAAAGCTAGGGAAGGGAAACCTGTAATACAGCAATCGTCAGATAAGCCTACCGCTACAGCCTACATCCCGTTTACTGGCAATCTATCCGGCAGAATCAGTAGCCTCGATCACCAAAGCTAGGAAAGAGAAACCTGTAATACAGCAAGCGTCAGATAAGCCTACCGCTACAGCCTACATCCCATTTACTGGCAATCCATCCGGCAGAATCAGCTGCATCGATCACCAAAGCTAGGAAAGGGAAACCTGTAATACAGCAAGCGTCAGATAAGCCTACCGCTACAGCCTGTTTTCAGTTTACCGGCCATCTATCCGGCAGAATCAGCTGCATCGATCACCAAAGCTAGGAAAGGGAAACCTATTGTAGAGCAAGCGTCAGATAAGCCTACCGCTACAGCCTGCATTCCGTTTACTGGCAATCTATCCGGAAGAATCAGCAGAATTCTCGCCAAATACATCAGGACCATTTACAAGCCACCCCCGAAGATTAAACATCTGTTGAGACGGGTGAAAGATAAACTGGACTTCCAAGTTCCGGGAGTGTACCGCATTCCGTGTGAATGTGACACACCGTAATAGGAAAAACCGGAAGAACAATCGCTACCAGAATAAACGAACATGAACGGAACATTCGTTTGATGGAACCTGAGAAGTCTGGGCTGGCAGAGCATTGTTTTGATAACGACCATACAGCCAATTTTCGGGAGACGACCAGCTTGTCAAAATGCCACAGTTACTGAGAGCGGAGAATTAAGGAGCTTTTGGCCATTTCCTCTGAAAGGAACACGCTTAGTGGTGATTTTGGATTTCCGTTCATCTCCTCTGGGAAACCGGCCATAAAAATGGAAATCCGGCAACTTAAGAAGCACAGATCAATACAGCTTCATAATTTAGTTAAGTAGTTACGTTTCTTGGACCTAATTTATTTTCTATACTCACGCCATCTCCTAACCTGGCATTTAATTTACTGAAAACAGTCTTTTGTTCAGTAATGCAAAGATTGATAGTGTTCTGTATTTGTTTATAGTTGTGTTATATCGAGTGATACATTTGTGGTTATAACACTTTATAAATATCCTGCACACTCCCGAAACGTTGATATCTAATCATCTTTTCACTTGGCTGGCTGCCCGAGAAGGAAGTGAGCATATTCTTCGCCAGGAGAGCTCCAAAAAGAGGTGTAGAAAATATTATCCTGCATATTTGAAATCCTGATATAAAGCTTTATTTATTTCTCTTACTGAAACTAATTAATGCAAAAAGAGAATAAAGAAACAAATGCGAGTGATTCGCTTATAAAAGAAAGTATTACGGTTCGTAATCTTTTGTAACAGAAGACAAAAGCAGCAAAGAGCGAAATAACAATAGAATGTAGAGAGATTATCTTAAGAACCATTACATTCATTTGCTGTCAAATAAATCACTGAAGATCCCTTGTAAACAAACTTGCTAAGATATTTTGGAATAAACTTGTGAGCTCTCCCTACACAGCTTATAGAGAAAATGGACCGAGAGAAGCAATTAAAACGTTATTTACGGTGTCAAAAGAAATAAAGAGAGAGAAAAGAAGCATTCTCCCTAGTTATTGTTAATTAAAACAGTCCCTACCAGCCCTTTAAAAAGAATGCTGAACGGATATAGTCGCTCTTTTCTCACAAGGAAAACTTCTTCAAATTAGAGTCGTGTTAAATGAGTCGAATTAATTTAATTGAGAACAGAAATGGTACACAAAGACTTCGCAGCGAAGATTCGACATGAAAAAGAAACTACTGGGGGCTTTATTTCAGAATTTATTAAACATTATAGCTAATGGTAGCCTTTAGACAGAGAGAGAGGTAAACAATCATTGTTTCTGACATGTAATAAAACTTATAGCCACAGTTGTTGCTTTAAAGGAGAAACAACTTTAGAGAAAAACCTTGTAGAGAGAAGAACCCAAACGACTCCTCAGATCCAATGACTAGGTTTATACGAGGTACTTCCAGAAACTAAGTTCTGTTTGGTAATAAAATTAGATTGTGTACAGATACAGAAAAATTATTTTTTGCACAAATTTCTACAATTCTTAAACTACTTTTCCACATAACTAACGAAACTTTGCAGGCATTTGTCATAGCGAGGCACAAGTTTTTGCATACCTTCTTCATAGAAGTTTGCCACCTGTGTCTTCAACCAGTTGGAAACATTTTCTTTCAGCTCTTCGTCATTGTTGAAGTGTTGACCGCCAAGGAAAGATTTGAGATGTAAAAGCAGATGAAACTCGCTAGGAGCGAGGTCAGGGCTGTGCTGGGATGGTCAAACACGTCCCAGCCAAATATCTATAGGATGTCTTTCGTCACATTTGCACTGTGTGGTCGTGCGCTGTCGTGAAGAAACAACTTCTCTTAACATCGCAAATTTGACGATACATTTTAATTGGTTTCAGTTTAATAGCATTCAGAAAACGAATCACTAATCTGATTTCAGAAGCAGCGGGATTTTCAATCAACACCGACATTGTAAACGAGCACAACAAAGCGTACGTGGCTGACAGCGATCTCAATGTGGCGCATGCTTCTTCTTGATACAGAGTGTCTACCGCGCATGTTCGGAACTACGATCTCAGCGCTCCAGCGGAGATAAATAGAAACATCGTGCAGTTGGTCAAAAAACTCCATGAAAATCAGTTGGTACTCTGCAGTGTTCACGGTCTGGCTATAAAAAGGCCGCATGTTCTCTGTGCGGCTATTGTGTAGCATACGTTCTCTGTCACACACATTCGATGACCTTCTCCCATTGTGTAACGGTGGCACTTGTGGCACATTCCTATCAGGGACTTACTTTGCTTTAGTGGACAACCCGTCAGTCCCGTAGGGAAGACTCGGTCGGATCGCCTGGTGATCTAGCCAAGAGCCAAGAGCAGGTGCAGGTTTCAGGTCGCCCAGGTTCTCCCGGGCGGAGGGTTGCACGCCACGGTACCTATCCGCTGCGCGGATTTACCCGTGAGGTATAAAATATAATGTATTTTGCGCGAGCTTGCGTGTCATTACATCTACTGATGCTTCTGGTGCAGGGATGTTCCCCCTTGGCGGGGGGGGGGGGGCAGTGCCCGTTTGACCTCGCTTCTTGCGGTCGCTAGCGATCCGTCAAGCGGAGGGGGGAAACCATGAGCGAGAGGCCAGATGGGAATTAGTGTATTAAGGTTTAACAAGACCAAGTCGTGCCCGCGCCTCAGGGCGCGATTGCAGGTGTTAAACTTCCAGGCGCGGCCAAGGCGCAAGGTGACCTGGTGGTGATTGGTAGAGGGTCAGGAGGAGAGGCAGACTACCACCCAAAGGCATCCTTGGGTAGGCGACAGCTCCTCCGTCTCCTGGGGAGGCGGCGGTCGTATTGACCTAGTGAATTACCCAGCTGGTTAGGGTGAGGAGTGGTCTTGGCATACAGCGTCCGCGTTCGCTCACGCACGACGTCTTCAAAGTATTGTATGTCAGACTGTGTGTGCAGGAAGTGAGATGGGAACCTGCGGTCGGTACCGTAGATCTTCCTTAAGGCTCTGCTCTGCACGGCTTGCAGCCTGCGGAGGGTGGTATGAGCCACCGACCACCAGACCTCGCATCCATACAGGATCAGAGGCGGGACTATCGCACGGTACGCCCGCAGTTTGAGGCGGATGGGCATGGTGGACCTGAAGATGGGGTAGAGTTGCCTGAGTGCAGCGTGGCCGAGGCCGGCCTTTGCCCTGACATGCAGAGTGAAAGTGAGGCCGCGGTCTAGTTGGATTCCCAGGTATCTGGCGGTTCGAAGCCGTAGGTCTCCTTCCGGGCTCCAGATACGGGTCTTAGCCAGCATGAGAGCGGAGCTCTTCTGCGGGCTAACGGCCATTCTCCACTTCTCACTCCACTTGGCAATGGCGTGGAGCTGTCGCTGTAGAGGGGGGAGACAGTAGTGGACGTTCTTGTTTTGCGCCAGTATGAGGACATCGTCGGCATACTGGCACAAAACAGTGCGCGGTTCCGTAGGTAGGTCAGACATGTAGGCGGCGAAGAGTAGCGTGGACAGAACACTGCCTTCCGGGACTCCAGCCGCTATGGATCTGACAGAGGATAGCTTACCCTCGACCCGCACACTGAAGGTGCGGTCCTTGAGGAAGCCGCTGAGTATTGTCAGATAGGGAGGGGGGAGTTGTGCTTCTTTGAGTTTGAACAACAACCCCTGGTGCCACGTGGTGGCGAAGGCCTTCTCCACGTCCAAGAGCACAGCGATGCCTTTGAGGTTGTCCTGGTATCCCAGGGCAGCGTTCTCCGACAAACGCATTAGCTGCAAGGTGGTGGAATGGCCCCGACGGAAACCGAATTGGTGATCCGGGAGGAGGAGCCTTTCCTCAAAGAGAGGAGTTAGGCGGGGGAGGAGCAATCCTTCAAAGATCTTTGAGACCATTGGGAGCAAGCTGATGGATCGGTAACTCTCCGGAAAACTGGATTCTTGCGCGGCTTCAATTTGCAAGCTACCCTTGCCTCTTTCCAACAAGTTGGGAAGTGGCACAGGGTGAGGCATGCGTTGTAAACCCGCGTCAAGTGGATCACAGCTTTACGAGGAAGGTGCTGGAGCCTGGTGGCTGTGACCCCATCATGCCCAGGGGATTTATTAGGTTTCAAGCTTTGGATTTGGGCAGTCACCTGTTTTGGGCTGACAATGGGGATGTAGATCTACGCATGTGGGGGTGGTGTTGCCTCGAAGAGGTATTCCACCGCATCCTCCACATATTCGGGGAACTCGTCGTCTTGTACACCTTCTACTAGCTATATAGGCTAGTACCCGGGACTTATGAGGCAACCCTCTACCCCATCCGGGCGGCCGAGGACTGGCCGGAGGTACCCGATCTCCCGCGGGTGTTGGGAACACACTGCTCCCTCAAGTCCAACCAATTCCAAACAACTCCTCGACGGGAGGGGCTCGGCAGTTCGGTCCGAGGTTCCTCTAGTAACGCCAGAGGCACCACGAGTGCTAAGGGTCCGCAGCGCTCGCACCACAGCAGCTGAAGGGACGCATCACTCCCCTACGGAAAGCTTAAATTACAGCCCAAACAGCTGAAATTCGAAAGCTGTTCTAGCATTTGTTTTCAATGCTTATTCTTGATCTTACGGGATATTTTCCTCGAAGTGCCATTATTTTCTTATTCATTGTGGATATTATTAGTTTATATTATTTTTCCAGTAAATACACTTTATATCTGGAACATTGAAGGCTTTCTTCACTCTCTTGTATTATTGCTACATCATCAGCACAGAGTATCACATTTAAGTGATTATTTATGTTTAATTGTATACCTTTATCTACTTATTTTTTCCTATTTATTTTCATTTTTATGGCACAAAGGTCCAGCTGGGTTAGCACACTGATACTATATTGACCTTTCAGTATTTATTAATGTCAAATTCGAATATATAAAATAATAAAATCTGCTATGAGCTAAACAACCTTATTTGCATTTTACAACCCCTGACATATATTGTGGAGTTTTCATTCTATGTGTTTGCCCATAAGCTTCCCTAATTCAATGGAAAATTTATTTTAATTGCATATGCCATAACATATTTATTTTAAAAACTGGTTGGTCGATGTATGCATTGCATAATGTTTCTAATTAGCCATACATTACTATTCACATAGATCGTTTGACTACACACGCTAGCTTATATTTGCACTGATTTGTGTGAACATGAACTAAATATCGGATATAGATGAAATATAACAACCCCCTCTTCTATTATTAACAATACAACATTACTTTGCCCAACCCTGTGGTATAGATGGTAGGTGTATGCCTCCACCTTCAAGAGGTTCGGAGTTCAAAACTCGGTCAGGGTGATTTAGTCCTATCCTGAAAGAGGAATTTCGAGTAACTCTAAGCTCTATGAACACTATACTTATTTGATCTTCATTTCGCTCAGTTCATTCAACGGATTTCAGTTTTGTAATCAGTGTGAAAATGTGATTCAGAAACTCCAATACGTTTAAAAAAGTGAAATCCATGTAGAATTGTATTTATTGAAATATTTTGTTTGCGATTCTGTTGGTACATCCCGTTTAATTTTTAAGAAACACGCCTTCCTAAGAGGAAGTAATTTAAAAAAGTGTGTGTATGTTGTGTGTGTGTGTGTGTGTGTGTGTGTGTGTGTGTGTGTGTGTGTGTGTGTGTGTGTGTGTGTGTGTGTGTGTGTGTGTGTGAAAGAGCACACACTGCAAGCAAAATCGATACGCACCCCTTGGCTGAATGCAGTCACGTGTTCTGACGTAGAGACTGAATTTCGAATGAGGGGCTAAAAGTTCATAATAATTCCAGGATTGGTGAAAGAAAGAAAAATTAAATCGTGAAGGAATGTCTGGCGAACATGACGTCATTATTACTGTGCAAATAAAGAATTCATTGCCATTCCTTTGGAAGCCGCTGTTAATGAAGACCTCGGTTTGAAGTCCTCACAGTCTGAGCACAACTGAGATATCTAATGTAGTAGCTGATATAAGCTTCGTATAGCTATTAGAGACGAATTTAGTATCTGATAACTATCAGAAAATAATAATAATCGATGTACAAATGCTCTTCAACAAAGTATCATCAAACATTTTTTGACAACGTACCTTTACTCATCCTCATAATTCTGATGTTCCTTCTCAAAATAGTCTCCCCTGAATGCAATGTACTTGTCCCAGCGTTTCTGCCAGTCTTCAAAGACATGCTGGAAACCATTTTAGAGAGATCCTTCAATGTCGCCTCCGCAGCCTTCACCACTGCTTCTGATGATGGATAATGCCACCCAGGAAGACGTTTCTTCAAGTTACGGAATAGAAAAAAGTCACATGGGGCTAAATCCGGACTATAGGGAGGGTGAGGGATGTACTTCACGTTGATTATTGCAAGATATTCATCAACAACATTGGAAATATGCAGCCGCGCATTATGTGGTGCAACGTCCAGCCTGCTTCACGGAAATGTGGTCTTTTGCACCTGATATGGACTTGCTATTTTTTTCAGGACATCCCTGTAGTATTGTCTAGTTACTGATGTGTGTGCAGGTACAACATGCTGATAAATCATTCCATGAATATCAAAGAAAGAGATGATCATAGCTTTCTCAGCAGAAGCAACCATTTTCCTTTTTTGGAGTGTTGGTGATGAAGGAGATTTTCACACTGAGCTTTGCTGTTTGCTCTCAGGATCAAAATGATGTAGACAAGTTTCATCAGCAGTGATTACTTTTAAAACTTCGGATCTTCCTCTAACATCAACTTTAACTGCATGTTACCTGCAATGCAGCGGTAGGCGATGCTGAACATGTCTGAACTTGCCTGGTTCTCACAGGGTACCAACAATGTACCAACAGTGAAAGTACTGCGCGTGGTTTTTTTTTCATATTAAGCTAACAGAATGTAATAAGATTTAATTTTTGTACAAAAAAATTATGACCGTACAAAAGTTACGATCATTCTTTATTGAACAGCCTTCGTATAGCACGCCAAAATCAAATATGACCATAGGACATTGTATCGAATTCGATCTAGGAAAGGCTAATGATAACAAGGCGGTTAAGCTTCTATGAATTTACACTGATAACAGTATAACCTGGAATAGTCATACTACAAGTTTTGAGTAGGAAACTTTCCAGAATAATATATCTCCTAAGAAGATTGAAACATAATGTATACAAGTCAGTTTTATGGAATGCACAGTTTTCTTAGTTATGGTGTAATTGTGTAGGGCAACAGTAGTGGAGCCAAGGAAGTACTTTTATTGCAAAAGAAAGCCATTCGTATAATAGCTAATATACCTTCAACATATACATGTAGAACTGTTTTAAAGAACTTTCCATAATGACCCTTACATCAATATAGGGGAGATTCGCCCAGTACCGCACAGTGCCCATAACCGCACGGTGTCAGTATCTCGTAGTTGCCGATAGATAGTGGAAGCTCATGTCGTGTATTTAAACAACTATCTTTGTTACCAACGGAAAGTTTTCCCTCCTCTTTGATCGTTGAATCAGAAGTTATTGTTCAGAGAAGTCGTGTAGTGAACTGGAGCTGTGCTGTTAATAACTTGCTGACATTGCTGCTGCCTTGTCCGATGAAGAACTAATTAAGTATTTGTACTCATATTATTTGGTATTAAGTAGACTACACAAACACAAAATACAGTGTCGGTTTAAAAGAATCGGGACGTGCTATGACGTTATATATAAGTACGTGTGAGTTGCTCAGTACCGTACGATAGCAATTTTCCCAGTACCGTACGCCAAGGTATACTGTCATCCTCTGAACTTGCACTGACATTAGATTAATTTTTGTTTATAGACATTCCTGTCAACATGGAGGTCAAAAAGAAAGGACAATGGTTATAAGAGGATATGAAACAAGCAATAAAGAATGTGATAGAAGGGTCAATGAGCCGGGGAGTAGCAATGTATGTTGCTGAAACATTATCATCGACTCTGTATAAGTTAATGTAGGAAAATGTACAAAAACAGAAGAACAAATCAATAGCAAATGGACGCAAAACTAACATTAATAAAACTATAAATAGAGAACCTAGCTCTAACTCTGTGCCAAAAGAAACTGGAAATAGTTAAGAGCCTTAGAAGGCTAAAAGAAAATTAAATGTTGGAACCAAAACCAGTGTTGATTGAAGTGTTCTAACAGAGTGTATCATTTGTTTAGAAATCACAGACGAGGCTTGGGTTCAGTGTGTATCGTGTAAGGGTTGGACACATATTGAATGTACAGGGCAAGAGAACATTGATTTTTATAGATGTGATTACTGTTTAAAAACTGTTTCATTAGTTTTAAGATATTTTTATTTTGTTGTGATTACCTATAGAGAACGTTTTTAAAAATATATTATCATGGTACGGTGTTCTGTTTCGATCTCAAAATACAATAATTATGATAAGAATAATTATCTTGTGATTTATCATGCAGTTCCTTTTCCTTTATTTAAAAATATGTATTTATTTACGTCTGTCAGGTACTGTGAAACACTTTTAGAGATGCGCAGTGATCACTAATATTTACTTTAATTAATAAAAGTCAACATGACTCTCGTTCATGAATGTTAATTACTATTATGGGCGCATTATAAGTTGGTGATTGACGGTTGAAGGAGTGGGGAAAGAGAGGGGATAGCAGCGTTGCCACTTAACCGTCCCTCTCCACGTGCTAGGCAATGAAGGTGACGGGTAGAGGGGAGGTGGAAGTTCGGTTGCAGTCAGTTGCAGTAATGCACACGCACATATTCCTAGAAATTTGCATACTGCAGTATTAATCGTAAGATTGCCGTAAGACTGTCTACACGTTTAAGTGAGCAGTTACCTAAGTAGAGCATACGAGTTTGTAACCGCGATGTACATGCCTGATTTTCTTCAGTAGCGTATTTCTCTTTCCCTACTCTATGGTATTCTTACTTACACCAACAGCAGCTGAGGTTCTGTCCAGTACTTTTGAAACGGGAATTATTGGACTCCCATTGTCTCTTTCATCCTCAAAATATTTTCTTACGGAACATACAATTTCCCTTGCTTGTCCTTTAATTGGGATTCCGTGCCCAAAAACATGTTTGTGGTCTTCGCAGATAGCTTCTTTCTGTCTGTTTCTGTAGCACAAGTGTTTGCGGTAGCCATGAGTAACGATTATTAGCTAAATATTAAAGTTGATCACAGAAACGTTTAAGTTGATCACTGAAACACACGAATTATATTGCGAAAATGTAAAGCTGTTTACACTCTGTGAAACATTCACTACCTGAAGCAGTACACTCTTAGTTTGGCAGTGATGACAGGGAAAAATACCCTAAGTAAGGGTTGGTCACTAAACTGTAAAGGTTGGTCATTGACCCAGAAAACGTCATAAGCTATTCCTTGAAACTAAATCCACACCTGTTCCCTTCCAACAACGCATACCGTATCATAATAAAGGGCAACGAACGACGACGGTATTGTGATACTACTGATTCATAAGCGAAGCAACAATAGGAGCAGTGTCTGTTTACTGTAAACCTCAACATGCCGATAGAATAGCGTCATGCATAAAGCACGTGATGTAGTGCGATAGAGTTGGCAACATAGGATAAGCGGCTCGGGTTGCTATGGCAACAGTGGATTTCTGGTCGCTAGGTTACGGCAATGACGTGTCAGTGACGTGTTTATCTCCTCTCCTTGTTTTCGCAGCTGAACAGCACGTGGAGGCAAAACGACAATCACCAACTTATAATGCACCCATTATAATGCTGTTTCTGTATGTTATTAGCTTCATTATAATTGTAACATACTACTTGTTCCCCATTGTATTTTCCTTAAACTTTGAAAAAATCTCAAGTGTGCATCTTGCCTATATTTGTCGTATTTTATAGGTCGATGAACCCTTCTATGAATTAACTTCACATAATGATGCACATAGCCACAATACAAGAGCAGACACTAACTTATTAATACCATCATGTAGACTAAGTAAATCATTGAATAATCATCCCAGTATTAGTTTGAAACTTTACAATATACTTCCAAATTCTGTGAAAAACAGTGTTAATTTTTAAAGAAGTCTTAACAAGTTCTTAGTTCACAACTGTTTTTATGACTGAAATGAATATTTTGACTTAAAATTGTTACAGGTTAGGTACTACAATGATGCACGTATAAAGTGTATGACAACGCCTATTACAAATTGTATTTGTTCAATGGCAAATCCCATCCCATCCCTTCCCAATAAAAGATGAAATCAGATCATCTGTGCAGGCATTTCTTTTTATTCAAATTAAGTAGAAACATAAATATGCGTTTGCTTTTTGTTCTTACCGTAATAAAGCAGTGGATTGAGAGAAGACTATACAACAAAGTATAATTACAAATCTCCTTCATCAGTGTTCAACATTAGGGGCGATCACTTTATTAAAGCATCAAAGTACGCCAGAATTAGAGTTAAGAGTACTTCGGCGTGAATTATACGGAGTAGCTAGGGTTTCCCTGACACATAGGGCCGTAATACTCAATCTCCGCGCAAATTACTACTTTCAATTGATGTAAACGAACGACCTCCTTTACGTTCTATATTTTCCTGCGTCTGGTGCTTTGCCAGAAGTGACGTTACAATATGATACTGCCATGTTGTCAGGGTACGGGCCAAAGCAACGATCGAGTCTCGTAACTCAAGGTAACTTCAGATGTGTTGTGTCTAAAGACTGGAACCCGGTTGCCTGTCTAAGCTCTAATTCTGGAAGGAGCTACCATTTCAAGACTTATCTACAAATAAATACGGTGCGAACACTTTCTACGAGGGCTGTTCAATAAAGAATGATCACAATTTTTCGCACTAACTGTTAGCTACATGTGAAACAGACACATCGTAGTAGTTTCATTGTTGGTACTCCTGGTTCCTGCCTGTGAGAACCAGGGAGTTCAGACATGTTCAGTATCGCCTACCGCTGCCCGCCTCGGTAGTGTAGAAGGTAGCATGTCTGCCTCACGTTCAAGAGGTCTCGAGTTCGAATCTCGGTCAGGGTGAGTTACCTGGATAAGGTTTTTTCGGTTTCTTTCCTTATCATGAAAGACGAATGTTGGGTAAGTGTAAGCTCTATGGACCCCGGACATATTTGAGCACCATTTCACCAATTCCATTGATCGTCCGATATGACTTAACGCTGGAGGACGTAAATTACAACCAAATAAAAAAAATCGCCTACCGCTGCAATGGAGGTAACACACGGGGAACAACATGCGGCTTTGAAATTCTGATTTTGTCTGTTCTTCCCTACAGCACAGCTCGAAGTTGCTTAAAACGTTTAAAGAGGTGAAACAATCAATTTCAAACGAAGGTGGAACTGGTACTCCACTTACTGCTCTTACGGAAGAAAACATCAACCTGTTGCTACCATTGTGACAGAGGATCGACGAATTACCTTACGATCATTTTCTGTATATTTCACTGGGTGCCACCCACACGTTGGTGACAGAAACATTACACATGAGACGTGTTTGTGCGCGATGTGTTCCAACACTGTTGATTCCCGAACAAAAGAACATACGCATGCAGGTCTGTATGCAGTTAAAGTTGATGTAATCACTGCTGATGAAACTTGGCTACATCATTTTGATCCTGAGAGCAAACAGCAAAGCTTAGTGTGGAAATCTCCTTCATCACCAACCCCCCAAAAAAGCAAAAGTGGTTGCTTCTGGTGGGAATATTATGGTCATCTCATTCTTTGATGTTCATGGAATGGTTTATCAGCATGTTGTACCTAAGCACACATCAGTAACTGGACGATACTACAGGGATGTCCTGAAAACATTGCAAGTCAATATCAGCAGCAAAAGCCCACATTTCCGTGAAGCAGGCTGGATGCTGTACCACGATAATGCGCGGTCGTATATTGCCAATGTTGTTGCTGAATATCTTGCAAAAATCAACGTGAAGTGCATACCTCACCCTCCCTATAGTCCGGATTTAGCCCCATGTGACTCTCCTCTATTCCCTAACTTGAAGAAACGCCTTCGTGGGAGACATTTTCCATCATCAGAAGCAGTGGTGATGGCTGCGGAGGCGATTTTGAATGATCTCTCAAAAAATGGTTTCCAGCATGTCTTTGAAGACGCTGGGACAAGTGTATCGCATTCAGGGGAGACTATTTTGAGAAGAACCATAAAAATTGTGAGGTAGAGTAAAGGTACGTTGTGAAAAAAAATTGTGATCACTCTTGATGGAACAGACCTCGTATATACACAATTTAAGGTAGTAAGTTAAACAAGGATGAAATGTAGAGTTGGCAAGGAGATTAAATAGTATAGAAATTTGATTATCTAGGTGTAAGGCAAAACAGTATTAGCTTAAGGGAAACTGTCAATGAAAGCTATAAGAGCATGTGTAGGCAAAATTACCAGGGATACAAATATAACGGCTGGAGAGAATATATGTGGTAGTAGTCAAAGCGAAATTGCTATATGGAGCTGAAATTTGGGGCATAGAAGAAGGATGGGATAATGTAAACAAGGTACATGGGATACGTCAAATATGAAGCTATTAACAGTGAAGCAAACAATATATCACAATTTGTAACTTAAACTACATTTATCTTATACGAAAAGGTGATGTATTTCCTATAAATTGACCGGGATCGCGATTTCATGTAAAACTTTTACACATCCTCAGCCGGAGGCAACAAAACTGTCGCCATCGTTACGAACGCTAGATGTTGATATGTTCTTGTTAGTACTACCAAAATATGAACATAAAACAAACTTAAAAACAGTATTTACTGCTGGTATTTCAAAATTCATTACGCGATATTCGTTTTTTAAAATAAATATATTTTCCCAAATCATTAAATCTATTGGACCATTAAATTGTTTCAATAATTTAACTTCTGGATTTATTTCATGGTTAAATGACTAAAAATGATCTGCTACGGCCTATTTATTGTTTATATTATCACGGCAACAGGCATAAAAGTTTTGGCACAAATAAGAAAACAGTTGGCGGATATAGTTTCATGGTAATAATGAGTCTTGCTAAGCAGTTAATGATAGCGCGGCTATTGTAAACAAACGCCGGCGGGCAGCGATAACGGAGTTAAAGTACTCGCCGGCATAGATTAAGTTACGCTTCTACAATGTGATAGAATGTTTGGAAATTTCTGGACTAATAGAGATTGTTCGGGTTCTGGCTGACTTTAGAACCATCTAGAGTTACGAATTAGGTATTTAACTACGTGACGGCACGCAAAGTGAGGTAGTTGTGAAATGAGCGACAGCTGGAAGTGTTATTGTAACGAGGGCTAATCTGCTGTCACTGTTGTTATTGCCATCGACCTTGGAAGACTGAGTATATGTGATGTTACGTGAGTAACAGTGTATTTCGACGAAAGTAAAGGAGAATTTTAATTTCTGCAACTCGACCTTTTAGTTCTACGAACACACAAAGTCCCAATACTTAATGTTACGGAAATGATCTTTCTTTCTGGTTTCTAAATTACGTTTTGTCCTACCAATGTAAACCTGATCACAGTCTAAACAATCAAATTGATAAATACCATTTTAATACTATATTTGTTTTGAGGAACCAAAGCTATACCAAACACTTTAAAAACATTTTGAAATTGTTTATTAAATCAAGGATGGTAAGAATTTTTTTAAATAAATTATAATCCTCTTTTACATTTTTGCACATAAATTACTGTTTTAATGGTTTGATTTATAGATTAATAAATATATCCCTGAATAGAGAGGAATTTAATAAAGAGTATAAACATATTTCTAATACTGCTTTAATTAATTGTTTTAATAAAGGCTATACAGAATAAGATTGAAAAATATAGATATAAAAGACTGTTAAGAATACTTCTACCTTTAAAAAATAAAAGACTATTATAATTTTAAAAACATTATTTACGTTCCTTTTGTTGTGATTTACGTCGTCCAACGTTAACTCATATCGGACGGTGAATGAATTGGGTGAAATGATGGTCAAATAAGTCCAGGGACCCTGGAGCTTAGAGCTACCCGACACTCGTCTCTAAGTATAAGGGAAAACCCCGGAAAGAACCTTATCCAGGTAACTCACCCTGACCGAGATTCGAACTCGGGACCTCTTGAACGTGAGGTGGACGCGCTACCATCTAAGCTACCGAGGCGGGCTTTACCTTCCTTGGTTTAATAAATAATTTCAAAAAGTTTTTAAAGAGTTTCGTATAACTTTGGTTCCTCAATACAAATATGGTATTAAAAATTTATTATATTTCCCTAAAAAAAGAAGAAATTCCTAATGATAAAAATCTAGTATTTATCAATTTGATTGTTTAGTTGTGTCCTACATTGGTAGGTCAAAACGTAATTTAGTAACCAGAACGAAAGAACATTTTCGTAACACTAAGTATAAAGAGACTGATAAATGGGCTGTAGCAGATCATTTTTGGTCATTTAACCATGAAATAAATCCGAAAGTTAAATTATTAAAACAATTAAATATTCCGATAGATTTAATGGTTTGGGGAAAATATTTACCTTAAAAAGTAAACATCGCTTAATGAATTTTGAAATAACGGTAGTCGATTGTGTGTTTAGGTTTGCAGATTTCGTTTACAGATTTCGTTAATATTGAAAAAACATAATAAAAGAGTAACTTCCTTAATAACAAATTTGTTTCCTCCTGTAGTTTTCTTTGACTGAAGATGCTAACAAGTTTTCGTGAAATCGATTTTAACTTCAACTGATTCAACTAGTAAGAAAATTCAACATAATTTTGCTTAAGACAAGTGAAGTTTTTAGTTGCAAATAGTTATATTTTATAATATTTTTATTTACTGTGCATTAACATCATTTATTGATGTAAGACACAATTATTTGAGATGCATTTGGTGCCTTGTTGGGAATGAGTTAATAAATTCTTAAATATGAAATAACTTAGCGCTTTCCTCGACAGATGGCACCAAAATATCAACAGGAATTTATTAGGTTTGTGGATTAGGCTGGCAAACTGTCGCCAGTCGCGTGGGTGGCAGCCTGTCGTCACGTTGTTCTATTTACGCGCACTCATAATCTTGCTCACACTACGGATTTATAATAACCTTCTTTATCTGTTATCTTAGGCGCCAGATATTTCGAGCCAAGTTTTCAGATTCATGAGCCAACAAAATGCATCCCGTTCATCAGCAAAGAGACGCAGCACCTCACGGCTTGTCTCCAGTCGCACAGTCTTTTGTTCGGGAGTCAACAGACGTGGCACCCAACGAGTACAAACTCGGGTCATATGGAGATGGTCGTGCATAATTGTAAACTCACTGCTATATTAAATTCTGAACACTTTAATGAGTTTACCTAATAGTATACGCCGATCCTATTGGACAATTACAGCAGCTGTGTTGATGTTGACTTCAATCACAACAGAAGTCGAAAGACAGGCCCACCCTGCTTAACACTGACAAATCCCTGTTTAAAGTCCCTGAACCACCTAAACATTGTTGCTCGAGGCAGTGCAACTTCACTGTACGCTTGCTTCAACTTTTCATAAGTTTCGGTAGCTGTATGATTTAAACGAAAACAGAATTTGATTGCGCTGTACTGCTCCTCTCGCGTCACCTCCAGTGTCTGGTATGCGAAATGGACGTAGGGTCTACAAAGAGAGCATTACTATCAACCTACCAATGCGAGAGTGTCGCCACCTACCGTGATTATGCATAAAAACCCACTCTTTTCATATATTTATGTTACAAATGAGAAACAATCACGTAAGCGACAGGAAAAATTCAGTCTGTCAGTTTTCAAAGATCAGCCCTCGTAGTTTTATAAGTTCCCCAGCTCAATTAATACCCCAACTTTCCTGAGTAAGGTACAAGGGCTGTTCAATAAAGAAAGAATATAATTTTTTGCGGTCTTACATTTTAGGACTAAGATTCAATCTTATTATATTCTGTTACCTTAATGTTAAACAAACACGCCGTAGTAGTTTCATTGTTGGTACTCCTGGTTCCCGCCTGTGAGAACCAGACAAGTTCAGACATGTTCAGTATCGCCTACCGCTGTAATGAGGGAAACATGCAATTAAAGTTGATGTTAGAGGAAGATCTGGAGCTCCTTTCAAACGTAATCACTGCTGATGGAACTTGGCTACATCATTTCGAACGTGAGAACAAGCAGCAGAGCTCAATGTGGAAATCTCCTTCATCACCAACCTCCAAAAAGCAAAACAGGTTGCTTCTGCTGGGAAAGTTATGGTCATCCCATTCTTTGATATTCATGGAATGGTTTATCAGCATGTTGTACCTGCACACACATCAGTAATTGGACAATACTATATGAATGTCCTGAAAACATTGCAAGTCCATATCAGGCGCAAAATACCACATTTCCGTGAAGCAGGCTGGATGCTGCACCACGATAATATGCGGTCGCATATTCCCCATGTTGTTGCTGAGTATCTTGCAATAACCAACGTGAAGTACATTCATCACCATCACTCTAGTCCGTATTTAGCTCCATGTGACTTATTTCTATTCCGTAACTTGAAGGAACGCCTTCGTGGTAGTCACTATCCATAATCAGTAGCAGTGGTGAAGGCTGCAGAGGCGATTTTGAAGGATCTGCCAAAAATGATCTCCAGCAAGACTGGCAGAAACGCTGGGACAAGTGCATCGCATTCAGGGAGACTACTGTGGGAAGAACCATGAAAATTATGAGGATGAGAAAAGGTACGTTGTCAAAAAAAAAGTTGAGATCATGCTTTATTGAACAGCCCTCGTAGTTGGACGGTAACAATAATTCACATAAATATAAATTAGAGTATTAAGTCTTAAATGTAATGCTAAGGAATTAAATATTCCAACCTGAGTGGGCAGAATTAAAGATAAAAAGAATATCTTATAATCTAGAAGTACATGAATCTGGTAGCATGCGCACCATTACTAGGGGATAAATAAGTTAAGTAGAGGTTACTCAACTGCCTGCCTTATGAAATATACATTAAGCTTCTTCCAGTAAAATAATTTACACGACAAAAAGATAACATGCTGGTAACATATCTCATTTAACGGAATACTCCGTTGCATGTTCTACTGCAGTTGATGCAGTTTGGTCGTTAGCTCGGTAATAAAGTCAGCTGCATTATCACTCTTCCCCTTTCCGCATTTGTAATACACTGAATCATCGCCGTGTCAGCTATCCAATGAATTATCTCCAAGATTTGCATGGTTCACAATCACAGAGGTAAGTCACGACTGCAGTCATCTCTAAATGGAAAAACAGAGAAAATGAACTCTCTGTTTCAGCAGCGGATTTTGATGAAAACTCATCATTTTTGTGAGTAGCCACAGACGATGCTTATTGGAAATGAAGTGTATTCTGGAACAAATAGGTTGTAATATATATATATATATATATATATATATATATATATATATATATATATATATATGTGTGTGTGTGTGTGTGTGTGTGTGTGTATGTGTGTGTGTGTATGTGTGTGCGTGTTTCTTATTGGTCATCAAAATGCTTTTTTCCACATTTTTATAATAAAGTTACCTTTTAGCATTTAGATGCATTTTCCGGCAGACCAGATTTGTTACCACTTATGCACAATAAATAATATTTAAAAAGGTATTTAAGGTTTTCATTTGACACACATTGTCGATGTCATCTGAGAGAGGGCACGATCAATGTACGACAAAACCCAAGCCCATGGCAACCCTTTTGGTGAACTCCCTGGGCAGATATGACCACAGGGAGCAAAGACTCTTGCCATCATACAGACTCCCCAGAGAAGTCTTGGGGCCCCTTGGTTAACCCAAGGTAAAGCCCATTTACTCCAAAATTGATATTTCGCCTGATGGCTCAAGCGTTAGGCCACCCGTAATCAAAACTGGGCAAAAACTTTAAACCGATTCCCCCCCAATGGTGAAACGGTACTCTCTTCCTCGAGTAGATTAATTGAATGTTAAAGGAATATATATATATATATATATATACGTGTACTGAAACAAATAATTTGTGTGAAATGTCAAGTTTGTTACGGACTGTGAACGGTGGGAATTTCCCTCCCCTAGGACAGCTGACCGCAACCATAAGGCCTGCACCCCGCGTTTAGTTTCAAATATAGTTTGACAGGAAGGGGACTTCTTAGGTGGTCTTTGTGTATGAGATTCTCGTAACTGGGACTCCATATGTGTTCTACCGACCAACTAATTAAAAATAATCAGCTGAAGGGGGAAGCGAAGTATCATATAACCCTCTGGGAAAAAAGACATACCTAAAGTTCAGTCGGTGGCTGAGGGTCGACCGAGTTCGTCGTGCTGACGCACGCGGAAAGAAACCGCGTTTATTAAATCAGTCGGTGGCTGAGAGCTGAGCTGAGCCGTCGTGCGACAACACGAAGACTGAAATCGCGTTCATTAAATCAGTCGGTGGCTGAGGGTCGACCGAGATCGTCGTGCTAACGGCACGAAGGCAGATATCGCGTTCTTTAAGGAACGGACGAGTAAGTTAAGGAAATCGCGTTCGATTAAAGGTAGTTAGTAGCGGGCTGCTAATCCGACGAGTCGTGTTATATACACGGGAGTGCAACTACGCCCCCGCGAAGCCTGGAGTTCGCCTAATTAACATGTATTTCGAGAGTAATTGAAATACAACCGATCGTCATAAGAGAATGAACCTGTGTTTCTTTCCAAGTACCCTAATTGATCTACCCAGAACGCCCTGTATCAAGAGAGCCTTGCCACTGGTCCTAAATATTAGGACAAGTCCGAGAGCAGCCGAGGACATCGATATTCTACAAATTCTATTAGCGATGCTGACAACCCTAGGAGTCAAGCTCCTGCCAAATAACTGAGCAGAACTGCGCGGCAATACTCACCCGACACCGCGACCTGCCCCAATGGGGACACGCAATAAGACCGCTAAGCTGCTGCCTTCTGAGATTACTCAAGGGCATCCAAAAAAAACTTTAAATAAATCTACAACCATCCCCCAGCAGAAAAAAAAAAAAAAAAAAAAAAAAAAAAAAAAAAAAATCCTGAGTCACTTCGTAGGTTAAGCCACAAAGCGCCTGTTCCAATGAAATTTCAGAGTTTTTTTTTCTTTCGATTTTACCGAATAAAAGGTCTCTTCAATATCAATAATTACTATATACGTTGCTAAAGCATATTATCTCCATGTCTAACTATTAAAAATAAATATATTGTGCATACACACTATTATGAACCTATTCTGTTCTCTCAACATAACTGGAGTAATAAATATACCTAAGTGATTCCTTACCGACCAGGGAGAACGACGAGCAGGCAGTCAAGGAAGCGCCGATTGTAATTCTCACAGGTTACTGGCTGTCATTTCTCCCGTTTATTGTTGTATGGGATTATAACAATGCATTTGGTGGTGGTCCCAGCAGACACCTGAAAGCAGAAAGAAGAGATTATGATATCAAAAATTTTAAAACTCTTTTAAAAACAATGACCTAAAATGCCCCTATTTAAGCTTTAGGTGTAGGTTTTTGGATGCTAGGCTGTAGTAATTTAACGGAAGATGAACTAAATGAACTGCAGGATGAATTACGAAGTTTTCGGTGCACTTCCTAGAATAGCTTCATGTCGTTTTATTCGTCTAAGAACGCTGTAACAGGAATTTGGGTCTATTCGTTGTTAATTTTGATTTCTTAATTGGATCCTCCTGTACAAGGCATCCACGCCAACATCGGCTCCAAAATTACGTTCATATGTTCACTTTCATGATTATTTAGAAGTATCAATCGAATTCCACGAGAAAATTTGTGTGATATATACCTTAATTAGTTTGTTGTATTTAACTCTGGTGTGAGTTTTTGCGGCTATCTATTTCCTCTGGTCACCAATTGTATCATCTTATTCTAAATAAGAGTCATGAGACCTCTGTGTTTCAAGGCGTGGTTCGGAATAAAGAAGTCAAATTCTGTAATTGGTTATATTTATATAGATTCAAATTATAACCTAAAATGTTCCTGATCTAGTACCAGTATTCATCACACTCCACCATTACAATAAAAATCTGTCTCTCTTTAAAACAAGATTATTGATTTATCCTCACTATTCATGACTGAAGAACATATCTTCCTCCTAAAGATTATTGACTTATCGTAATGTAACAAGACTGAAGAACATATCACTCTCCTAAAGATTATTGACTTATCGTCACTATCGCTACTTTTCTCTCAATTTTGTGATTGGCCGATCTAATGGCACGTCACCACATTACGTCATATTACGTCATAGCATTACTACTTCGGCCAATCACACAACTACATATATTTTATAAATTCATAATTCCTTCATAATTCCTCCGAACATAACCCAAAAATACTGTTACAGCGCATAACCTTATCCCCTGAAAACAAAGAACTATTCCCGATTTTTTCACTTAAATTTGAAATGTTACACACGAAAGTCTAAGAAACAGGTGTCGAATTTCGAAAGTGGCGTTAAAACGATAAAACGCTAAATTTATTTAGCTTTATGTTGGAAGATTTATGCTCATAATAATTGGATTTATAGTGAAATACAGAGGGCCCCTCATTTTGGAGCAGGGTATACCTTCAACGATGCCTCTGTACTGTGTGTTTATAATCTTGTTTCCAGTACTTCTTTAGAAAGACTCTAAATTCAAACTATATCTCCAATTTGTGATTGTTCATTAATAAATGAAGACTCATACATGTTCGCAAGTACTAGCCAATGTATCTAGCCAAACCAAATACACATAATACATTTTACAAACCACGAAAATATAAAAAAGAACAGTACCTTCGAGCCAAACTAATAAAGAACGAGTCCGCACGTTTGCGATCTTATTTTTAAATACTGCACACTTCATGAAACTTATGATCGAAAAGTTAAATGTACTTGTGTTGTTACTTATGCGGAACAGATGAGCAGCTCGAACTTTGTAATTTCCTGTTGAGTAAGAACTCCAACTATATGAAAGACATTTGAATCGCGCCATTTCTCGAGTACAAAGGGATGTCGAACACAAAACAATGTAGGAGCAAGTATTTGCAGGAAACGTGTCGCTGTCAGAACATGGTGGCTGATCATGGCAGATCCCTTATGCAACAGAAACATGAATAGTGTTAATGAAACCAACGTCGTGGTGATAGGTAATATCGCAGTGTATTTTATGGTCCTTTCGATGACTGTGCAAGGTATTTACGTAGAAACTCATAGCCGGTTACATAAATGAGAGGGAAGATAAAGGGAAATAAGGAAAAGCCACAAAATGCATTTCTTAGGCCTTACTCATTCCATCTTTCACTTTTTCCAGAAGGCCATATTTTTTTCAACGCTCGTGCTTCACTGTTGGTTACTATCGTAAACAGTGGTTTGCGTATTTTTTTGATAATTCTTCCGAATACATTTCTCACCTCACTAAACCCAAACAGTAAGACCGAAGGGTTCTTTTAAAGATGGAGGTTTGCAGATAGGAATATTAAGCATAAAAAGAACTAGTCGTATGTATTGTATAACCTAACAGCATGGTTCAAGGTGTTTCTTCTGTGTCCCGCATTCGGGAGTTCAGAGCCAACCTAACTGACACTTGGGTTCTTTTTCTGGGAGGGGCACTGCATTTACTTGTACTTGAAATTCGCGGAATGCTAGCAAGCAGGAAAATCGCGGAAACACTTCATTCCTAACAAGATACGAACTTGGGATCACTTGAGTGAGGGGCAGATACACAAAATCCACACAACGGAGGCGAAATGTAGCCTTTGGTATCAGCCTTACTGTACAAAAACTAATTTATGAAATATTAGAGCGTAAGTTTAACACCTGTACACTAATAGGCCTTTGGCTGCTGAAAGTAAGGCGAGGAGACACTGTGCTAGGAAAGCACTTACGTATATTTTTGAACGAGCAGAGATGGACCTATATACGGAAGAAAACCTTGCGTTCTCTGGAGCCATAAATTTATCACTTGGAACAAATGCAGATCTAATAACCATGTAAGCAAATAGAACCCTTCATGTTGTTTCACAGTACAAGCCAATGAAACAAAAATGTTTCTTACCCGTTAGCCATTTCCGTCTTAAATAAATAAATAAAAAATAAAAAATAAAAGGAATAAAAAAATTAAAGAAAAGAGAATTATGTGGTTATTCTGAGAATTTCTAGACATGCATTGTTTGCTATTATTCTTAAAAAAATGCTGATGACGTTAGATATGCATTTATTACCTATCAACTGAATTGCTTCAGAATACAGAAATTGGGCTAAAGACAAAAAAAAAAAAAAAAAGCCAAGACATACACTTCCGATTTAGTAAGGGGAAAACCAATTATGCTTATGGAATTGAAACTCTACACAGCCACATTTCCCACTGTATAATAACGAAAACCAATATAAAATACGTCCAAATGCCATCCACATTACAAAATATTCAACTGTAATATGCAGTCCAGCTATAACGCCTTTCATTTGTAACACGTGGTCATCCGCAATAATTGATTTTATTCCTCTTGTTTTCGTTTGTTATATGGACGCAAATATATGCAATTATAAAACAAATGGTGTTATCTGTTGTTCACAGCAGCATGCATAACAGGGTACCAGACCTCTAATTAAAAATAAACTGTTCACAAGTGTAAAGGAAAGGAAAATTAACACTAAAATATAATGAAATTAGCCACATTGAGTTTTATCTAATGATAGTTTAAAACCTCACTCAATGATCGTCTTTTTTCATCCACAGTATAACGTTTGTATTCTTTAGTTTCAGTATGTACCGCAGGAATTAACGAAAATAGATTGTTTTATTAGTTGCAATAAACGATTAATTAACTAAGAAGTTTCTGGAAGAATAAATTTATGTACATTCAGTAATCTACGTAACTAAATGTAATGAAACTGCATAAATGTTGCAACGATACTGTAAGAATTACCGAAGTAATTAATAGTGCAGGGGACAGAAAGTTACATTAAACTTTGAGGATAAAACTTTTCGTCTTTGTAAACTTTACTTTAACTAAAAATTGCTTAAGGATATTTAAAAATACAGGTACTATGTAATTAATACCTTTATATAATCACTTGTTTCATAAAAAAGATTTAAAAATTCGAATTGTAAATTTTGGAACTTTTTTAGCATCTTGAACTCCATATGCCTATGGCAGTATTTTAAAACTTATATTAATTGAAAACTTAATATGATTATTAGAGAATATTATAATAGCTGATTCTTTTACGAACATGGAACATATATCAGTAGAGTTGGGTTTATACATATCAGAAATTAAATCTTGTACACTTACTAAGAATTTTACAACCGATGTAGTACTATATATATATATATATATATATATATATATATATATATATATATATAGTATTAATGACAGGTTAAACCAATATATACGAGGGCTGTTCAATAAAGAATGATCACTCTTTTTTTGAAAACGTACCTTTACCCATCCTCAAAACTTTGATGGTCCTTCTCAAAATAGTCTCCCCTGAATGTCATGCACTTCTCCCAGCGTTTCTGACAGTCTTCAAAGACATGCTGGAAAACATTTTATGAGACGTCCTTCAAAATCGCCTTAACATCCTTCAACACTGCTTATGATGATGGATAATAACTCCCTTGAAGGCGTTAGTTCAAGTTAGGGAATAGAAAAAAGTCACATGGGGCTAAATATGGACTATGGGGAGTGTGAGGTATGCAGTTCACGTTGATTTTTGCAAGATATTCAGCAACAACATTGGCAATATGCAGCCGAGCATTATTGTGGTGCAGCATCCGGCTTGCTTCACGGAAATGTGGTCTTTTGCGCCTGATATGGTCTTGTAATGTTTTCAGGACATCCCTGTAGTATTGTCCAGTTACTGATATGTGTGCAGGAACAACATGCTGATAAACCATTCCATGAATATCAAAGAATGAGATGACCATAACTTTCCCAGCAGAAGCAACCACTTTTGCTTTTGGGGGTTGGTGATGAAGGAGATTTACACACTGAGCTTTGCTGTTTGCTCTCATGATCAAAATGATTTAGCCAAGTTTCATCAGCAGTGATTACCTTTCAATGAAACTCCGGATCTTCCTCTAACATCAACTTTAACCACATGCTACCTCCATTACAGTGGTAGGCGATGCTAAATGTGTCTGAACTTGCCTGTTTCTCACAGGCGGGAACCACGAGTACCAACAATGCAACTATTACGGCGTGTTTGTTTCACATTAAGCTAACAGAATATAATAAGATTGAATATTTGTGCAAAAAATGATGACCGTAAGAAAGATTATCATTCTTTATTGAACAGCCGTCGTATCTTCGCCACTGTTACTTATTTCGGTTCGAATGAATTCCTTAAGAACATCAATTGTCCGTGGTCTATTCTTGTACACTCTGTTTGTAGATACCCCCACAAGAAAAAAATCCGTTGAGGTCAGGTCAGGGAATCTGGGGGTGCACAGAACTTTTGAGATTATTCGATTATCAAAGAGAATGGTTACAAGTTCTATGGTTAAAAGTTCTATGGTATCATTAGATATATGGCAAGTTGCTCCAACTTACTTTAAATAACCTTCTCTCAATTCGATATCATCTGCGTTAAAGTCAGAGAAATGGTGAGACGAGATGTAAATAGTGTAATGTAATCTCCCAATTGTGTATTATATTCTTCCAAAGTTGCACGTGTGTCCTATTTTTGATTCAGAAGCTATGGTCTATTGTAATGGTTCAGGTTTATATGGATCACACTATACTATGCTTTAAGTAGCACTAATTTAAAAGTTATATTGATCGAAAAAATTATTTTATAGCTAAGGAAGAAACACAAATTAGAAATTTTATTTCAAGGAAACGTTCAGAAATGCACTTATAGAACATTATTTTGGATAAAATCAGTTACATAAAATAAAGGATTAACGTATAAATTATATTCATCAAATTTTGTGACAGAATTTGTTCCTAAATATGTTGGTTGGTTGGTATGTAATGATAAGCACGTGACAATAAAGTCATTCACTCAATTGCACTCCAGTGTTTCGATGTTATGGAGGTACATAGAATAAAGGTTGGGCAGCAGAGTAGGTGGTTTCCTTGCTCAGCTTCTTTAAGTGTACAGAGAGTACACAGAGGAGATCTCACTATAAAAATCCCGAAAAAATGTTTACTGAGACAGTCTTGGCCTGTTAAAAGTCTAAAACTTTCTACAGAGGATTTTCTTATTATTGTTTTGCTTCAAGTCGAGCGGTTACACAAATATTCCGATAGTTTTCCACTTGTTAGTAATATATTTTCTTCTGTATTGCTTTTAATTATATTTTGATATAATTATTCCTTTAATAGAGGATAACTTAGTGGTTAAAATTTGTTTGACTTAATTTTACAGCCGTTTATGGTTAAAAATTCAGCTGTTTCATTACTATGGATTCCTTAATGTACTGTTATTTATTGAAGTATTGTATTTTTATTTTAATTAATTAAGTGTTTTACGAAAGGGTAGAGCTAGATTCAAAATTCAATGCCATAGCCGGGATCTGAACTACGGATCTTCTGGTCTCCATCCAGACGCTCTAACCATTGAGCTACTATGGCCAAAGTGCCAACATGACATTAAATTCTCCAACTGACTCTTGTTATTCCCGGTAAACCACTAGGAGTTCTCATAAACACAAGAGACAACTACCTTAATGGCGACTTACTATGCAGTAAGTACTTTAAGACCCGGACTTTATAGTAAACCACTAGGAGTTCTCATAAACATATGAGACAACTACCTTAATGGCGACTTACTATGCTGTAAGTACTTTAAGACCCGGGCTTTATAGTAAACCACTAGGAGTTCTCATAAACACAAGAGACAACTACCTTAATGGTGACTTACTATGCTGTAAGTACTTTAAGACCCGGGCTTTATAGTAAACCACTAGGAGTTCTCATAAACACATGAGACAACTACCTTAATGACGACTTACTATGCTGTAAGTACTTTAAGACCCGGGCTTTATAGTAAACCACTAGGAGTTCTCATAAACACATGAGACAACTACCTTAATGGTGACTTACTATGCTGTAAGTACTTTAAGACCCGGGCTTTATAGTAAACCACTAGGAGTTCTCATAAACACAAGAGACAACTACCTTAATGGTGACTTACTATGCTGTAAGTACTTTAAGACCCGGGCTATATAGTAAACCACTAGGAGTTCTCACAAACACATAAGACAACTACCTTAATGGCGACTTACTATGCTGTAAGTACTTTAAGACCCGGGCTTTATAGTAAACCACTAGGAGTTCTCATAAACACATGAGACAACTACCTTAATGACGACTTACTATGCAGTAAGTACTTTAAGACCCGGGCTTTATAGTAAACCACTAGGAGTTCTCATAAACACATGAGGCAATACCTTAATGACGACTTACTATGCCGTAAGTACTTTAAGGCCCGGGCTTTATAGTAAACCACTAGGAGTTCTCATAAAGACATGAGACAACTACCTTAATGACGACTTACTATGCTGTAAGTACTTTAAGACCCGGACTTTATAGTAAACCACTAGGAGTTCTCATAAACATATGAGACAACTACCTTAATGGCGACTTACTATGCTGTAAGTACTTTAAGACCCGGGCTTTATAGTAAACCACTAGGAGTTCTCATAAACACAAGAGACAACTACCTTAATGGTGACTTACTATGCTGTAAGTACTTTAAGACCCGGGCTTTATAGTAAACCACTAGGAGTTCTCATAAACACATGAGACAACTACCTTAATGACGACTTACTATGCTGTAAGTACTTTAAGACCCGGGCTTTATAGTAAACCACTAGGAGTTCTCATAAACACATGAGACAACTACCTTAATGGTGACTTACTATGCTGTAAGTACTTTAAGACCCGGGCTTTATAGTAAACCACTAGGAGTTCTCATAAACACAAGAGACAACTACCTTAATGGTGACTTACTATGCTGTAAGTACTTTAAGACCCGGGCTATATAGTAAACCACTAGGAGTTCTCACAAACACATGAGACAACTACCTTAATGGCGACTTACTATGCTGTAAGTACTTTAAGACCCGGGCTTTATAGTAAACCACTAGGAGTTCTCATAAACACATGAGACAACTACCTTAATGACGACTTACTATGCAGTAAGTACTTTAAGACCCGGGCTTTATAGTAAACCACTAGGAGTTCTCATAAACACATGAGGCAATACCTTAATGACGACTTACTATGCCGTAAGTACTTTAAGGCCCGGGCTTTATAGTAAACCACTAGGAGTTCTCATAAACACATGAGACAACTACCTTAATGACGACTTACAATGCTGTAAGTACTTTAAGGTCCGGGCTTTATAGTTAACCACTAGGAGTTCTCATAAACACATGAGACAACTACCTTAATGACGACTTACTATGCTGTAAGTACTTTAAGGCCCGGGCTTTATAGTAAACCACTAGGACTTCTCATAAAAACATGAGACAACTACCTTAATGACGACTTACTATGCTGTAAGTACTTTAAGGCCCGGACTTTATAGTTCGGACCACTATTAGGTACAATTAAACGAAATTAATGTCATATCGGCACGCTGGCCATAGGAGCTCAATGGTTAGAACAGCTGGACGGAGAGCAGGAGATTCGTGGTTCAAATCTGGGCAATGACATTGAATTTTTCAGTCTGGCTTTATCCTTTCATAGTCCGTCCTACAGATGGCTATTGTGAAAGAACAATTAATTTCTATTAAGTGTTTTATGATTTTATGACATTCTGTGTCAGTGTTATACCAGATGACATGGATATTATATCTGCTTTAGGATCAGGTAATATTACAACATTTTCAACTTTATTTATATGATACAGAACATTTTGCAAGCTATGAAGTATTGTGGAAATGTTTCCATCAAATTTTGCAGAATTTAAACTTAGTCTTTTGTAGAAAGAGAAGAGTTGTTATTGTTATAATTTTACGTCTTCCAACGTTAAGTCATATCGGACGATGAATGGAATGGGTGAAATGATGCTCAAATGAGCCCAGGGTCCATGGAGCTTAGAGCTACCCGACATTCGTCTTTTAGCATAAAGGAAAACCCCAAAAAATCTTATCCAGGTAACTCACCCTGACCGAGATTCGCACTCGGGGCCTATTGAACGTGAGGCAGACATGCTACCACCACGCAACCGAAACGGGCAGAAAGAGAAGTGTGGGTATATTCTACCAGCCCCAGTACCAACATTAACCTTGTAACCTGGAACCGTGATGCAAACTCACATGTGGCAATTCATATGTTATATTTATTATTTCTAGTTTCATTTGTTTTAGGACACATGAAGAGGCATCAGATTTTATAAATTATTCAGCAAATTGTAGATAGTGTTCAATATCAAATAGTTCTGAAGGGTTGGTTCTTGAAAATCAAGGCGTGTAAAACATTCAGTCATAAGCGACTACTTTGGGCTTTGTAAATCTGAAAGGCAGTGTATAAATCTCGTTTTAAACAATCTGATATCAAAAGTTAGAAGACTTCAAGTTTATGGACATAAAAATACAGTAGCAGTGGCTTTTGCTGGTTAAATCTACACCGCCACAGTTACGTCATTAACATCCCGCCCTTGCGAGGTGGACATTAGAGATAAGCAAGGAACAGTGCACAGAGTCCTTCGTGTGTCTGTTCCACTTGGATTAGCGGTGACTCGTATGAGATAAGCTCATGCCATTTGCAGCCCAGCCAAGCCTTTCCCAACCTTACAGAACAGGCATGCGCCATTACCGCTGATTTATGTTCTTTAACCTGGACTTCTGGGTTCTTTTCTACTGAAACCATTCCATAATTAAAACGAAATCAAGTAGCAGTTTATGACACTTAAAAGAATCATTTTATACTGATAACGTCCACACACTGTGTGTGTGTTTCTACATGTATCGTTTTATAATTTATTAAATACATATCTGCGAATAAGAGGTTTTGTCTGTGGCCTACATTCAGAGGAATGGGTTCGATACCCGTGATCTATCTAAGCCATGGGCTATTCAGGGATTGCTTTCCAGGGACGCTGGGTAGATTAACTACACCCCGCGAATTTCCTGTCACTCCATTTCATCTATTTTATAATTTAATATCATCTCTAATATGGCGGTCTCTTTCAGGGTAGAAGTGTCGGCGGGAGTCTCGAGGGGCATGGCAGGATGCTGTGCTCTGAGGAGAACTACTTCCTCCTCTTGTAGGACGGTTGTCGATCTCCGTTCCGCTGCTGGAACCACTTCGGGACCGCTAGCCAGGGACTTTTGGGTCTCGGATCGCCTGCCAGGTACCATTAGAACTCGGCTGCTGGGCCCGTTGCCGTCCCGCAGTGGTGGAGCGAGTTCGTTGCCCTGGTCTGTCGGGAGAAGTATATCTAACTAAACTGTAGGGACCCTGTCCTCTGCTCACCCCGTAGGGGAGGGGATCCGTCCCCTTCAGCTGTCGTGGTGCGGGCGCTGCGGACCGATCTTGGGATGACGGAGTACCGGAAAGCAGTGACGTCCACAAGTACTATCCGCCGTTTATTTTTAGAATTTTTATCTGGCTATAAAGATTTTATCCTAATTTTTACAGATGGATCCAAAAGCTCTACCGGTTTTGGATGTGCCTATGTCCATGGGGCCGAACCCTATAAATTCGGTCTCCGTGGTAGCCCCTTTATCTACAATGCCGAGCTTTATGCCGTATACCGTGCCATTGTGCATGTTCGCCGCAGAAAGTTGCGTGATTGCCTTGTCCTCAGTGATTCCCTCAGCGCTCTTCAGAGCCTTCGTGAGCTGTAAAATTTCCATGCGCTTGTACAGCGTATCCAGGACGCCCTCCATGTTCTACACGCCACTGGCGTCAGCGTGGTGTGTGCGTGGGTTCCTGGACACGAAGGCTTGCGTGGGAATGAACTGGCGGACTCGGCAGCTAAGGCGACGACCCCTGAGCCCATGGTAAAGATCCCCTATGTAACCTCGGAAGACTTTAGGTGCGTCATACGGAGAGCAGTACTGTCCAGTTGGCGGGACGATTGGTCTGCTCTTTGTAGGAACAAACATAGACCGACAAAGGCGCTTCCGATTCCCTGGGCGACTTCCTCCCGTGCCTCCCGCCGAGAGGAAGTTGTTCTTGCTCGGTTACGCATTGGCCACTGCTTTTTTAACCACTGTTTTCTTTTACAAAGGAGCCCTGCGCCAGTCTGCCCGCTATGCGGGGATGCGCTGTCCGTCCGCCATGATATTTTAAGGTGTCCTAACCTGGAGCGTCTTTGCTGGTCTCTTCAGCTGCTAGCCAGCTTGAAAGACGTACTGGCGGACGACCTGCAAGCGGTGGCCAAGGTTTTTAGATTTTTATCGAAAGTTGATTTTAGCATATAGCCAGATATCTGTTTTTACGTTTTTACCCTTTAACCTTCTAGCCTTTTTATACCTTGAACTACGTCATACACATATATTTTAGTCATGATTTTATTGCTAACAGGCTTTAGCCAAGTTTTGGTTTGTTTTAAGAAGGCATTGTTTTTTAGGGGCGCTGATGACTGCGATGTCGAGCACCCAATATCACAGTCATCATCATCATCATCATCATCATCATCATCATCATCATCATCATCATCATCATCATCATCATCATCATCATCATCATCATCATCATCATCATCATCATCATCATCATCGCTGCAGACGCCTAACACTGGTGGTATCCCTGACGTTACTAGAGGAACCTCAGACACAACATTCGGACCCCTCCATGAATGGCAGTTGTTCGGATTGGCTTGGACTCGAGAGGGCCCTGGGAAATCAGGTACGTCTCCACACGGGTGTGAGGGAAATCATATATTCCCGCATACTAACCAGCAGAGCTAGTAGAAGGTGTGCTAGATCACCAGGTTGCCCTACTGAGGTTGTTCGGTAGCCTTCCCATTTTGGGGTTGGCGCGCGTAAGTGGCGGATCCACTTCCACCCGTCTTGGATTTTCGCATCAGATGGGGGGGGGGCCCCTTGTTGTTCTCTAGGTCTTGCCCTATTGGAAAGCCCCACAGAGGCGTCGGGCGCCCCTCGGAGACAGCTCGGTATCTCCCTGGTACAAGAGGGAGGTCAGCTACGACTGCCTGTGTAGACCCTATTTGCATGTCCTCTGTACTGTCATGTCTCCTTGGGTCGACCGCCCTCTGTCTAATTCGCCTCATCCTTCCTCCCGGGGGTGTCCCCACTTGGGAACTTGGAACATTGGGCCCAGCATGGACGCCTACCTACCGAATCCCCTCCGTAAAGAAATCCCAACACTAATCCCTCCACCGGTAGGGCGCTCTCGAGGCTCGCCTGGTGGGCCGCTTCAGGACCACGATGTGTGAGATACGGGTTGTACTGCTTTGCCGGAGTCTTCCAAAATGGTAGAGCTGTAGGGACCGTATCCTCGGCAATTTCGTGACTCTTGGATCGGAAGCGCTCCGTGTCCTTTCACCTCATGCTTCCTTCCACTTAGGGGAGGACACTACAATAGATCAAGGCTGGTCGCTGTGCCGAATAGCCTCCGTAAGAATTTATCATGTTCTTTTTTTTTTAATTTACGTCATCCAACGTTAAGTCATATCGGACGATGAATGAAATGATGTTCAAATGAGTACAGGGTACATAGAGCTCAGAGTTACCAGACATTCGTCTTTCAGGATAAGAGAAAACCTCCAACGTTAAGTCATATCGGATGATGAATGAAATGATGTTCAAATGAGTACAGGGTACATAGAGCATAGTGTTACCAGACATTCATCTTTTAGGATAAGGGAAAACCTTCAACGTTAAGACATATCGGACGATGAATGAAATGATGTTCAAATGAGTACAGGGTACATAGAGCTTAGAGTTACCAGACATTCATCTTTCAGGATAAGGAAAAACCTCCAACGTTAAGTCATATCGGACAATGAATGAAATGATGCTCAAATGAGTACAGGGTACACAGAGCTTAGAGTTACCAGACATTCATCTTTCAGGATAAGGAAAAACCTCCAACGTTAAGTCTTATCGGACGATGAATGAAATGATGCTCAAATGAGTACAGGGTACATAGAGCTTAGAGTTACCAGACATTCATCTTTCAGGATAAGGAAAAACCTCCAACGTTAAGTCATATCGGACAATGAATGAAATGATGCTCAAATGAGTACAGGGTACACAGAGCTTAGAGTTACCAGACATTCATCGTTCAGGATAAGAGAAAAACTCCAACGTTAAGTCATATCGGACGATGAATGAAATGATGCTCAAATGAGTACAGGGTACATAGAGCTTAGAGTTACCAGACATTCATCGTTCAGGATAAGGAAAAACCTCCAACGTTAAGTCATATAGGACAATGAATGAAATGATGCTCAAATGAGTACAGGGTACACAGAGCTTAGAGTTACCAGACATTCATCTTTCAGGATAAGGGAAAACCTCCAACGTTAAGTCTTATCGGACGATGAATGAAATGATGTTCAAATGAGTACAGGGTACACAGAGCTTAGAGTTACCAGACATTCATTTTTCAGGATAAGGGAAAACCTCCAACGTTAAGTCATATCGGACAATGAATGAAATGATGTACAAATGAGTACAGAGTACATAGGGCTTAGAGTTACCAGACATTCATCTTTCAGGATAAGGGAAAACCTTCAACGTTAAGTCATATCGGACAATGAATGAAATGATGTTCAAATGAGTACAGGGTGCACAGAGTTTAGAGTTACCAGACATTCATCTTTCAGGATAAAGGAAAACCTCCAACGTTAAGTCTTATCGGACGATGAATGAAATGATGTTCAAATGAGTACAGGGTGCACAGAGCTTAGAGTTACCAGACATTCATCTTTCAGGATAAAAGAAAACCTCCAACGTTAAGTCTTATCGGACGATGAATGAAATGATGTTCAAATGAGTACAGGGTACACAGAGCTTAGAGTTACCAGACATTCATCTTTCAGGATAAGGGAAAACCTCCAACGTTAAGTCTTATCGGACGATGATTGAAATGATTTCAAATGAGTACAGGGTACATAGAGCTTAGAGTTACCAGACTTTCATCTTTCAGGATAAGAGAAAACCTCCAACGTTAAGTCATATTGCACGATGAACGAAATGATGCTTAAATGAGTACAGGGTACATAGAGCTTTGACTTATCAGACATTTACCTTTCAGGATAAGCGAAAACCTTCAACGTTAAATCATATCGGACTATGAATGAAATGATTTCAGATGAGTACAGGGTACACAGAGCTTAGAGTTACCAGACATTCATCTTTCAGGATAAGGGAAAACCTCCAAAGTTAAGTCATATCGGACGATGAATGAAATGATTTCAAATGAGTACAGGGTACATAGAGCTTAGAGTTACCGGACATTCATCTTTTTGGATAAGGGAAAACCTCCAACGTTAAGTAATATCGCACGATGAATGAAATGATGTTCAAATGAGTACAGAGTACATAGAGCTTAGAGTTACCAGACATTCATCTTTTAGGATAAGAGAAAACCTCCAACGTTAAGTCATATCGGACGATGAATGAAATGATGTCCAAATGAGTACTGGGTACATAGAGGTTAGAGTTAGCAGACATTCACCTTTCAGGATAAGGGAAAACCTCCAACGTTATGTCATATCGGTCAATGAATGAAATTATTTCAAATGAGTACAGGGTACATAGAGCTTAGAGTCACCAGACATTCACCTTTCAGGATAAGGGAAAACCTCCAACGTTAAGTAATATCGGACGATGAACGAAATGATGTTCAAATGAGTACAGGGTACATAGAGCTTAGAGTTACCAGACATTCACCTTTCAGGATAAGGGAAAACCTCCAACGTTAAGTAATATCGGACGATGAACGAAATGATGTTCAAATGAGTACAGGGTACATAGAGCTTAGAGTCACCAGACATTCATCTTTCAGGATAAGGGAAAACCTCCAATATGAAGTCATATCGCTTAACTGAGTACAGAGTACATAGAGCTTAGAGTTACCGACATTCTTCTTTAAGGATAAAGTAAAACCCAGGAAGAAACCTTATCCAGATAACTCACCCTGACGGGGATTCGAACTCGGGACCTCTTGAACGTCAGGCAGACACGCTACCATCTACGCTACAGAGGCGGGCTCTGTCGTTTTGGGTTTTTCATTGCAAACATTCTAATAAATGCCTTTATTAAATATTTATTCTAATTACAAAAGTATAGGAGAAGCCAAATATTTATACTGCTGTTGTTTTTTTTTAACATAACATCGCGAAATACTACTTATAATGCTATAGAACGGTTATTTGAAATTGTTATAGTAGCTCTTCCGTAGGTACATATAATTTTTGTTTCGTTGATATTTTGCTCACATTCATATATACAAACCTACGAATTTAATAATTAATACTGTGATCCGATGTTGCAACACAGTGAATAAATTTAAAACTGTAAAATAATGAGGCACATTACGGCACTGTTAAATAATACAGCTGTTTCCGCACAGACTTGTTCATTATTAAACACCGAATGAATTCATTTGTGCTTGAATTAAGCAGCAAGGAAATTGAATAGCGAATACAATAGTGATTCTGTGGATATACATTTCGTGGAGATATATCCTCTAACATTTTCAAGTATTTCAAGCATAAAACGTGCTTATATTTTAAGACTCGTGCGTTCTACAGTGAGCAATAAAATCTTGTGTATTTAATTAACAAAGTGCACAAACAAGGACAAAACGCCTATCTGTTACTACTACTCCGTGGAACACATTGTTCAACAGAAAGTTTACACATTTAACAACGACTGTATATTCTAAAACTGTAAGACAGCAGGGTAATTCACTGGAGTATACTTAAGTGTAGCTAAGTACAAGTGTCGAAATTTGATCCTGGGCTTATTTTAGTCGTGTAGTCCCATGCTAGGCTTAGTGTACTTAGATAACCTTTTATTTAGAACAGATACTTATTGATTCATGTTGGTTTTATCATTATTATTAAATTCTGTTAATTTTAGAAATAATACTCGGATAACAGACAACGATGGTTCCGCATTTTACAAGTAAGATAGCTATTCTGGCGATCAGAGACACAATGGTAAAGATTCTCAGAACATCTCGGAAGTGTCTACCTAACAGGAACAGGAGGCTATCACTTCAGTATATTAAAATACCCTCAGCTGCAACATCCTACGAATGAAAATGTCCTTGCTTGCTGTTTAACACGGCGCACATTCTTGCGGAGTAGCCATTTGACTTACACTGCATTACCAAGTACCCGATTAAGGCTCACACCAAAGTTTCCACATCAGTTTCTTTCTACAACCACCCCAAGCCCCACCCCCACCACCACCCCCACCCCCATCACCCCCACCACCCCCCACCCCACCCCTACTAATAATAATAATAGTAATTATAATTATAACAGTAATTATAACAACAACCATCATCATCATCATCATCATCATCATCATCATCATCATCATCATCATCATCATCATCATCATCATCATCATCATCATCATCATCATCATCATCATCATCATCATCATCATCATAATAATAATAATAATAATAATAATAATAATAATAATAATAATAATAATAATAATAATAATAATAATAATAATAATAATAATAATAATAATAATAATAATAATAATACATTTTATTTACCTCTACCAAGTGCGGTGGCACCGCTGTAACTGTGCTACTTGAATTCAGGATGTTCAAAGTTCACAATCCTAAGGCCAGCCAACCTAACAACTTTCTTTCCGGTGTTTCACAATGGCGAGTGAACGCTGGCTTGAAATATTTCATCCTTGAATTGTACTACAACCCCTTTAATTATTAAATTTAATTTCGTTGTTTTCGATATCATATCAGGTATAGAGTTGATTACCCATCCTGGATATGATATGATCCAAAGTGTGCTCCTTACTCGACAAGATATTGATCCGCGACGTTGGCTTGGGAAGTAGTGCTACCTAAGGAGATTAACACTGACAAAAAAATTGTTGATAATGATGTGGACGAGGAAGTAATACTCACTTTCACGACCCTTTTCTGTGAAGTATGCCCCAAATATACCAGTTTTTTTTTTTTTTTTTTTTCAAAAGCTGTATTTCAGTAGATGTACATGAAAAGAAGTAAATTATTATTTTTCTTTGTTTTTTTTAATCTCAAATTATATTGCATTTCCTCAGAACGAGGGAGCCGAAGCATGCTGACCTGATTAGATGAGGGTTGAGGGGTCAGCCTGGGATGAATGATGGCGGGGGAAACTGGAGGAAACCTACCACAAATTCCACTTTACGGTCACCTGGGATCGAATCTGGGCCACATAGATGAGATCAAGGCGGTCTAACAATTGAACCATATATACTATACCTATCCTCGTGATGGTAAGTTAAACAAACTTGCAATAATCAATGCCACTTCAGAAACTCAGGTCCCTCTAGCATTTCTTGCCGATGCTCTGTTCCCCAACTACCGTGACGTGGGTGAGCGATGAAGCAAAAGCTTTAAACACCTTTTATTAGAGACTTCGCGAGCCTACATCAACATTGTTGCAGTTGGTTGTTGCAAAGCAGCATGAGTAATTATATGCTTTATGACTTCCGGCGCCCATAAACATCTGCCGTTCACACGCATAACGAGACAAATAAGGGAGATCACGTGTGGCAATCCAACCATTACAGCCCATCCAACTTTTATGGACACATTGATTTATACGCCGTATAAAAATAACTTAAGGTCAGGGATTTGATTCCGACATGCTTTTCATGAGCGGAATGATTCATCACAAACCCTAAATCTCGTGCTAGCGGAAGGATGTTGACGGAGAGCTTCTGACATGCTGATGTGAGACCTGATGAAAAATGGATATCGAGAGGATCGATAAAGATGCTCTGGCAAGGAGGGCAGCTCGATAAAAGGAAGCAGCTCGCGCCCACCGCAACACAAGGTCCCCTGTACTGCTGTTGACAAACATTACCGGGGTCGATGTCATCCCTTCTTACACTGCTTAGTGACTTCTCTTCCTGACTTGTCTTTATTTTCTTTCGTATACTGAGAGAGTCTATAGCGTTGGTTGCTGTATGCAGTTTAATACCATCATGACACAACTGGGGTCATCAACGTTTACGTCAGTGGCGAGGAGTGACTTTCAAATTGAGGGAAGTTCCAAGTAATAAATTCCATTAAAATAAGACAGAATAATGACTCAAAGAACTAAGGCTAATCTTTAGTACTCTTTCTATTGTACAGTCACACGTAGGTCCAGTATCGAGGCGTGACTTTCAAAGCGAGGGAAGCTCCAAATAATAAATTGCATTAAATTAAAAGAAAATAATGACACAAAGAACTAAGGCTACTCTTAGCACTCTTTCTATTGTACAGTCACACGTAGGTCCAGTAGCGAGTCGTGACTTAAAGCGAGGGAAGCTTCAAATAATAATTTTCATTAAGATAAGACAGAGCAGTGGCACAAAGAACTAAGGCTACTCTTTAGTACCCCTTCTGTTGTACAGTCACACCTAGATCCTGTAGCGAAGCGTGACTTTCAAAGTGAGGGAAGTTCTAAATAATAATTTTTATTAAAATAAGAGAGAATGATGACTCAAAGAACTAAGGCTACTCCTTAGTACTCTTTCTGTTGTACAGTAACACGTAGTTCCAGTAGCGAAGCGTGACTTTCAAAGCCAGGAAAGCTCTAAATATTAATTTGCATTAAAATAAGGGAAGGTAATGACTCAGGGAAATAAGGCTACTATTTAGTACACTTTCTACTGTACAGTAACACGTAGGTCCAGTAGCGAGTCGTGGCTTTTAAAGCGAGGGAACCTCCAAATAATAATTTTCATTAAAATAATCAGATGTTCCAATTTCTTCTATAGCAGGCACTCACCACGTGCTTTGTTAATCTAACATGGAAAACGTATGAAATTCACACACCTTTGCTAATCATTTAATACTTCATAAGAATTTTCTATTTATCACCGACAAATACAACTTTACGTAACACACGAGGGCTGTTCAATAAAGAATGATCATAATTTTTTACGGTCATAATTTGTCGCACTAAAATTCAATCTTATTATTCTGTTAGCTTAACGTGAAACAAACACGCCTTAGTAGTTTCATTGTTGGTACTCCTGGTTCCCGCCTGTAAGATCCAGGCAAGTTCAGACATGTTCAGTATCGGCTACCGCTGCAGTGGAGGTAACATGCAGTTAAAGTTGATGTTAGAGGAAGATCCGGAGTTTGTTTCAAACGTAATGACTTCTGATGAAACTTGGCTACATCATTTTGATGCTGAGAGCAAACAGCAAAGCTCAGTGTGGGAATCTCCATTACCAACCCCCTAAAAAGCAAAACTGGTTGCTTCTGCCGGGAAAGTTAGTCATCTCATTTTTTGATATTTATGGCATGGTTTATCAGCATGTTGTACCTGTACACACATACGTAACTGGAAAATACTACAGGGATGTCCTGAAAACATTGCAAGTACATATCAGGCACAAAAGACCACATTTCCGTGAAGCAGGCTGGATGCTGCACCACGATAATGCGCGGCCGCATATTGTTAATGTTGTTGCTGAATATCTTGCAAAACTCAAAGTGAAATGCATCTCTCATCCTCCCTATAGTCCGGATTTAGCACCATGTGACTTTTTTCTATTCCCTAACTTGAAGAAACGCCTTCGTGGGAGGCATTATGGTTTCGAGCATGTCTTTGAAGACCGGCAGAAACGCTGGGACAAGTACATCACATTCAGGGGAGACTATTTTGAGAAGAACCATCAAACGTTTGAGGATGAGTAAAGGTACGGTGTCAAAAAAAAAAAAAAAAAAAAAAAAAATGTGATCATTCATTATTGAACAGCCTTCGTATTATTGTTAGTGATATTAAATATAGTGAGACGCCCTTAAAACAAAACAACAATAATAATTTTAAAAATGACAATAAAAATAGAAATAACAAAATCCATAATAACAATAATAACAACTACAACTGAAACAACAATAACAATAATTATAGTATTAGGCTTTCCTTCACAGTCTACAGAGACTACACGTGACAAAATCTGTCAGAGCTTTCTAGCTATCGAAGAGTCACGGTTGGTTCCGGAAACCTACGAAGCATGATATTGATGATTACGAATGCAAGAATACAAAATATTCAGTATTGAATGAGCTCGCGAAACTGGTAATGCGAAATTTCTACTACTGTTAGAGTAATTGGCTTTGTCTTCGTGGCTTTAAGGATGATCGTTATGTGCCTTAGATACACTGCTACCCAGTAAAACAAAAGAATCAAAATGTGGAGTATATAACGTTACTTTTCATGAGAGAAAACATTTTAACCCAGCGTTGTAGGTAATATGGGTTCTATTGTTAGAAGTCTATTAGGTTTTTGCCATGACCACCACTGTTTTAGCGCATGTCTACATATTCGTTATTTTCAATATCTTAGCCACTCTGTCTGTCTAAAGGGTCTTAAGGGTGTCATTTGTTTTCTATTCCTTCTTGCACTCCACTAACCCATGTCTTAGTTTAGATTTTAATGGAATATTAGCATATTTTAACCTTTAGTTTCCTTTGATGAGCCTAATTAGCGCAATAGCTACCTGGTTCTAATATTTGGTTTGCACGTATCCACTCTGATACAGCGATAGGTCATTTTTGCGCATGTTCAGCGGATACAAAATTAACAGAGCTGAAGTAGTGAGGAGTTGTGTAATATTCAAGTTCTTAAATTATACAAGAGAGCATCTAAGAATAAAATCCGCAGTTATTGCGGGAGTAATACAGCTTCCATGCGGTGGTGCGAAGAATTGATTCGGTACTGCATACCACTTTCCACTCCACCGACCTCAAAATCCTTCCTCCTTCATTTTCTCTAAGCTGCTCTTTTGCCGAGGAGCATTATTCCGTCATCTATTCCAGTTTTATCCCCTCCTTCTCTTACAAGGTGAGCCAAGTTTACCGTCGGGTAATATTAGACTCTTGAAGGATAACGTCCTTCCTACTCAAACGGAAAGTGCACCCTCGTTGCCATGGTAATGTTTACCTGCGTGAGAGTGCAGGAAACAGTATATAAGGGTGGTTCCGACACAAACCAAGTTTCATCCCATTCTATTTGCCTAGTCATCACAGATAACTGCAACATAAATCGTCAGGGAACCTCTAACTTGAGTTATAACCCTTTCTACAATGTAAGGAGAAACTAGCTCTGCGAGACAAAGCATTACCAGCAAGGGGAGAAAGCTTCTCTGTTCTGAATAAGACATCAGCGGTGTAACACCCATTATTCTATATACATTATAAAACCTCTTAAGATTCACATCTCTAGTATTTAAAAAATGTAGACTAAGAGGTTTTGAAAATTGCAACAAACTAATTAATTTCAACATGGATTATGAAATGTGTGTGATTAAAGAAAGTTACCACTTGGTAAAAACAATAAAAATTAAGTTGTTGACTATAATTTAAAATTTGAGGCTCAATAAAAGCTTAAAATTGTTGATCATTTTACTCGAACTACATCTAAATTTAATTTTCTTTTCAAATGTACATCCTTCAAAGTTAAGTGCGAGGATGAGTGAAATAAAAAACCTGAAATGTGTAACAACAAATCAAAATTTCGCGCCGTTATCCTGTAAGTTGGTAAGCATGCTACAAACAACGTACAGAATGGCGTGTAGGCGGGGGCATAGTACAGATGCACACATACCGTCACAGAATCAGTATAAACATGGCCGCACCACTTGCGACTTGCGCCAGGGAAACAGCGTTCGGTTATTTGGTTTTTGCTTAGTGAATGTGTTTCTGTTCTTTTTTTTTTGTAAGTTACGTCCTCCAACGTTAAGTCATATCGGACGGTGAATGAATTGTGTGAAATGATGCTCAAATTAGTCCAGGGTCCATGGAGCTTAGAGTTACCTGACATTCGTCTTGAAGGATAAGGGAAAACCCCGGAAAAAACCTTATCCAGGTAACTCACCCTTACCGAGATTCGAACTCCGGACCTCCTGAACGTGAGGCAGACATGCTACCACCACGCTACCGAGGCGGGCTGATGATATATATAATGGCGCTCAACTACGGCGGTCATCAGCGCCCTTTAAAACACTATTCATGGCAAAAGCCAGATATAAAACTTTCTATAAACTATATAAGTGTAACGAAACCTATTAAAATACACGTACATAAAAGACATCAATCAAAACCTACTAATAATTTCGTTCACTAAATCCTAAACTCTAAACTAGACAAGAATCTAAAAACCTTCTCCACGGGTCTCCATGCACGGCCTACACGTGGGTGGGCCTGTTGACCGTCTCCCTCAACCACGAAGAGGAGCCCACACGAGGGAGACTGTTGGCTCGGGACCCCGGGTGCGCCAAACCCGTACCTACCGAAGTAGGCCCCTGGGGGGGGGAGCGTGAGGCAGATATGCTACCATCTACGCTACCAAGGCGGGCTTAGTGAAAGTGTGAAACCCATTTAAATTCATCGAGGAATAAAGGTTCAGTACGATGATGAATGTTTATCACTGCAGCAAGTCGACAAATGGAGTAGAAAGTTCGCAAATGTTGTGACTTCAGTGGAAGGTGCTCCACGTCCAGGTCAGGCACGAGTTGTGACTCCACAGAACATTGCAGCAGTTGAAGCCATAGTGAAGGAAAACCACCGAGTGACACTGAATGACATTGTAGCATGTTTACAGATTAGTCATGGGTCATCACACCACATTGTGCATGATGTGCTCGAATTTCACAAAGTGTCTGCAAGATGGGTGCCATGGCAGCTGACTCCTGAAATGAGAGAACGATGTGTTGATGGTTAAAAAGAAACTTTTGGCGTTTTGAACGAGAAGGTGATGGCTTCCTTGGAAAAATCGTCACTGAGAACGAAAAATGGGTACACTTCCACCAACCGGAAACGAAGAGAGCAAGCAATGAATGGCGCCATCCCTCATGAAGAAAGCCAAAGAAGTTTCGAACAGAACCATCAGCAGGGAAGGTTATGCTCAATCTCTTTTGGGATGAAAAAGGCATTACATGCCTAGAGCGCAGTGTTTAACGCCCGCTTTTACTACATACGGCACCGCAGGCGATGACACTGATGATACATGAGATGAAGATAGAGCACCGGTGGAATGAGATGGCGGGGGAAACCGGAGATCCCGGAGAAAACCTGCCCCAGCGCCGTGTTGTCCACCCACAAATCTCACTTTGCGGTTGCATGGGATCGAACCCGGGCCGCCTTGGTAAGAGGCAAGCGGTCTAACCACTGAGCCACGGCGTGGCCTACATGTCTAGAGGGACCACTGTCACCAGTGCATCATACATAGGCCTTCTAAAAATAATCTGCGGCCTGCAATCCACAAAAAAGTGACGCGGATTGCAGGCCGCATATGTCCTTTTGCAGCATGACAATGCAAGGTCCCACACTGCCCGTACAACAGTTTCAACAATCACAGACCTGCATTTTTAGTGTCTTCCTAATCCACCATACTCACCAGACCTTGCCCCAAGTAATTCCATATGTTTGGACCACTCAAAGACGCAATGGGAGGAAAGAAGTTCCGTACCGATGAAGAGGTACGCCACTCGGCGCATGAGTGTTTGCACGGACTACCAAAACAATTTTTTGCAAAAGGCATTTATGTACTTTGTAAACGCTGGAGGACTTGCCTTGAGCATGGGGGAGATTATGTTGAAAAGCGATACAGCTTTGTACCACTTCTGCACACTAAATAATATTTAAAAGAAAATATGATTAAAAATATGATGCCCATATGAGCCAAGAGTCCAGAGAGCTTAGAGTTACCAGACATTCGTCTTTTAGGATAAGGGAAAACCACGAAAGAAAACCTTATCCAAGTGGGGTTATCTCAAACGTGAGGCAGAGACGTCACCATCTACACTACCAAGACTTGCTATATTGAAATGCATAGCGAAAACTCTCACTCACAGAAATTGTTTTTAATGTCTCTGTTATGGGAAATTTATGTGAATTTTCATGATATTAATTTTGGAAAACAACTGGTGTTTTCTATAGACACTTTATTAATTAATTTTCAGTAGCAGTCATCATTATTGCATCCAATTCCATTTTAGGATATAAATAGAGGCATTTAAAACGTTCTCAAACAACTAAAATGGTAGTACAAATCAGCTTATCAAACCCTTCACAACTTTGAAGTAATCTCCTATTTAGATTTACCTATTATATACAAATTCATGTAGTATGTAAGTCAATAATGATAAAATTTTGTTAATAAATGTTCTTAAATTAGCTACACATGGATCCTGTTACGTGGCAGAGTCCATATTACCATTAATATAGCTGAATATTATCAGGTAGTTTTATTGTTAGAATGGACAAAAGGGCATATCCCCCTCATTTAGGGAAAATAATTAAAAGCTTATATAGGGACACAAAAATTAGGATAAATACAGGCACGAAAAACCAGAAGAAATAAAAGTAAATCAAGAAGTAAGACAGGGATGTAGCCTTTCTACCACTTTATTTAATATATACTTGGACTATTTGATAAAACCTTGAAAAAAGTGGATGAAGGAATCGAATACAATAAAAATAAAAACTTAAATGTGATACTGTCTGCTGATGTAACAATAATACAAGAAAATGAAAAAGCCTTCAACGTTCTGTGTATAAAACGTATTTACTGGGAAAGAATAAAATCTAAATATATCCATATAGAAAAAGAAAATAATGGCACATCGAGGAAAATATCCTGTAAGATCAAAAATAAGCATTGAAAACAAATGCCTGGAACAGCTTTCGAATTTCAGCTGTTTGTGTTGTGATGTAAGATTTGATTTAGACAAATACATAGAAAACAAAATAAACAAATCTAAGCAGATATGTGGAACGGGAATATAACAACTCATTGGATTATTGCAACTGGGTGGGAATAAAGATAAGAAAGTTGCACGCCTAAATATATCCTTTCATTAAGATATGATGAAACCAAGTCGCTGGCTGAGGGTGGAAGTTAACCTAAAGGTTCTTTTGTTTGTAAAGCACAAAGACCTTAAGGGGTCTTGCCACACTACAGCATTTATACCTCGTAGAAGTCAGAGAACAACAGTTTGTCTCCATTTTGGATATATAGAAGGATACTAAGCAAAAGAAGGGCCGTTAAGATGTAGTCATCAGGTGGTTTTCCACATTCCTCCATAAGGCGAAGTGGGAAGCTCATAAAGATGTTATTATGTGTTTCAAATGGGAAGAGATCTGCAGCCAGCTAATCAGATGCCGTAACACACTTAGCGTTGCCAGCTTGTTACCCCACTACTTTTATATTTCCCTCTCTCTCACGCACTCATGCAACATGCAGGTCTCCTTTGCGCAGACGTAAGGCTAAAGAATTCATATTTTACAAACTTTTACAAGTATGCAGTTGCCAAAATCAAAACTGGAAAAAGCATTTTTGCAAATTATGAGTATTTTAAAATACTATAACTATAATTGTAGTTTATGAATTACCTATTTTTGTAATCCAATGGAACTGCCAGTGGCTTATCCATATCGGTGTCAATATCACTCCCGTCAAGAGAAAATTCGTCATTGTCAATGTCTTCATTTTCTGAGTCTTGCAAATTTATGATTATAGGTTCCAACATCTCGTCAGGTGCTATTGCTTTCTTAAAATGGTTTTCTTGAAGGTTTTCATCATGCCACAGTCAGTTTTCCCAGTCCTGTTGTGTTACCTTGTCAATTTCTTCGTGAACAAGTTTTTAACGTCTGTCAGAAATCCCCCTTTTTATTTGAGCCCATACCAGCTCAATTGGATTATATTCACAGTGATATGTAAGGTGGGAGGCATATTACCTCGTGTGCCATTTCACTTGCAAGTTGTTCCAGCTGATACACTTTTTCCGTGTTTTTAAACAGAAGTACTCTTTGCAATAGCTCATTTTTGGTTTCTGAAAAAAAAAAATGTTGAAGGACATGTACACCTTAAAAATAATACTTCGAGCCTGTTTTCGCAATACCTGCCTTTTTATTCGCCACTGAACTCACCACAAGAAGCCATTGCACTATTTAACTCTTACTCTACTGTTGTGTAAAGAACAACTGAATTATATTGATATGAACACTCCAGAGTAAATAAACACTTCTTATCCAGAATTCATTCATAAACATAAGCATACAGCATTCCACAGGGTAATTGGAAATGAAGTGTTTGCTCTTTCTCGAATTTAACACCTTGACTTATTCACAGTAATTACCTCATGAGCTATGTCAGTAGTTTAAATTTCAGTTCTGCATAATTAAAAGTATATGTACATACACACACCAACTACTTTGAACTCTAGAGTAAATAGAGATTACGAACCATTTATAAACAAAGATATAATGTGACCAGACACGTTCTGCCATGGCAGGCGGAAATTAGTTTCCTCTCGCTCGAATTGGATTATTCAAAGTAATTCTTTTATCACGTCATGTCAAACATTTACGTTTCAGTTCTGAGTAATTACAAATATACGTACACGCATACATGACAAACAATAATGATATTCATACAGTGCTTACGTCGTGATTTATTGTTATAATACAGGTAACAGTGGTTTATTTATTTGTGTTAGAAAAACTATTTGAGCTAAAAATATGGGGTTTTCATGGTTATGTTAGATACATTACTCTCTACCTTCCATATGGATCAGTTTCGGCAAAATCTGAATTTTTGTCTTAGCGCGAATAGTATTTCATACGGATTGAGTAGGCTGGCGCTCCTCACACAACATTTAGCGGGAATGCAATACGACAACACCGCAGAACTCCGATTGGTTGCTCACCTAGGACAAACACCTTCTCATTTGAAATACATAGTAGCAGAATATCCGAGGATGGAAGTGCTTTTCCACACAGTCGCAGAAAGGGGAATCGTGCTGAATCCTACATTTCACATAGAAAAGGGCATTCAGCAAGTAATAACGATCAAGCTGACCATGCATTCCTCAGCGAGTGGGTGGTAGGTGTTTGACGAACATTCAGAAGGAGCCGTGCTCAAATCTTGTTCAGAACTGTTATTTGGATAAGTCTTCATCCAAATTGGGTAACTCTATGGTCTAGGGAACTAGGAGTATTTCCCCATTTCATTCATCGTCCGTATGACTTTGGGTTGAAGTAGTCAATTACAAAATAAATGCAAGTGCAAGAGAGATGAAAGTTCTTCCTTTAAAGGACCCTTGAACAATTTTGACATTTGTATCAAAATTTGAAGGCATTTTCTTTACACCCGAAATTATAAATATTGCATGTTGAAGTTATTTTACTGATTATTACCTTTGCTATCTAATTTGCATGCAATGTTGTAAGGTTTTACAGGTAATTGTTTAGTTAAACTAGTTGTTTATTTTAATTATCTTATTCCATTCATTTTAAGTATACTGGAAATTGTTGATCTTCAGGCAGATGTTTTAAATATAATAGATACTACTAATTTAATATCGAATAAACTTATACGTTTATGTGAAAATAAGAGAGATATAACAGATAGCCAAAGTAGATCGTCATTTGACTTGCGAAAGTGTAATCAAGATGCTTTACTTCCAAGCTATTTGATCTGAAGTTTCTACGTCCAGTTACAAAGGAGACAATTTAAATAACCAAGAATACCCTTATTGCAGTTTATTTATCGCTTTTAAAATAATCAGGGGCTTACTCGGGTTTTGTAATATTTATTCTGTTCATCAACCTAAGGATGCATAGTCTTACAAGGAACACTTTGGTCGACAAGGGTTGTACACCGGTGTCTGAGGACGTTTCTTTCTGCACGGGACAGACCGTAAGAATTACTGGGACAAAATTGTTTGACAAACTTGAAGAGCCTGGAATAGGCGCTCTCTCATCTCAACCTTTCCGTCTCACGTAGGCGGCATATAACATTTAATAATACATCGACTTCAAACCTAAGAGCCGATGAAATATCTACTATTTAGGTCCTCCAACGTTAACTCATATCGGACAATGAATGAAATTATGTTCAAATTAGTACAGGGTACATAGAGCTTAGAGTTACCAGACATTCATCTTTTAGGATAAGGGAAATCTCCAACGTTAAGTCATATCGGACGATGAATGAAATTATGTTCAAATGAGTACAGGGTACATAGAGCTTAGAGTTACCAGACATTCATCTTGTAAGATAAGAGAAAACCTCCAATGTTAAGTCATATAGAACGATGAATGAAATGATGTTCAAACAAGTACAGGGTACATAGAGCATAGAGTTACTGGACATTCATCTTTTAGAATAAGGGAAAACATCCGACATTAAGTCATATAGAACGATGAATGAAATGATGTTCAAATGAGTACAGGGTACATAGAGCATTCATTTACCGTTCATCTTTTAGAACAAGAAGCACCTCCAACATTAACTCATATCAGGTAATGAATGATATGAAGTTCAAATGAATACATGGTACATTAAGCTTACATTTACCATTCATATTTTAGGATAAGGAGCACCTCCAACACTAAGTCATAACAGACAGTTAATAAAATGAAGTTCATATAAGTACATGGTACATAGGGCTTAGATTTACCAGGCATTCATCTTTTAGAATAAAAGAAAACCTCCAACGTTAAGTCATATCGAAACATGAATGAAATGATACTCAAATGAGTACAGGCTACATAGAGCTTAGAAATACCAGACATTTATCTTTCAGGATAAAAGAGAATCTGAAACATTAAGTCATATCAGACAATGAAAGAAATGATGTTCAAATGAGTACAGGGTACATAGAGCTTAGAATTACCAGACATTCATCTTTTAGAATAAGGGAAAACATCCAACGTTAAGTCATATAGAACGATGAATGAAATGATGTTCAATTAAATACATGGTACATAGAGCTTAGAGTTACCTGACATTCATCTTTTAGAATAATGGACACCTCCAGCAATTACGTCATATCAGACACTGAATGAAATGATCTTCAAATGAGTACAGGGTACATAGAGCTTAGAGTTACCTGAAATTCATATTTTAGAATAAGGAAAAACCTCCGACCTTAAGTCATATCAGACGATGAATGAAATGTTGTTCAACTGAGTACAGGGTACATAGAGGTTAGAATTACCAGACAATCATTAAAGGGTAAGTGACACCTCCAGCAATTAAGTCATATCGAAACATGAATGAAATGATACTCAAATGAGTACAGGCTACATAGAGCCTAGAAATACCAGACATTTATCTTTCAGGATAAAAGAGAATCTCAAACATTAAGTCATATCAGACAATGAAAGAAATGATGTTCAAATGAGTACAGGGTACATAGAGCTTAGAATTACCAGACATTCATCTTTTAGAATAAGGGAAAACCTCCGACCTTAAGTCATATCAGACGATGAATGAAATGTTGTTCAACTGAGTACAGGGTACATAGAGGTTAGAATTACCAGACAATCAATTAGGGTAAGTGACACCTCCAGCAATTAAGTCATTTCAGACACTGAATGAAATGATGTTCAAATGAGTACTGGGTCCATAGAGCTTACATTTACCATTCATATTTTAGGCTAAGAAGCACCTCCAACATTAATCATAGCAGACAATGAATGAAATGAAGTTCAAATGAGTAAATGGTACATATAGCTTAGAGTTCGCAGATATTCGTCTTTCAGGATAAAAAGAGCAACCTCCAACGTTAAGTCATATCGGAACATGAATGAAATGATAATTCAAATGAATCCTAATACATAGAATTTAAAGTTACCAGACATTCATTTTTAAAGATAACGTAAACTTCCAACGCTAGGAGATACCGGACGATGGACGAAATGATGTTCGAATGAATAAAGGGTACATAGAGTTTAGAGTTACAAGATATTCATCTTCTAGGATAATGGAAAACCTACTACAGCTTTACTAAGTCTTTGGTCATTTCTATTGACTGAAAAGTTAAAAAGTTATCATGGTTGGAATTTTGTGTTCACGCAGATATACATCGTATTTTGTAGCTTTATCCTTGTTAAACGTAAAATATATATTAGAAAGCAGAATATTCACATTTTCATGTAAATGTTTCTTTTGTGCGACGCAAGACTATCTTTTATGACATCTTCGCTACCTGAATATTTGCAGGCAAAGTCGATATGTCAGTAAAATAGCCTCAATAATGCAGCTACTTAAATAAGATCTCTCCATGGCAAAAGCTCCAATAAATAAATGAGATTTACGGTTACAAACACAGCTGGAAAGGAAACTGTAACTATAACAATATTGATCTGCAGTTTTCGCTGTTTAAAAGTAAATATAATAAACTTAATGCTAGAGGTGTTTCTCTGTAACTACGAGGGTGGCTCGAAAAGTAATGCCTCCTATTCCCCCCCCTCCTTAAATAAGTAACTTATGTGAAAACCTTGAACTAGGCGCAATTCCTCAAACTTTCTTCTTCAATCCCCTGCAGTAGTAACTTCCTAAGTCAACAGATGGCAGCACTGCATCCTCTTGCAAAATGGCTGACATTCGTATTAGACAGCGTTCTGTGATTGAATTTTTGACTGCGGAAGGTGAAACGCCGATTCGCATTCACGAAAGGCTAAAAAAATGTGTATGGTGATGCAGCGGTGGACGTCAACACTGTTAGGCGATGGGCTCGTCGCTGTAACGAAGCTGAAGGGCAAACACCATTGTCAGATGAAAAGCAAAGCGGCAGATCAGTGACTGCAGTGATTCCATGCAACATTCAGCGAGTTGGTCACATTATTCGTGGTGATCGCCGGGTAAAAACAGGTAAATTGTTTCGCATAACTACCCTCAGTAAAGGCAGTGTGATGACGATTATTCAACAGCTGGGCTACTCAAAAGTTTGTTCACGTAGGGTACCAAGAATGTTAATCGCCCAAAACAATGATACAAGGAAAGCAGCAGCCTGCGAGCACTTGCAGCGATTCATTTTGGAGGGAGAAGATTTCTGGTAAAAGTTGTTACTGGAGACGAAACGTGGGTTCATTTCTTTTTAATCTGAATCAAAGAAGCAGTCAATGGAATGGCATCACAGTGACCGAAGAAAAAAAATTTAAAATTAAGCGGTCGGCAGGGAAATTTATGACGACAGTGTTTTGGGATGCAAAGGGTGTGCTTATGATTGATTTTTTGGGACAGGGATGCACAAAAAATTCTGTCGAATACGTCAGAATTCTCTAAAAGCTGAAAGCACATCTTCGCCGAGTTCAAGCAACAAAATATGTGGCGGATGTTCTTCTGTTGCAGGAGAGTGCAAGACCACACACCAGCCGTTACATCACTACAGAAGTTGAGAAATTGGGATGGCAAGTCTCACTGACCTGGAACCATCAGACTTTCATCTGTTCGGCCCACTAAAGAAAGCTCATTGTGGGATTCATTTTGAGGATGAGGAGGCTGTGAAAACGTCCGTACGTCAATGGCTTAGGAAGCAAGACCATGTGTTTTACCACACTGGAAAATTTGCCCTGGTTAGAAGGTGGACCAAAGTTGTGGGAAAGGACATAGATTATATTGAATAGTGACAAATTAATCGTCAGTGTTGTAGTTTTCAACCTATGTAAATTGGAGTCAATTTTCTTGGCAATTAAAAGAGAGAAAAAAATATAGGGGGCATTACTTTTTGCCTCACCCTCGTATATGTGAGCCCAGTAAATATATCTCGCAACACTCCATGTAAAACCGCAAAGCCATGAAGCCAAATGCGAAATATCGGTTGCCTAGTGATGAATTTGCGAACAATGAAATCGTCACGTATATGAGAATCCCTTAAAGCCCGTTTATGTTACCGCTTTTGTTTTGGAAAATGCACGGTGTATCGTTCACATGGAATTTTTGAAGCGGTTGGTAAAACATTCCTGGAACGTTTTGTTTCGGGCAAAACTGATAAAATAACACAACGTACGTGTACAGCTGGAACAAAGGGAGACCTGTGAACCATTTAGAATAATGTTGCGGCTGTAAAATAAAATTTTCAACCGAGTTCAGGCTGCTTTATTTTTGTTTATCGCGTGTATTCGGTTTTATTGTTTCTTAGTCCCGATAATGTAGAATCATAGTACACTCAAATTACATCAATTTATTTGTACCCAGTGCAAATATCTGAGTACAAGAAGCAGTGTGTGCTTAAATAAAATAACAAAATATTGAAGCAAATACAGTGCAAGGGGAATATTATAAAAACTGTAAAAAGATTGATGAATCGTATGTATAGAAACTTTCAAAGAATGTAACAGATAGAGACGGTAATATTTAGCTAATATACAGCGTATGCAAAAGTGAGAAACATACTACAGAAAACGTGGTATTTTCAGGCTACGTATTTATTAAGGAATTTTATGAATTTTATGTCTGGTGAAATAAGATCTGACATTATCATCTCTTTGAACTAAATACAGTGCTATCCATATAAATTGCGGCAAACCCGCATACCAGTGTTAAATTGATTGGGTTCTAATTGGAGTTCTCTTATTCTTGTTTGAATGGTTGTAGGAAATGGATTTTGGCGGTTGTTGGCTACTCAGTCGTATTAATAACACTTTGTCTGTTGCAGAATTATTAGGTTTAATTACCAATAATCCTTGTTTCACATAAGCTTGCGCCGTATCCTTTAACGCTCACGTTCATTGGTTGTTGTGGTGCGGACTGTTGTGCGGTAAAAATGAGTTCGTTATTTAACATGGTGATATATCTTTATATATTGGAAGAGAATTGTCAAATTTATATTTTCGTAACTGTTTGAATTAAATATATTACGCAACAGAGTTGATTTATCTGAAATGCATGTTAATTCTTAAACGAAGTAAAGAGGAGGTTCCTTTGCTCTCAAGCACATGGCACGATAGCACGTGATTTAGCGGTAGTGATGACATATTTGTTTATATGACTTTTATCACTGACCTTGTTTTGAACTGGATTAGTCATATATCGCCATTCGAAGGTGTGTTTTGCCGAGTGCGAGAGCTAAATTATTTTATTGATCGTTTACTTCGCATGTACTTATTATATGTATAATGGCAGAGTCTACCGCCAGTTTTTCGCTCAAGTATCGAATCCATACATACAGAGACAGATACAGATTTTTATTAGATAGAGCTGTGCAGACGGCGTCAGTGTAGAGCTGAATGTGCAAGTGTGGTATTGTGTTTCTCTGACTGTTTGCGGGTTACCTGTGAGAAGTCGTTATAACTTTAAAAGAGAAAAGAGTGTGTGTGAAATGTTGTTTCCTGCTTTAAAAAAAACTGCAACGGGGACACACCAAATACTTCAGGAAGCTTTCCAGGAGGATGCTATGAGACGCACACAGGTTTCCGAGTGGTTTGGGCGCTTTAAACGTGGTGAGATGTGTGTTGAAGGCCCAGATCGATCTGGACGCCTTTCAACATCGCGAAATGAGGAGAACATTGTGAAGGTGCGCCAAAAGATCAACGAGGATCGTCGCCAAACGATCGACCAAATTTCAGCTGCGACAGGAATCAGTTGGAGCTCGTGCCAGCGGATTTTGAGGGAGGGTTTGCACTTGAGACTTGTTTCTGCTAAATTTGTTCCGTGCTTTCTCACACAGGAGCACAAAACCATCCGCATGAATGTGTGTCAGGACTTGAAAACAGAGATTGAACGAGATCTAAACTTCTTGAACAAAGTCGTTACAAGGGATGAGAGTTGGTGTTACGGGTATGACTCAGAAACCAAGCAAGCGTCAAGCCAGTGGAGGACTCCCAAATTTCCCAGACCAAAAAAAAAAAACAAGGCAAGTGAGGTCAAATGTGAAGACGATGATGATTGTCTTTTTAATGTTCGTGGAATTGTACATCGGTAATTCGCACCCCCTGGCCAGACTGTTAACCAGCACTTTTACTTGGATATTTTAAGGCGTCTGCGAGAGGATGTGAGGAGGAAACGCCCGCGAAGTTTGGCGATCAGTTGACTGGTTTCTGCATCACGACAACGCTCCAGCACACACGGCCTTACGAGTGACCCACTATTTGGCATATCAGAGGTGGTCTGTCGTTCCCCACGCTCCGTATTCGCCGGACCAAGCCCCGTGCGTCTTTTTCCTATTTCCACGAATAAAAAAACGCTATGGGAGCGTTATGACGATGTGGAGGCGGTAAAAACAGCTTCGCAAAGGACACTGGACAGTATCCAACTTGAAGGGTTCCAAACGTGCTTCCAACAGTGGGGAAAGAGACTTGACAGGTGCATCGCATATATGGAGAGTATTTTGAAGGTGACTGAAGTAATTTTGTAAAAAGGTTCATCTATAAAGTTTTTATGACAACAATACAATTGTACCCAAACAAAAACCGACAGATCATGCTGCAGAAAATAACTTAAAAAGATTGTGCTCTGCTGGTGATTTATGTAATAAAAACGGATGTAAGATAAAATGGCTGGAGTCCAAATGTTAGATCTCTAGCATAAACATTGGGACCCTCATGTAAGTTAAAATATTCTATAATGAAAACAAAAATATTCTTTGTTGAAAACAGACTGTACCTCGTAAATTTTGAAAGCTGTCCGGACATTCACATTAGGGGAAGGTTGTCAACGTGTCCGCTGAAATATGCAACAGCACACTGACTTCATCTACAGATGAGAGCTTTCCACCAGCGTTAATGTTGAAAGTGGAACATCAAAAGATTTGTAACATGGCACCTGGTAAAACTGTGAGCTTTGCATTTATTTGCATATAAAATGCGAGATCAAATACATCTACTTCCAGGTTAATTTCAGTACCCGTGTTTATCACTCCATGTTCCTCGTGAAACTCGGAGATCCGTAGCTCTTGATAACGGCACGTTTGTAAAAGCCTTAGACGGAGTTCTGAGCTTTGTACGTGATTACTATGTTTAAATTTATTCAATAATTATTATCCTATATTATTCATATCCTAGCGTATCTATATGTTTAGAACTTTACTGTTGCCTGTAGCCCTCAGGGATTTGTTTTGTAGGTTCACTTCTCTTAACACGAGGCAGTGACAGAGATGGCAATACTGTACAGTGCATAGAAGTCTAATGGCAGCGACCAGAGTTAGGACTTGTTTTTTATAAAGTCTGTTTAGTTAACGTATGTGCAGTTTGGAGTCAAAAGAACCCGAGCCTCCCGCCAACTAATGACCGTCATAAATCTATCGCCACAATTCAGAAATGGAACACTGTCGTTGAGAACCAATAATAACCCTGATTTTCTCCAGGTGACAGCCGCATGTCTACTCCACGTGGAGTCTCAGTTGCCAAAGTTCCAACTTCCAGTTGATCTGTTTTATTACATGCAGAAATTCGTTGTGTGCACCGATGTGGAGACCGTGGGAGGGAAATGCAGTAGTAAATACAAGTGAAGTAGTAGATATCTTTCAGTAACGTGAAAATAATCATTGATGACAATAGTGTGAATAACTGGGCCGAGTTATGTTACCGGAAAAGCCACAAAAATAGTTATAACGGAAACTCTTTCTAAGTAAATTCAATCGCTTGTTTTGAACACATATAAATATTTGCTGAAAAATAATATTGGTAAGGGGTTATGCAATGAACCTGATAAATTCTGGTATTTACAGAAATACAGTAAGAAATATTATGACGAAAGGAATACCAAAGATGCCGATCTAGTGAGAAAACAAAAGGAAACGTTTCTCTAAAGTAGATAATTTCACATGCAATTTAATTCGTCGAGAAATTTATAGATTCTCTGCAAAAGCGAGAGCGCCCACCTTAGACGAATTTGTCGCACATTTGCAAGGAATTTGCGATTTTCCTTACGGGCACTGCACTTTACGCGGCCTTTTAAAGGAACTGGGTATATACATTTGTCAAAACTAAGGAGGTTTCACTGTAATGGACATAAGATAATTTATTTTGACGAAACCTTGTACGATACCCATGACGTATCGAGAAGGGTGGCAACTTTGCAGAAAGTACTGCGAGGAGGAGGGCCGGGGTTGTAAAACGATTGTAAGGGTTTGTCAAAGTAGTCGGCCGACGTGCACACGCGTTAACTAAACAGACTCCACTTAAAATGGCGACATTTGCATTGCAAGAACAGTATGTAGTCATGCTTTTTCTCCATATTCGTGGTGTGACACCTATTGAAATCCATGGCCAGTTGAATGAGGCATGTAGTGATGGTACCATGGATCTGTCTAATGTGCCTTCCTGAGTGCGACATTTCAATGAAGGCAGCACATCGTATGACAACAAACCAAGGCAGTCATGGCATCGCACCAGCCGGTCTGACGACATGATCCAGCGAGTGGAGAACGTTGTTTTCAAGGATCGCCGACTGAGCGTTGCAGACATCGCCTCCATTGGCATTTCGTCAGACCGGCTGACTCTCTATTTTCGGAGAAAGTATTGAGTGGACGGACACAGTCACCTGGCTAGGACTCAAAATGGACCAAGGGCTGACGCGGAAAAAGCACGTCCATCAAATCAGGGGAAAAGCCAACTCTCAATTGGGCAGGCTCTACCCCCTCATAAACATGAACTCCCATATAAACATGAACTTAGGGCTCACGCTATACAAAACTCTTATAAGGCCCATATTCATGTACGCAACTCCGGTCTGGGGGTATGCCGCCAAAATATACATACTAAGATTGCAGAAATTTCAAAACAAAATATTACGAATGATAGCGAAAGTACCTCACACAGCACCAGCCGACCTACTACACAGCGAACTAAAGATGCACACAGTTGAAGAATTTATTAAGAAGCTAGCATATGACACCTATAAAAACCTAGAGATACATCACAATCCTCTAATCTCACGACTCGGAAACTACACTACAGAAATAAACATACACGCGCGACCATTATCACTATTCGAAAGAAGACTCACACACGACGACGAAGACGACGTTCAGAACTTCCTGAACAACCTAATAAGAGACGACTGACACAGACAGTTAGGCTACTTTCCCTTCATTAATCTTTTTCTTACTGATTCTTTTCAGAACGCTGACCGTACAGCGCCCTCCAAGCCCTTGACATCAGTCAAGGCGGTCCGGGAGTTAGAGGGCCTCCCACCAGTGCCCTACAGAGACAGCGGGCGACTGCAGGTGGAGTAGGACATACCGACGACACAACGCATGGACTAAAGAACTGACGAACGGCTACGCCGGAACAAAGGACGACCGAACACATAGTTCGAAACTGCATGCCACGCACCAACCACTGACAAACCCAGGAAACTGGGGACATAAGTAGAACACTAACAGCCATACCACTACTAATCCCTGACTAACAGGTCACCAAGGCCTGAGCTTTATTATTACAATACACATAGGCTTACAAAGCACGTATAAATAATAGATAAGTTACCCGTAACACTGACTAACAGGCCTCCCCGGCCTGAGCCACATGTATATAAAAATACTAACGCATGATTAACACTTGGTGGTGCCCAGGTTTCATGGTCACCACCAAAAAGCAATGTTGACGCGCTCGCATGCCTCGCATGCCAGCATAGTAGATACCACATACTAACCGGGGTGCTATGCGGAATTCGACTAAGAAGCATGATAATAAATGCACACAAAATAATATAAGATTCACGTAAGTAACACGTGGAGGGGTTGTTTAATGAGTATGCCTGGCCCCTCAGGGCACGGGGACCCTCACACTGTCGGCCATCGCACGTGGGCCGTCGCCTGTAACTGGGTTTTCCCCCTCCAAGGTAAGCAAAAAAAAAAGACCGGCTGCTGCAGGGCGTGACTGCCTTGATATTTATTTTGAAAACACATTGTGGGGGAAGTAAGTGTCTAGGCTTAAGTTATGGTCCTGCGACGAATCTCAACTACCAGCTCCATGATCACACCGAACCATTTCGCTAAGGGGTGCTGTGTCGTTTTCAATGAATGCATTCTGAACAACAGAAAAGGTAGTGTAATGCCTATCATAAAGGGATGCCGCACCGAAAACCCTATATCCAGCAATTTTCAACCAATGTTGCTGAAAAGTTTACCACTTAGTTCTTACGCATAGTGGACACAAGATTCAAAATTTTGCTCTTATATCCTCAGTAGTTTTTGAGTAATTAAAATACGAAGTTCAAAATTTGGGCAAAATACAAACAGCTCCACGTGATGAAAATTTTCAAAATTTTCATTTTTCTATTTTTTAAAAAAAATCAGATGATTATGAAGAAGAGATCTATCATATGAATTTCATATACCGCCTTTAGTTACAGAGGGAAAAAATTAGGTATGGAGCAAATAAAAAAGCCAAAAAGTGATTAAACCTTTGACTTTTTAGATCAATAGTGTTAAAAGTATAATGAATATTAAAAATTCATATGATAGAAACCTTTGCTTGCTTTCTAAGAACATGTGCTGAAAATTTTACAGGGATTGAATCAAAAGTACATCGTGTGGAACATTTTAAATGACAAAAAATGTTGTAAAAACTATAACCGAGTAAATCAAATTTTAAAATTCAAAAGATTTTCCTTCTCAGCCACATGCCTTGAAGTAGGCTAAAACCTTCCGGAAGATAAGCTGGAGCCTCTTGCCTCTTCCTTGTCTCTTCTGCAGCAGTGTTCTTCAATTTCACTTTCCTTCTGGATGTTCTAGAAGTTACCTTCGCAGAAATTGCTGAATGAAGTAAGCTTAATTGGGTCCTTCCCTTGGCTAAATTTTAAAGATGCTGGTGAAATCCTAGTGGCCATTTCGTCTGACTGCAGCTTAAGTGACGCAGAACAACAAAAATTGAATTCACTGATGGTTAATGTCACAGCAACCTGAAGTCTCGTCTTTGACACAAATATTTCTTTTGGGCAATTATGCCATATCATGCTATGTAGACTTTCATTTGCATTTTGTATCTTACCCAGTGTACATCTCCACAGGATTTCATCTGATGCCAGCCTTTGGTACACAGCCATTAGTTTTCTTACCACATCAGGCCGCAAGTATGTTCCAATTGTTGTGTTATGTTTAGATGTTTTTCCCCTGTATCGTTTAGCTTATTCGTGATCTATGTACACAGTCAACAGATGGTCAGTTGTTTCAAAGAATGTTTTACCTATAACCTATATAACAGTTATATGCACGTTTTGATGTATAAAATACCTTTATAAATGTTAAAAGGCACACTAAAACTCTTCAATTATGTATAAACTGTATGTCGTTCAACGAGAGACAAAAGAAAATCACGATCAAGCTAGAAACTCACACAAAAGCAAAATATAAATATGACTATTTGCTTTGAATGTTTCCATGGTGCCACATATTGTAAGAAATAACCATCATACCAACACACAAAATTCCACCAGAAAGTTTGCCCGCTAATTTCAAATACATTAATTTAGTACGTTCAATCGAACTCAACTGACAGAATTCTGTAAATCCAAGGGCCGGCGTGCACGTGCGCACTGGCATTTAAATTGTCATGTGAAGGTATTTAAATGCCTGAAACTCACAAATTTAGTTGGATTATGATACTATAAGTTTCAAAGTATTATATTAGCTCAAAAGCAAAACAACAAAAAATAATTTTTTTCCATATTTCTAGTCAATTTCGGTGCTGCATTCTCTTAAACACTTTGCGTGCCGCACCAGCAATTTCTGTTTATAAATAAGTCAGTTTATTTACTCTTAAGGAGATACATTTAACTCACTGGAAAAACATGTACCTTTCTGAGATTCTGAAATTTACCCATTATGCTTGTTCAGCTAATCTTGCTTAAAAATATCAAATAAGAACCGCTAGGAGAAAATATTCATATCTGATTATTATACTATTTGGTATGAACAGACTATATTTGGTGTAGTTAGGTGACCCCTATGATGAGCTACAAAAATACAGTATTCGATAGAAATGAGTCTAGTGTTTAATGCCCGCTTTTTAATGCACCGCAGGAGTTGATACTGATGGTACATAAAATGAAGATGGAGCACAGTTGGAATGAGTTGGTGGGGTAAACTGGAGATCCCGGAGAAAACCTGTGTTTTCGACCATATATCTCACTTTGCAGACGCCTGAGGTCAAACCCGGGCCACCTTGGTGAGATGCCAACGGTGTTACTCAAGTACTGGAAAAACCAGTTGATGTATTGGGGTTCTTAAGGATTTCCTTAAGGAGCATGAAACATCGCTTGAAATATCATACAACCGTTTAACTATATTTTGCAAGAACAATTTTATAAAATAAAAAATTAAGTAGTATTTGACCGCAATTATAATTCTTGATACAAAAGTTAAATTGAAGATGCAGTAGATCCAAGTTATCGTTGAATTAGTGACCTTCTGAAGGGGACAGTTCCATACTTGCGTCCTTCTGTACCGCCGCAAAAGGGAAAAAAAGAAAATCAATTTTCGTTGCTTGGTTCTTGAACACTTAAGTTAAACACAGACAACATCTGCCTGGAGAATCTGGGCGCATACTAATACTTACGTATGTTTATGTAAACCTTGACTCCATATTTGCAGGACAGTTTACTCCAGTTTATGCTGGTAAAGGAAATAGCAGGCTACGCTCTGTTTCCATATTTTGCTTCCTCACGCAGCTCCTGTCACCTAAGAGCACTGAGACGACATATAACCTGATATCAGAAAGAAATTGACAGAAACGAATAAATATAAATAAATGACGTATACCAGAATATACATATGCCATAATGCTAAGTATAAACTCCGGAGACCGCCACAGTTAGAATGCCATTCTACGAAGGTGAGTAAACTCCCTTTGCAATCCCAGTAAATAAACAACCCTACTCCATTGTATGTTTTGCCCTCAAGAAAAATTTGGCGCCTTCCAGTCGGAAACCAACACACTGCTAAATTCCCATGCGTGCTGACAAAAGGCTCTAAGATTTTGACCGTCACGCAGAGCACATACCTTCGCATAAATTTTTGCAACGGACCGTTAGAGAAAGCGTCTCTGATGTTAGATCCGAAACTGCAAATTGATCACAAGTGGGGATAGTTAAGAGCCAATAGAATATTGCTATTTGTTCATTTGATTTGGTAAACTCCAAGAAATACCTAGAGTGGGGGTAATTCAAAGTGATGGCGGAAAGTAGGTTTTTGCTAGTAATAACACTTCGTTCCTGAGTTCCACGTGAGACGGACGCGTATTCGACGTCGTCTAAGAAGTATACCTGCGCGCCATGCACAGAGACAAGAGCAATATTTAACAAACGTTCCAGTGAGAGTTAGCACAATGAGCAATGGATAGGGAGGACGATATATATATATATATATATCCAATTCGACTACGCAGTGCTATTGCCTCCGTGCTTCACATCACAATATTGACAGTGACGCTAAACACCGCAACCACACCGACGACGACTTTACGGTGGCGAGCAAGGAGCCTAAGGACAACAATAAACTTCTGTCTACCGGATCTGAGGTGTCATCATTCGACTCACAACCAGTAAGGACGCACCCACTCCTGAAGTATAGATGAGAGTCCTCATGCGGGAGCTACATGTCACCTCGAACCCATTACAATTTCCCTTTCCTTAACCGCCTCACGCCATCAAACCTTAATTGTCAAACGTTGAGCAAAAAGGAGAGCTCGACGTGTTTCGCTACGGGCCGGACCGCCGCATTGAATTACTTATATTTGCCAGTTTGGCCAGTGCTCACTACAGAGTACATAATCGTGAAAATGTATACAGGGCCAATAGTGACAATATTTACCTTCACTTACAAGAAGGAAAAAGAAGGAAATAAGGAAAGAAAGAAGGAAGTAAGGAAAGAAATAAGGAAATAAGGAAAGAAAGAAGGAAATAAGGAAAGAAAGAAGGAAAGAAAGAAGGAAATAAGAAGGAAAGAAAGTAAGAAAGAAGGAAAGAAAGAGGAAAAGAAAGAAAGTAAGAAGGAAAGAAGAAAAGAAAGAAAGTAAGAAGGAAAGAAATAAGGAAAGGAAGAAAGAAAAGAAAGAAGGAAAGAAAGAAGGAAAGAAATATGGAAGGAAAGAAAGAAAGAAGCAAGGAAGGAAAGAAAGAAAGAAGCAAGGAAAGAAGGTAAAAAGAAAGAATGAAGGAAAGAGGGAAAGAAAGAAACAAGGAAGGAAAGAAACAAAGAAGGAAGGAAAGAATCAAAGAAAGCAAGAAAGAAAGAAAGCAAGAAATAATGAAGAAAAGAAAGAAAGAAAGAAAGAAAGAAAGAAAGAAAGAAAGAAAGAAAGAAAGAAAGAAAGAAAGAAAGAAAGAAAGAAAGAAAGAAAGAAAGAAGGAAAGAGGGAAAGAATGAAAGAAAGAAGGAGAGAATGAAAGAAAGAAGGAGAGAAAGAAGGAAAGAAAGAAAGAAGGAATGAAAGAAATTAAGGAAAGAAAGAAGGAAAGAAGTAAACAACGAAGTAAAGAAAGAAGGAAATAAGGAAATAAATAAATAGCAAATATTAAGAAAAAAGAAGGAAAGAAAGAAAGAAATAAAGAAAGAAACAAATATTAGGAAGAAAAGAAAGAAGGAAAGAAATAAAGAAAGAAGGAAAGAAATAAAGAAAGAAGGAAAGAAATAAAGAAAGAAGGAAAGAAATAAAGAAAGAAGGAAAGAAATAAGGAAAGAAGGAAGGAGAGACAGAAAGAAGGAGAGAGAGACGGAAAGAAGGAGAGAGAGACAGAAAGGAGAGAGAGACAGAAAGAAGGAAAGAGAGAAAGAAAGAAAGAAAGAAAGAAAGAAAGAAAAAAAGAACGAAAAAACGAAAAAACGAAAAAACGAACGAACGAAAGAAAGAAAGAAAGAAAGAAAGAAAGAAAGAAAGAAAGAAAGAAAGAAAGAAAGAAAGAAAGAAAGAAAGAAAGAAAGAAAGAAAGAAAGAAAGAAAGAAAGAAAGAAAGAAAGAAAGAAAGAAAGAAAGAAAGAAAGAAAGAAAGAAAGAAAGAAAGAAAGAAAGAAAGAAAGAAAGAAAGAAAGAAAGAAAGAAAGAAAGAAAGAAAGAAAGAAAGAAAGAAAGAAAGAAAGAAAGAAAGAAAGAAAGAAAGAAAGAAAGAAAGAAAGAAAGAAAGAAAGAAAGAAAGAAAGAAAGAAAGAAAGAAAGAAAAAGAAAGAAAGAAAGAAAGAAAGAAAGAAAGAAAAAGAAAGAAAGAAAGAAAGAAAGAAAGAAAGAAAGAAAGAAAGAAAGAAAGAAAGAAAGAAAGAAAGAAAGAAAGAAAGAAAGAAAGAAAGAAAGAAAGGAAAGAAAGAAAGAAAGGAAAGAAAGAAAAAAAATGGAGTCTCACTTCCAAAAAGGACTTTACTACAGGACAGCAGTTTATAACTCATTCTTGCCGTCTATGAAGTGTTAAAGATCGGAATGGCAAACCGTGCAGAAAGCCAATATATAAACTAGTGTTTCAGATCAGCAAACGAAAGGCGGGCATCGCTCTTAGCACAAGGGATTTACCGAATGTCATACAGCTGCGGCCAAGTCTACGTTGGCACCAGCAACGTAATTTAAAAACCGACATCAAAGAATATAAGGACAAAAGCTAGCTAGGACATGCAGAAAAATCGTTAGTAGCGGGGCATACGTTGCTAATGGGCTATGACAACAAGTCTGATGAGATTGAAGTCCTACAAAACATGGTCATGCACAGCTGTACCGAGAAGCCATAAAGCTTACAAACCCAAAAACAATTTTTATAAAAAAGAGTAAGTAACATGTATGCACATGCCTGCGTACCGTTCCAGGTAATGCAAAACCTAGATTCCAAAGAATCATCTGGACAAACAATGCAGAAGTTTTATCAATTTATGAGCAACCAGTAGAAAACGAGGGACGGTCTGTTCCAACCATAAATACTTCGGGTGCTCCACAAAGCGCCACCCTAGTTTTAGACCAGGCCATCGATGCACCTCGGCCGGAAACCCGGAACTTCGTGCTGTTCGAGGCCCAAATGACCCCGCAGTCGATGGACCCTAAACCTGCCATCACAATCACACTCGCACTCACGTTCTGTTCGATCAATGCCGGTCGTGACTTCGTGGGTTCGTAGATTTAAAAGTCTGGTTTGCAGACATTTCAGACACTGTTTATTGCAGTAAAAAAGAAACTTTACACCCCTTGCAGCACCAAAAAGACAATGAATTGTCTTCAAGGTTGACTCGATGTGCTGCCGCACGTAAATAGACCAATTACTGCGGTATACTTCAAAAGTTCACTGTCGAAATAACTGTCACATAACTCAACTACACCACTAAACGCCTTCTTACACTTTGCTGCTATTTATAGAATTCACTCATTTTTCTATAATGCCGTATCTTTCCGAGAACAATCGTGGCGGCAAGAGAAGGATGGAGCATTCCAGAGCCGCTCTGTCTTTCTTCCTAATGGCAAGAGTCCAGCTCTCCTGTCCACGCGGCACTCTGCCTCTTTCCTTCCTGCCCACGAGCCCATCTGTGGCTTTTCGGCAGCTCAACAACAATGCGATCGGTGAAAATTTCTTCAGCTAATTTTCTAAGTATACTAAGGAAATATTCCATGAAAAATTAAATCAAGATATTTATTAGTTATTATGTGTTTCAAATGTAAAGAGTTCCCGCCTGTAGTGAGTCAGAGGCGTTAGAGCCGTCAGCGTTGCCACCTCGTTATCCCCACTCTTTTAATACCTCCCTATCTCTCGCACATTTGCGAGTGTTCTTGGCGCTAACGGAAACTGAAATTTCCAAAGTTGTATAATAATGCAGTTGTTGGATTCACAATGGCAACATAGATATACTTATATTACGCAAATGGTTTAAATATTTAGTTTAAAATTAACTGTAGTTTACGAATTAATTTCCTTATCCAAAGTAAATACTAGCGGTACATCCGTATAGCTGTGAATGTTACTTACGTTAAGAGATAATTCGTCATTGTCATTGTCTTCAACGTCTGAGTACTGCAAATTTATGATGATAGGTTCCGAAACCTCCTTACGTGTTATTTCTTTCAAAAGGTCATCTTGTAGTTTACCCGATGCCTCACGCAGTTTTCCCAGTCTTGTTTTGTTCCTTGTTAATTTCTTCGTGAACATGTCGTTTAACGTCAGTCAGTTTAAAAATATTATTTCTGTTTGCAACATAATTTGAGCCGAAAGTTAATTGTATTGGATTGTTCTAGCAGTAGTAAGGGGGGAAGGTGGATTGTGTCTCATTGATCCAGCTGATACACTTTTTCATAGAAGAGTAATTTAATAATGATGCTTTGAACTCTCTAGAGTAAGTAGAGATTATGAACTATTCATAATCAATGACATAATGTGACGGAACACATTCTCCCAGACCAGCCCTTTTTAAAGCCGGTTTCCAAGAGGAGCTGAACTGAAACCCAGCATCAAGATTAAGGGTGCTCCTTCCAGAGGAAATCGCCAAGTGTGATGATAATGATGATGATGATGATGATGATGATGATGATGATGATATATAAGGGCGCTTAACTACGGCGGTCATCCGCGCCCTTTAAAAAACTAGTCATGGCAAAGGCCAGATATAAAACTTTCTAAAAACTATACAAGTATAACAAAACCTATTAAAAATACACGTACATAAAAACATCAATCAAAACCTACTAAAAATTTCGTTCACTAAATCCTAAACTCTAAACTAGTCAAGAATCTACAAACCTTCTCCACGGGTCTCCACGCACGGCCTACACGTGGGTGGGCCTGTTGACCGTCTCCCTCAACCACGAAGAGGAGCCCACACGAGGGAGACCGTTGGCTCGGGACCCCGGGTACGCCAAACCCGTACCTACCGAAGTAAAAGCCTCCTTAATTCTCCGCTCCCAGTATCTGTTGTATTTTGCCAAGATGGTCGTCTCCCGAAAGTTGGCTCTATGGTCGTTATCAAAACAATGCTCTGCCAGCCCAGACTTCTCAGGTTGGATTAAACGAATGCTCCGTTCAATTTCGTTTATTCTAGTAGCGAAGGTCCTTCCAGTTTGTCCTATATACGGTGTCCCACATTCACAGGGAATTCTTGGAAACCGGTATTAAAAATGGAAATCCGTCGAATTAAGAAGTAAAGATCAATACAGCTTGATAATCAATTTAAGTAGTTACATTTCTTTGATACAATTTTCTATACTCACGCCATGTCCTGACCTGGCATTTAATTTACTGAAAACAGTCTTTTGTTCAGTAATGCGAATTTTGATAGTGCTTTGTCTTTGTTTATAGTTGTGTTAAATCCATTGTTTCATTTGTGGTTATAACATTTTATGAATATACTGATGATGAGAGATATGCACACTCCCAAAACGTTGATATCTAATCATCAGGCTGGCTGCCTGCCTGAGAAGAAATTGAACGTATTGGTCGATAGGAACGCTTCAGGTCTTATTTGTCTATGTACGAGGATGTTTTTTAAGTCAGTACCGTTTTGCAATTCCGCCGCCGCAGCGTTACGGTCGGCGTTCCGCGCATGCGCGCTGGTCACTTACATCTGTTGTCTACGCACGGACGCCATTACAGTCTGTACGTTGGTTACTGAGTGTTTAAGATGCCTCCGACAATCGTGAGTCCCGCCGATTGTGAAGTACGGGCTGTTATATGATTTCTTAGTGCTAAAGGCGTAAAACCGATCGATATTCATCGTGAGATCTGTGAAGTTTACGGACAAAACATTATGAGTGATGGAATGGTAAGGGAATGGGTGAGAGCATTTAAAGATGGCCGCACAAATGTGCATGATGAAGAACGGAGTGGGCCTCCTTCGGTCGTTACTGAAGATTTGGTGCAGAAAGTGGACGAAAAGATGCGAGAAAACAGACGCTTTACAATTTCATCATTGTGCGACTATTTTCCTCAATGTTCTCGTAGTGTTTTGTATCGTATTGTGACCGAGAACTTGAAGTACCGGAAATTGTGTTCACGTTGGGTTCCGAAAATGTTGACGGATTTGCACAAAACCCAACGTTTAGGCAGTGCATTGACTTTCCTTGAGCGGTACCACAATGAAGGTGAAGATTTTTTAGACCAAATTGTTACTGGTGACGAAACATGAGTGGCCTACGTCACACCAGAATCGAAACAATAATCCACGGAATGGCGACATTCATCATCACCTACAAAAGTGAAGTTTAAGCAAACAATTTCTGCCCAGAAAATCATGTGCACAGTTTTTTGGTACAGAAAAGGAGTATTGCTAGTGGAGTTTCTGCATCGTAATGAGACAATCTTATTGTGAGACATTGAAAAATCTGCGCCGTGCAATCCAGAACAAAAGATGTTGCAAGTTGAGTAAGGGGATCGTTTTGCTGCATGACAATGCCCGTCCACATGTGGCTAATCGGACCGAAGATCTCCTCAAATCTTTTCATTGGGAAACTCTAGATCATCCTCCATATAGCCCTGATCTGGCGCCCAGCGACTACCATTTGTTCCTGCACTTGAAGAAACATCTGGGCGGTGAGCGTCTTCAAGACGATAACGAAGTCAAAACAGTTGTGATACAGTGGTTAACACGTCAGGCGGCAGAATTTTATGAGGAGGGTATTCAAGAACTGGTGCCACGTTATGTCAAGTGCCTCAGTATTCACGGAATTTATTCAGAAAAGTAGATTAAGGTACAGGCTTTCATATAAAAATAAAACTATTGCGATATCTGTGCACGTCTTTTCTTAATTCCAAAACGGCACTGACTTAAAAAACATGCCTCGTAAGTTAGTTTTGAGTTGTAGGTACTCTGCATTTCCCTATAATCAAGCTGTTACTTTTACCCACCCCGCTAAAGGAAGTTGTACGTTTCAACACACGTGACTAAATAAACTCCATTTATTTACGGCAGGTTTATTTTTTATTATTTTTTAAAGTTATCCGCTTAATATAAGTTAATAAACTGAAATTGCTTGTAGAAACTGATTGTGTTTTGGTGAGCTGGTCGATACTGAACTCGTACATTGTTCAGATTTTTTATGTAATTGTGACCCAAATCGTGAATAAGATATTCAAGATTTATTTCAATGTTAACAAAACAGGTTCACAGAAACTGGTAAGATTTGTGGCATACTCTTCTTTATTTTGAAGCTATGCCTTATAAATTAAAAAGTACACGAAAATAAACGTTTTTTTTATTTTCATGAATATATTTTTGCACATTTATTTTTCAGAAGTACCCTTTTTTATATTTCCGATTAAGGAATCCCCCGCCCCCCGCTTTGAGAAATTAGCTGCACCCTTCTGCCTGTGCAGGAGAATTCTTTTTCTCTGTATTTGCTTGCTTGTAGTGCGACATATAACGTACGAAAAGGAAACTAAAGTGGAAAGAAATGGCGGATAATTAGTCTGTAGGCGCCTTTAACTTGAATTTCCGTTATCAAGTTCTCGGAGTCACGCCATGTCGAGGGTTGAACGCCTGTTTCCCGGATGCTAACGGTGAAGCTAAGTTTAGACTGGCAAATTAGCTGCGACAAATCTCGCACAAGCGAATGTCATATAAGTTTACACCTTACACCAACATTTTACCGCGGATGTCTCGTGTTTGTAACGCTGTGGAGTTTCCTCAGTCTGTGACAAACCTGTTTACATTGTCAGGAACATTTGGAGTTGAGATTTAATTACCTCATGACAAAGTTGCGCGCCTGGTTGCGATATAGCAGCGTCATTTTTTATGAAAGGTATTTAATATCTTATGATCTTATTTACTCTCATTCTTAAGTAAACTTTAAAAATGTTTATTGGTTTATTTTGGAAATTCTGAAATGGATACCGTTTTCGAGGAGGTATATAGAGGCCTAATAATTGCTAAACTTTCTCCAAAACGATCCGAGTTCAATCCCGGGGGACAGTATGTGGGGTTTTTGATAGACGAAGCAGAGTCTGGGTGAGCGTTCTCCGGTTTCCCTTGTCTCTTATTACTCCAGTTGGTCCATAATAAATCACTTTTCTTTTCTTCCGTTACACCGATATTTCACAGCTTCCACTGTACCGTCATATCAGTCATCTTGTTCTTGATCAGCCATTGTTTATAAAATGTCGCCACACCTTCCAGAAAATTTCTTGGTAGCAACAATAGACCGAACGTTTTCAAGCCTGTATTTGTCTCTTTCTCTCCTGACCACTTGTAGGGGAGGGGATCCGTCCCCTTCAGCTGTCGTGGTGCGGGCGCTGCGGACCCTTAGCACTCGTGGTACCTCTGACATTACTAGAGGAACCTGGGGCCCAACTGCCAAGCCCCTCCCGTCGGGGAGTTGTTCGGATTGGGTTGGACTCGGGGGGCAGTGTGTTCCCGACACCCACGGGGAATTGGGTACCTCCGGCCAGGCTACGGCCGCCCGGCGGGGGTAGAGGGTTGCCTAAAAAGTTCCGGCCTGCAGAACTAGAAGGTGTTTTAGATCACCATTCGGCCGCGCCGAGGTTTTTCGGTAGTCTTCCCTGCGGGGTTGACGCGTATCCACTTCCACATTCCACTTCCATCCCATCTTGACGTTGTGCTTAGCGGGGCGGCTTTTTAAGAAATCAGGTATTGCCCTATTGAAAGAGTCCCGGGGTATCCATCGCTCCCGGGTAGTAGGAGGCCCGGGTCCTTGGTTCTTCAGGTCCAGGACTAATGGGAAAAGAACCTCTGCACTTAGCTTTCTCTCCTGACCACGCGCCCGGTTACGGCTTGTCGCGGCAGCTCAACAATGTCATAAGGTGGGAGAAATGCCTTAACTTGCAAGGACATTGAACAGGTTGTTTTTATATTACTCTATTTGTTGCTACTATTCAGACAGCTCCAGTATATAGGTAAAACATGAAGCTATTAACAGTGAAGGAAACAAATATATACAAAAATAATAATTTTAACTTAAAACTTCACTTAGCTTATAGGAAATTATAATAATTCCTATAAACTCTCCAGTTATACACAACTTCAGCCGGAAATAAAGTTGTCGCCATCTTTACTAAGACTAGATGTTCATATGTTCTTGTAACTATTACCAGAATTTGAAAATAATACAAATTTAAAAACATAATCGACTACCGGTATTTCAAAAATCATTACGCGATATTTGTTTTTTAAAATAAATATATTTTCCCAAACCATTGCATCTATCGGACCATTTAATTGTTTTAATAATTTAACTTCAGGATTTATTTCATGGTTAAATGACCAAAAATGATCTGCTACGACCGATTTATTAGTTTAATTATATTTAATGTTACGAAGATTTTCTTTTGTTCTGGTTTCTAAATTACGTTTTGTCTTTCTAAATAGAAATCGGGATTAATGATACGTTATTAGAAGAAATTGACAGCATAAAATTTCTGGGCCTTCAAGTAGACAAATGTTTAGATTGGAAAGCTCACATAAATTATATCTTACCTAAACTCAGCTCTGCCTGTTATGCTATCCGAGAGCTGGTTAATGTGAGTTCTATTGACATACTTAAATTAGTATATTATGCATACTTTAACTCTATTATGGAATACGGAATATTATTTTGGGGCAACTCAGTAGAAAGTAAAAAAATATTTCTTATGCAAAAGATGCTTATAAGAATCATTACCAACACCCACAACAGATGCTCCTGTAAAGATGTTTTTACAAGATTGAAGATATTAACGCTTCTTTGCATGTATATTTTCTCGATCCAAAAATTCTTTGTATGTAATCGTGCCTTATTTGCAAAAAATAATGTAATTCACGGAATAAACACTAGACAAAAGTATAATATTCAGTATCCCAGTGCTAAACTTTCTTGCTTCCAGAAATGTGTGTATTATGAAACTATTAAAATATTTGGCGCACTTCCTAATGTTCTTAAAGAAAAAATGTATAATTTCTGTGCTTCTAAAACTGCTGTTAGAGAGTACCTTTGCTCAAAATCTTTTTATTTGTACAAGATTATCTTAATGACAAATTATCCTGTTAATGCTTCTGTAGCTCTATGAGTAGTATCTAACTATTCCAATGACAAATCATTACTTATAAATATTTGATGCAAGTTGAAAGTTTATTTTTAATGTATAAGCATTTAATAAATAATAATTAATGGTATCCATTGCGAAAAGCTTGAGACGTACTGGCATAAGCCAAGTGAAAGCTGGTTTAAAAAGTGTTTGATTTTGTATCATATATAATTATCCCTGCTTTGTTTTCCATATTGTTGTTCATATTGTCTGTATACTATAATATGTGTCTTATGTAAACTTTTGTACATATATATGCTATTAAACTTTATACCTCTGGACATGTTCAATATTCACAGCCTTTTCTGGCTACAAGTGAACCAACTGAACGCAAATTAATCTAATATAATCTAAAGTTTGTCACAATCGAAACAATAAAACTGATAAATGCTAGATTTTTATTATTAAGAATTTTATCTTTTATAGAGAAATGCAATGACTTAGTGGGTTGGTAGAATTCAAAGTCCGAGTTGCAGATATTACAAATCGCATTTATTTCCGTAGACATACACTTATAGATTACGGCAGCTTTACGTGACGTACATAATCAGTCTACCAAGGCCGATGAATGTGACAAACAGCGTTCAGTTTACATCACCTCTCGTTACAACAACACGCTCAGCTGTTCTCTGCTTACCTCACGCTGTTTTATAACTGTCCGCTGGCGTGTCACAATCGCTTATATAACTCATTCATAAATTCGAGAGGTTTCGGGTACAAAGACTTTTCTCTGTAAATCACGTTATCACTAGAACCTTCCAAACGTAAAATCCTATCTGTGGCGCCAAGTCCCTCATCTTAGCTATCTTTATTTGCCGGCTCTTTGTGTGCACTAGCCGCGCTATCGTTAATTGGTTATGCAAGCTCATTATTACCCCGAAACACTATCCGCCATCTGTTTTTGCGCCGAAACTTCAACGCCCGTTACCGCGACAATACTGTCGCGAACCCGTATCTACGACCGCGTGGCTTGTTTACACAAAAGAAACTGAAAGGAGGGTACTGTGAAAACCAGGAGCCCGCGGACAAAGATAACAGATAGATAAGGGTCTGCCGAAACAAACAAACTGAGATAAATGGAGATTTCTAGTTATAATAGCCTTACTCAAACGGTTACCACGGCGGCGTCAAAGGATGCGATAAGATTCAGATATTCAGTTACGCAGAGATAAGATGTGTGGACCCGCTCGCTGTGGAGAAAACAACGTTGTCACGTTTTCTTTGTCAGCATTGCCAACATTGACATTTATTTCTTAGAATATTTACCAAATAACAACAAGATTAGCAAGGTTCTTAAGTGCAACTGCACAATGCTAATTATATGACAGTATATATTGTACTCACATTACGCTCTGTCTTCGCCTTCCTCGCTGTCACTGCCACTTTCACTCACGTGCATAACGAACGAAGCATTATCGTGTGAAACATCCCGCAGTTGACATTTTCGTTCTTGTTGCATGGTGTGCTGAACACATCTTTCCCATACACTCGAATCTATATCTGGTACACATTCTCTCAACACTTTGCACACATTGTAACTTATAGAAGGAGTTACATTCCGCTTTCTTACGGCATGTTTAAGGCGTGCACATATCAACTCAATCGAATGGAGACAACAGTGATATGGCGGTAGCCTGAGAACTTCATGACCACCATCTTTTGATATTTCGTTTATTACATACACTTTTTGTATATTAGCTTATCGAATTTTCTCCAAAAGCACGGCTTTTACAGGAACTGGACTGGGTATTTCTAAATTATGTTCTAACATGAAATTAATCATTTCGTCCTTTTTGCTAGACATGGTGGGAATTTTTATCTTTAGCTGTGAATTTTTATCTTTAGCTTTGAATTTTTGTAAAAAAATTGCAGATGGTTTGAAGTTTATGCGGCAATTCCAAAACTGTTGGTGATTGCCCTTCTTTATAAAATCTGTACACCTCCCTACGAACTATGTCGCAGGTGAAATTATCAACCTTACCTAACTTTAGTTCCCTGTTGCCCTTCTTTTTTGTCGTAATAGGTAGTCTCTTCGCAAGTTTACTAACTGTATGTCTGATTAAGCCTACTGCTTTAGCAGTTTCAGTATTAGGTCCCTTTCCTATTTTATCGGCTTCGATATACTTCAAAACATTACATATTAATTGCTGGGACTGTTTACTGAGGGTTCCTAAAGGTAGCTTGCTTCCTTTTACTCTTGCTTCATTTGCTGTCCCACCAGCGACACTAGAAGTAGAAACAAAATTATTACTAGCACCACTAATATTATCACTACGAGATAAACTGGCTGGATTACTGACACTATTTCCACCATCAAAGCTAGATACGTCCCAAGGTCTCCACATATTTAAGAATAGCCACGAAACACCACTTGCACCAATGAAGTTTACAAGAAAACTAACTGAATGAAATGAAGGATGAGTTAGAGAGAACACAGCGAAGATATTGCAACTCTGTGTTTTACTCCACGTGGACATAACATTTATCTGTCATTTGTGATTCCTGCACATTCATTGGCTGAAGTGCTGCGTTCATTGGTGCTTAGCAGATGCCCGAGAAACGCGTCAGTAACCATCTCATCTTTCAGAGTATAATCAGTGCGTTATCTGAGAGGTTTCTATTAACAAAGATAAATCCATGGAAAGCGATTCAGCTGCGCTCTAATACTTCTGGACTGACAGAGATTGTTCGTGTTCTGGTTTATTTGCGAATCATCTAGAATTATCTGTGAAGTATTAAAAGAGGTGACGATTGGCCAAGGGGGAGTAGAGTT